>OZ005741.1:35256495-35371194 GCA_963930735.1 Dioctria linearis
TTATAGATAAATTCAGGTATATGTAAAGTCAAAATGGCAAAGTCAAAGTCAAACATTAAGTTTAAGTAAAGCAAAATGTGTCAGTTGAATTTTGTTTTTCTCAGATTCCACAATTCTACCTCGAGTAATTTTTGGTAACTACCCAGTGAAGGAATTGACTTCAGTAACATGCATGTAGAGTTTTGTTTTTTAATTAGACAATTACATAGCAAGGGAAAATAAATGCATGCTTAGCGACACCTAGTGATGAAGTAAATAAAAATGGCCCGTTATGTCAAACATCGAAGACGTGTCTTTACTTGTGTCTTGTTGTCTTTAGTCCTTTTGTAGAATTACGGAGGTAATCGCAATAATGTGAACACACTATTTACAGGGCTAGGTATGTATATTATGTGCTTGAGTTTCTATAAATAAAATATATGTAGTGGCCACAAACCAATTATTGAATATACGAATAAATGAATTTGGTGTAACATTTATGAGAATACTTGATGGTTTATATCCTGCAACGGCAAAACTAATGTGCTCGGACTAGTCATAGCCCACCTTTGTATAACTAGTAGTTTTTCAATGCTTTTACAAATGAGCTTAAATTATTAATAAAAATGAACGGAATTTCTGTAACTACATCTTATCTTAAGGTGAAATTACAGCGAACGAAACACACTCATATATTGCTATACGATTCTGCTGTGCAAAATAAAAACAATAAAATGAGAACGAAGCTGATGCATGCATTCAATTTGCTGTTATTGTGATTTTAAAACAAGCCCTATTTGAAAAACACATATTAAGTCTTCAGCGCTATTCAGTTTTTAAAAAAAAACCAAGAGAGAATTAAGAGGTGTTTTACTGACAAAATCGGATATGCCATTTGCAATTTTCTTTTGAGTGTGGGCAATTAGCCTTTATTACTACTCTTCAAAATTTTGTTTAGCCTAAATTCTTTGGTTAAAGTGGAAATTGTTTTCGTTTGGTCCAAAGGTAAATCGGTCTACGAAGTTTATATAAAAAAATGAAAAAATGAAAAAAAAAATGAAAAAGAAACAACCTGAATAAATGACTGCATGGTTAGACATGACAGCACAGAACATGGAATTCACACGGCCATAAATGCAAGAAAAATTATAAAATAAGCTGGAATAAAACATAAAATCAAATTAAATATAAAGAAAGAATATATATAAAAAAAATTGGAAAAGGTTATAAGCCAAGCTGAATAATATAGAATCGCTGAATGCATGATTAGACATTGCAGCATGACAAAATATATATAAAAAATACACGATAGAATTTAGCAGGAGATATAGATAAAACTAAATTAAGTAAAAAAGATTAAGAATAGGGCAACCGAGAAAAAGAAAAAAATAGAATTATCACAAGCAAGAATGACTTAGATGTAGGATCTGCAGATATCAGAAAATATATTCGAGTGGATTTACGGACCTTAGCACGCAATATGAATAATTAAACAGGTTCATGTAATATCCTCACTATGAATTCAATAATTAATATCAGCCAGGCATAAGAACAGGAATAATGACTAGAATAATATATATCTATATATAGTATATGTAAGAATAATACATATTCTACACATATATAAAAAAAAATTTCGTGCGTAAAACAAAAACTAGGGGGTGACCATTCACTCAAAAAATTAGTTAAAAACTACTGATGACGCTCTGTGGCAGGAGCAGAAAACGTTATGGTATTGCCAATAAAGCGCCTACACGGCAGAATATGCAGTATGCAATATGCTAAAAGCCCACTCAAGTTGGTGGCCACCATCGCTATATTTATCGGGACGTAACGAGGGTGACACCAACGCCACAAATAAATAAAAATAGTTAATTCGGCATTATTAGGGAGCAGTCACGAACGCACACATATATAAGTGAAGCATATCTTGTATTTACAACAATTTAGCATGATAAGACAACCACCCAAATTAGCCATGACAACCTAATTAAAGTATGAATAACGGTCAATAAAAGTACACACATCGATCATTTTTGGTTTACTTAGATTTGCAGTTGTTCACAAGTTTAAATTACAGGAATCTACATATAAAATTGAAAAGATAAATATGCGCAAATAAATACTTAGCTTAGTACACAAAATAAAAATAAAACATAACACAGTACACTGCATGAAAACACTTTATTAGTAACACAATAAAACTTAATAAAAGAAGAACACAATACAACACACTAATCCACAAACACTTAGTCAATAACACAACATAACACACAGAAAATAGAAACAACATACAACACAAAAAATAGCAGAACACACCTAAATTATTAAAGACCTCCAAAATAGATCTACAAAACAAATGATAGAGGTTAGCAGAGCTCTGTTCGGGTATAACATTACCATGGGATACCAAACAATAAAGTAGATTCAGGTCTCGCACAAAGCTCACGGTAAACAAACTCTTTAGTAACGAGCAGGGGCTCATTGGCGGATAAACTCCAACAGGTGATGGTGGAGAATAGTGCACCACCTTATCACACAGCGCTTCGCCAACCAACGGCACCTGCCATATGTAGGGTCGTATAGATACATCTTTGAATAGATGTGGTGAAGGGCAACTGGCAAGACATCAAGCACTAATAATTTTTTCAATTTTTTCATAATTTTTTCAAAATTTTTTCAATTTTTTCATAATTTTTTCAAATTTTTCAATTTTTTTTTCAATTTTTAATTTTTTCAAATTTTTTTTCAATTTTTTCATCAATTTTATCATTTTTTCAATTTTTTTCATTTTTTCTTTTTTTCAATACTTATATAAATGCTTCAACAGGCAACTTAAGATGGTATTGATGCCGATAGAGGACGATAGAAGTGAGTAGGGGGATAAAGAAAAGGGAAAAATATTAGTAAAATAAAGTTAATGCATAATTTATGAAGAAAAAATGGCAATGAAAGTCTCCGTATCACCTCCTTACTCGCCTGGCTGTCAACCGTACACAACTATTTATTCGTATTGCAAATTGTTCAATTTAAATAGTGTTAAAGAGATGTAAATTTTTGTTTGAATTTGAATATTAAGGATTTAAATAGATACAACTTCGAATAATTTTTTTTTTTAGAGCTCAATATTGGAATTCTTTTGGTGGTATTAAAATGAAATAAAGTCTTCGCAGAACTGATAAAACATTCAGTGTTAAGATTTATGATTGTTTTCAAATGAGGCTGGCCCAAATTTCAAAATAATCTGATATTTTACAAAAATCATACTGGAAGGACCAGACAATAGTCGGTTTGTTAGTTTAAAATTGTATTAAAATTGGACACATTTCACTCAAACTGGTCCTTCTAGCCGTATTTGAAATAATCACTTATTCCGTCATTTTGGATAATTTGTTTTTGGATTTTTTGATGATACTATAAATCCGGCTTGAAGGACCAGAAAATTGTTGGTTTGATAATGTGTATATTATCCTTGTATATAGAACTATATAGTGATTGCGAAAAACTAAGTTTAACTTAGTACCTTGTTGTATTGTAGAGGCGCTACTACAGCAGACGTAAACAAAACCAGCAATGTCTCGCTTCAATATAAAATCAACGATTCCTCGACTCTACTGTATGGAAGGCCGAAATTTTTTCTTACAAATAAACTGGAAATTTTTTCCTTAGAATTTTTATTCATTATTGAAGGCCGACAATGGCACACATTGTATCTGAAAAAAAAACTCCAGACTGAACAAAAAATTCAGCCGAAGCATTTCCCGTAAATGTCTAAGAAGAAATGAATGCTTATTTCTCGTCTACGCGTCTAAGCGCATAAAAAAAGGTTAGTGGCCCAAATAACCGTTGTAGGCCTGCAATAATGCATAGCAATCCGAAGAAAAAGATTTCCAGTAAATTTCTAAGAAAAAATTGCTGATTTCCCAACATCAGGTCGGGGTATCGTTGATTTTATATCTTAGCCACGTTTTACTGATTGACTTTCCTTTGGAGTGCTATGCACTTACAGCTTATGCCTTGAACCCCTTGCCCATACTCCAGGGGCCGGATTCACTAACTCGGAGAGTTAGGGAGTTTGCGAGATGAGAATTCTCGTTTTCCTCGGTTAAAACTCCCTAACTCTCCATTCGAGATTCTCTAACATACTTGAGGAGTTAAAGAAAACGTGAGAAGTATCGAAATATTGAAAGACGGATAACTCTGTGTGGGAGGGTCGTAGAGCATTGCGGGTTCTTCTTACGGATTTAGAGTCTAGAGCAGAAAAATATAGGTGAACAATTTATAAGGGAGGGGTTTTTGGGGATGGGGGGGGGTTGTCCAAAATACGTCATGTTTGGTATCAAATTAAAGCGGGAGAAACGGGTAATCGAGTGGTGTAGTTTTTTTTATCATTTTAACTTCATAACTGACTTTTTACAGCCGAAAGGCGGATTTTTTGCACTTAAGTCATATACACCCCAGTTCCTATATTTTGCATATATTTCTACCGTTCTTTATTTCACATCCATTAGTACTCTGTTGTGAAGATTTTTCACATGGAAAGTGAATTTCCACTACTTACCAGTTCTTCATAATGATGAGTTGAAAATATGTCCATTTTTGTACCAAAAAACGGCCATTTTTTCATCTTAAAAAGGACTGATTCATTTCTTTTGAAATTATTTCCAAAACCATTTATTGGACTGAAAACTATAATTACACATACTAATTAGGAGACAAAATGTAGATGCGATTTCATCCTACATACAAGCTTTAACGTGCATATTTAACATTTTTATAGCATCTCTTCTGTACTGGAAGACGACCAAATTGACCATTTTCGCTTGAATTACAAATTTTAGCGGGTACCTTGAAACAGCAAAATCCTTATTTCTCTGTAAGAATTGCAAGGATTTCCATAATTTGTTTTTGTAAATATAGCCAGGATATGCAGTGAATACATAAACAATTTGAAAATCCTAGGTACATTGGTACCTTCACAAAGGACAATAAAAGCAGACAATACTGTCAGTTGAGAAATATTTTTCTTACTTCTCCACAACTAACGCAGCCGAGAGTTTTGACGAGTTGAATAGAGAGTTTGATAAATCTCAATACAAATTCCACGCGTTACAGAATTCCGAGTGACAAAAGAACTCGCATCTCCAAAACTCCACCACCGTCAGAGTTAGTGAATTCGGTCCCAGTTGCAGAGCTATTAGTGTATGAGCGTCATCAAAACTGTTCAAAATGGTACAAGTGGAGATATCTGACATTATATCAAGGAAGTAATTTCTCAATCACTATATAGTTCTATTCACAAGGATATAATATTAGATTTGGGCACATTTCACTACATTTGGTCCTTCCAGCCGGATTTATATTAATATTTATTCCATAATTTTCCACATTTGATATAAAAAAAAACACGTTTTTTGACACACCCGTATCAACCTGTTTTTATTGAGGCGTTCGGTTGATTTTTTTTTGTGCCCACTATATTCAAAGAAAGGGCAACGGCTATATTTTGCACGAGCTGACTTTTAATCGCACTAAATAACGTGTTCGTTACGATTTTAAGTAATTATTTTTCTAACATTTACATTATAATTCTTGTGTGTAATCAAATCTCTACTTCGATACTATTCTCATCTGAATGTCTGCTCCATACTCTATGCTAAATGTCAGTAAAGTTCTCTTCTCATAATGATCCTCCATTAGCAGATACCTGAACTTTTCTTTATATGTATAACTTATCTACCTACATACATGCACGCCATGAATACAATACAGTTTATTCGATACAATACGGCTATCAATTAATATTAATTCACCTGCCCACAGTAATAATTAAAGAATATTATTGAACGACCATAATTGCTGAATTGTCCACAAAAACCAAAAATACACGTAATTTCGGTATTCCATAATATCAGAGAAAATGTATTTCTTTTCTAGACTTTTTTTTTTTTGGATTTCTGGTCCAACAACTATGCGTCCCGACGCGACGGTAGTGATATTTTATTATTTCTCACTGCCGTTAATTTTTTATGAATAATTGCCCTAAAATTAAATTCAATTGAAGGTTCGTTTCGAGTAATAATCATTCGAAAATTGGCAAATTTTGTTTATCCAATAAAATTCAATTTGCATTTAGCCGGTATGTAAACGAGCGGTGAATACAACTTAAATTGGGGTTTGTAGAGGTGAAATATAGCTGGAGTGGTTGGTATTACGTGGTTTAATGTAGGGCGTTTCAATGGACTTGTGGTGGTAGGGTGTCGGTATTATACCTATGTAGCTATCCATACATATGTCCCCTATACTTACATATATTATTTTTGCATGCGAGTAAGTGAACGCAATTTACTCGGGTAATTTATAAAATTTTGAATGCGGCGAATAATGCCCACGGCCACAGCCTGCGAAACCTGAATTCACAGAGTTTTCAATTGTGCCACACAAGTATACAAAATTATTTGTATAACGTTACATTTCGATGATAATGTAAATTTCATGGTAGGTACACAGAAGCTGCGTAATATGTTGACAGGGCTTGATTCACTATAGGAAAATTGGCTAGGAATGAAATTAAATGATAGGATGAATTTGAATAGTTAAGGGTAGGAATAATTTGTGGCTATATATTACCTTTATTCAGTTTTTCTGTTTTGTTTAATTCGCATTGAATTAAAGTTTGTTCGTTCTGTTGAAATTTGCTTAACGAGCTAATTATGTTTTGTATTTTTTATGGGTGTGTAAGCATGGATTTCGTAAAATAATAATTAATAATTTCTAGCTAAAAAAAAAAAAAATATTTCAAGCTAAAAGTTGGTAGGTGTTAATTATGGTTTTAATTAATACAACTTTGTCGTAGCAGATATTATTCAGTTGTTCTATTGAAAATTTATCAGTAATTTATATTTGATTCTGTGATTTCGTCCTTTCTTTTCTGGGCTTATTAAAATATGAACTGAATTGAATGATATAATAATATAATATGAATCGTTATATTTGCCCTTATATCTACAGTGTATCGTTTGTATCAACGCAGTCTTGCAAATATTGTCTAAAAATTCTTATAAAAATTGCAATCAATTTTCGTCGATTATTTATTAGAAGCGATAAAGCGAGGGATCCAAATTTTGAAATCAGATTAGTACCAAAAACTGTATAATATACAAAGATGTTCCAGGCATATGGTTAGCCTGTCTATAGAAATCAATTTTCTAAAATAGAATTGAATATCTGAAAGTCCACAGTGTTTCACGTTCAACAAATCTTCTTAGGGAAGCCCTCAATTTTTATACCCTAGATGAAATCTATAGGGCATACTAAATTTGTCATTCCGTTTGTAACACTTCGAAATAATAATGGTAGAGGAAAATGGACTGGAGTGGACACCCACGCATAATATTAAAAGTTATTTTGATTTTTGCATTTATGTCCGTCCGTCTGTGCGCACTTTAACTCGAGAACGCGTATACTTAGAGAGCTGAAATTTTGTCCACGGACTTTAAAAAAAAAAGCAAAATTAATTTTGAAAATGAGACAAATTGTGCAAATCCTTTGCGGGGTTGCCATACAAAAATTTCGTTTTCCACTATATATTTGGACACTACCTGAGAACGCGTCGACGTAGAGAGATGAAATTTGGTACATAGATAGTGTTTTTATCGTAATAAACACTGACACATATAATATGGACTGCTTGACTTTCTATTTCATATGGGTTCAATTGCTTATGCCAAAAAAAGTTCTTACGCCGGTGCCAACATTGGAAAAAATCATTGGCATAAAGTTGGAAAATCAGCGCGCAAAAAGCGATTATAATAAAACCTTTCGTATCCAGTGAATATACTGGCTTGGTAAAACAATTTTATCAGTAATAACCCTAAATAATTAATACTAAAATATTTATTTCGGCGAACCCACTTATTTATTTGTTGTTTACAGCTCTCTTTCAGTTGGTACTTGGTGCTTAGACCGAAAGAGTCAGCAATATAGAAGTGAGCCCACTTTTGCAGTGCATTTCTATTAGCGTAGTCAGTCCTTCTTGGTGTTACCATATAAATATTTAGGGTTTTTACATATACTATGAAAACGATCAGTCCTAGATATTTTTATTGTACTAAACACTTCTTCAGTATACGAAATCCTATAAAATTGGTTGTAATCATTTTTTCTGTCCGACCAAGTGTTCTAGAAATATATGCGAAAAACCACTTCAAAATTTTATAAGGGCATTCATCTAGGGGTATCATAAGAATTGGTCTTTGACCATAAAGTAATAAAGGCTAAAGAGATACGCATATGAATGTGTTACTTTTGGAAGTTCTTTTGATATAAAATATTATTGCTTCACCCAGAAGAAAAATTTTGCGATGATATGGCGGTATTAGCTCCGTTTTTTTATACTGTACTGATTCATGGGAATTTAAATTAATTTAATTCTATAAAACGTCTATAGGTAGTCATGATTTTTTTATGGGCGCAAACTATCAAATTTCATTTCAATTTTCACAAAACGCCAAAGTAGATCTAAAATATTTAGTTCCAATTCTAAAGTTGTAATTCTTTAAAAGCTGGCAATTTGATGATTTTTTATCCATTTATAAATCCGTATATCTCCTTTTAGGTATATGGATCAGGAAAAAAGAACGCCGAATTCTAATCGTAATTGTACTGCAAATTTCTTAGCCGGCGATTTTCATTTCACAGTTGTACTTTATTACTTTATGCTTAGACCAATTCTAGCTTTTTACTTGTTTCTTAGGCTGGTATTAACTGGATATTTGTTCATGATAATTTGCATGCATTTTTGGCGACCCGGTTGTATCTGAAAATAACTCCATTCTGCCACTACATGATTAAAAATTCTGCCGAAATATTTTCTGTGAATTTCTAAGAAGAAATGAATGCTTATTTCTTAAATAGCGTCTACGCTTATAAAAATTATTAACTGCCCCCCAAGCACCCGTTGTTATCAGAGTGCATACAAATTGTGAAGAAAAAAATTCAATAAATTTCAACGAAAAAATTGAGGCCTTTTGTACATCAGGTCGATACATCGTTGATTCTATATTGCAGCGAGGAGTTGCTGTCGATCTCCAATACTGCATACAAATTCTAAAGAAAATATTTCCAGTAAATTTCTAAGAAAAAATTGATTGCTTCTCTACTTCAGGTTCAGGCTATGGTGCTCATGATTAGTGGAAGCCATGTACAATGCGAAGTTTTTATAATTTTTCAACAGAGGTGGAATCTCGGAGATTTCACACTATTTTTCACTGAGGCCAAACTACACAATTTGCCTGCAATATCTTTGTTTTTATAGAATTTTTGTTAGTATGTTCAGCAACAGGTAACCCGGGGGTTACACCTGCAAGTACAGCTTGCATGAAACTTGCACTGCCATCCTTCGTGCACGTGTAATCCAACTGCCATACAATTTTCAGCGAACTTGCATGATGAAAATTCATGGGAACTAGTAATTTGACAGTTATACAGTTTTCAAAATGGCGGAAAAGAAATGCTTGAGAGAATTTGATAAATTTATTCTGGGAAAATGAAATTTTCTGGGATCAATTGCATTACATCATTTACCAACACCTTTCTCTTAATTTTTTTTTGGGTTTTTTCCATTCTGCTACTTCCTTTATTCCTATAATTTTCCAATATACGCAAGACTTTACGTCTCGATGCCATTTTTAAATGAACTTGCATGCAAGCTGATAAGACATCAACCGAACTGCCTTCGGCTGTCAAGTTTAAAATCGCGTTGGAAGGGAGGCTTGCATGCAAGCTGTACTTGCATAGGTGTAACCGTGTATTGGGATTTTCGGGCTGGACGGTCAGGAGGAAAAACACCACTTTAGTTTGTGAGAATTTTATTTGTTCTCCGACGTTTCGGCCGATGTCTCGAACCGTTCTCAAGGACACAGTCGAATTAAAACATCAATGTAACTATTGCTTGTTATAAAAATTAAAAAATTAAAAATTAAAAAACAAAGGCTACTTACGGATTAAACAACATTGTAAAAATATTAACAGATAACAAACAGCAAACATTAATTAAAAACCACAGTATAAAAAAATATAAATAAATAAATAAGAAAATAAATAAATAAATCAAAAAATAAATAAATAAATGACAAAACATGGTAAAAGAAACTATATGAACTATATGTGTCCAACCACTCGTCAAAAACAACTGGTGCAAGACGTAACTTTATCATTTCCCAAAGCTCTCCAAATGCGCGCAATAAATGTTATTGATATTTTCTGTATCCATTTTTTTGTTCATGGTATTGGGAGTTTTCTGAATATATAATGCCTCTATCAATAATCTTTTCTTATAGTGTTTTTCGTGGTGTAGGATAGAGGCATTTTCAAAATCTGGAGCATGGTTGGATAATGCACAGTGTGTAGTTAGCGCTGTTTTATTTTGGTTTCCGCTTTTTAAATCTGATTTGTGGTTAGAAATCCTGTTCTTAAGGAATTGCCCTGTTGTTCCAACATAGCTCATCGGACAATTTTCGTTATTCCTACCCTTGCAAGGTATTTTGTAAATTACGTCCGAACATAATTCTTTGGGTGTCGGATCCTTTAGCTTAGTGAAACAATTACTTATTGTTTTGCGTGGCTTGAGGCGTAACCCCCGGGTAAAGTTGGTAGCGTTCCAAAGGAGATCATTTTGGAGCGCCGCCAAATTAGCTCTGATGCATATTCTAAGAAAATTTAAAAGGGCTCCGTATGTAGTGTTACAACTGATGGCTACGTTACACCTTATGATGTTAATTTAAAGTCGCATTCAAGTTGCAAGTGAAAATATAACAAAAATTCAAAATTTTTGCACCAAAATCTAAGTCATTATGATTTTGGTTGAGGGACATCTCAGTACATGGACTAAAACTTGGAATTTGGAAAAATATAATGTCTTTGTTACATTCTTAATTAGAGGATATTTCAAAAATATTTACAATTTAATACAGAAACTGTTTTATGAAATTAAATAATAGAAAATGTAACTCAATTTAAGCAGCCAAAACTGTTCAAGCTCAGCTCCTCTTTCATCTCTACCCCCCTATTGCAAATATACCTTAAGTAGCAGCATTCTTATTATAGCTAATATTTTCCGTTTAATTTTGCGCGAATGGTAGCTTTAGATTGGAATATTTGACGAGAGGCCATCGTGAGACAAGTTGGAAAAAATATACTGTCACACTGCACGCGTTGACATTGATATGCCAAAAATTTATTTTACAAATTATATCGTATTTTCCAATATCCTCAATCAATTTGTCATCAAATTCATATTCCATTTGCACCTTCGAAACACAATTAAAACAAAACCGGCTACATAACAAGTTATTAATTAGCTTTCACCTTTTTCTTGACAGTTCTAAATCTGAAGTTAAATCAAACGTATGTGACGAAATGTATACGAATTTGCCTAATTTTTGTATTGAGCGCGTCGAGTTCTGTGTTTTTTTTTTCTTGTCACAGCGAGACGCAAGATTCCAAGAACGCAGGCCAAGGTGGCTCGTTGTGCTCACCTGCTAAGTAGGAGAAGTGTAAAGCTATACGAGTCTAATGGAAACTACGTAAGCGTAAAAGGCGCAGGACCATGTCGGGGTAGGACTCAAACCCAGGCCGACAGCCGAGTCTGCGGTTCTATGGTAATCAACCATTCTCTTAATATTTCTTAAACTGCGAGTTTTCGAACACCCGGTTTTTACCGGGTATTAGGGGTTCACTGGGTCAATTTCGAGTAACTCAGATATCCGATTCTTTGGAATTTGAGTATGGAATTAATTAATATGGAAAATTGAGCAAAGCGCGATTCCGGTAGCAGAATTTAATTCTTTAATTATGGCTGATTTCACGAATTCAATAATGGATCGGAGTATTAAAAAATTAAGAAGTGATTGTATCCGGATACCCGGATAACCGGAATCCTGGTACCCGAGTAAACTTGATATCGAATACCCGACTACCCGATTCCACTTGTACCCGGGTACAAACCGGAACATTATACTCCGTACAAAATCAGCATAGCAAACATTCTATATTACCTGACAATGCAGGCGCAACATGCTAAGACGATTCATTATTACCGGATATTACTTGCCTTTGATAAAATGGTCTGACGTAACGTAATTTTTCCACTCCAAAAATTTGTATTTCCAAGATTATGCTCCAATAAAATATGACAAAGAACATTTTATGTGGTAATTGAGCGTGGAAAGGTTTTACAAATTTTATAAATTAGCTAAGTCTTAAAACTAGAGCCAAGCCTCGTCAATTTCTTAATTTCCATGGTATTAATAACATTCAAATTTCAAATTCAATTTTAAACTATACTAACTCAATTTGAAGCACAATATCCGTACAAAAACAAACAAAAAATATCCCCTGCAGAAAACAGTTTAATTACCAAATTCCATTCCCGATATATCCGAAGTGTCTGTCACCATTATCATGAAAAAAAATCAAAGTGTAACAGTTCAGAGGTAAACCAGCTTAAATAGCTCAACAAAAATCATTCAAACTTTAATTGGTTTATCGCAACCTTGTGGAATGTGATTACATGCATTGAGAATGTGTGCATGAGCCCTGCAATCCTTCACACATATTGCACAGCGGGAAATTAATTAAAATGAAGATTTCTCATCTCAAATGAGTGTAAATGTTCTTGACATGTGGTCACACATTTCAAAAGTTGATTGGTTACCTTTTATAACAAATTTTAAAATTTTCAAACGACTGTAATTTTTTTCCTCTTTGAGAGATGATATTTGCCACCCACATTACCACGAATGTTGGTATCAAGGTGGGGTTGTCACACCTTTAGAATATAGTCTATATAAATTAAATTGAATTGTGTTCGTTTGTAATCGCATGAATTGAGAACGCTTGGCCGATTTGGCCAAAATGCATCCTCAGAAAAGACGAAAAGGACCAAACCGAAGATATCCTTTTTTCGTGCGGCTTTTGTTTTTAAATGTTGACCATACCAAAATATAGTCCGGCTTATGATGGGTAGCTTTTGGTACTTTTGGTACTAGCACTTCGATGATATCTGTGCGCATTTTCGAGAAAAATGGCAAAGGAGCACGGTGCATAGAGTACAATTTGAGACCTTATATCTCCATAATAAAGGCTTACACTGGAATTTTAAATATAGCACTTTCGTATTAGTTTTATTCGAGAAATGCAAAAATGTAATCTAAATGTATCCTTCATGAGGACGAAAGGGACATTTTTTTAATATATCCTTTTCCAATATGGCTATGCCAGAGGATACCTTGACTAAAGATGCCTAACTTTTATTATTAGGACGTTCGATATCTCCGCACGTTTTCGAGAAAATGCCCAGGGAACATAGATAAGGTTTTTAAGGAAAGCAAAATTGGAATCGGCAACCCTTTTTTTGGTGTTGCCATACAAAAATTTCGTTTTTAACTATGTATTTGGACACTGCCTGAGAACGCGTCAACGTAGAGAGCTAAAATTTGGTACATGGTGTTTTCACATCAATAGTAAATAAAATTACAAAAATGGTCTCAATTGAGCAACCCTTTCTTAATGTTGCCATTCAAAAGTGTATGACTAATTTTCAATATATACTTGGAAAACGCGTCGATGTGGAGAGCTGAAATTTTGTAGCGTTTTTATGAAAATTGAAAATACAAGTTTAAAAATGGACCAAATCGGGAGACCCATTTTTGGTATTACCATTCAAAACGTTGGTTTGTCAGTGTATTAATTGGACACTGTCTGATAACGCTTCGACGTAGAGAGCTGAAATTTTTTACACGGCGTTTTTATAAAAATAGTAAAAAAAAAGTTCAAAAATAAACTGATTCCGTGAACCTTTTTTATCTAGCTCATGCTTTCTCGCAACATTTTGATATACACAGCAATTATTATATCTTTACCTGAGATATATGAAATTATATTTTAGTGAACAGAATATATTTGTAAAGAAAATAGTTTTTAATAGAGGAGTTGCAGTTATTTATTTATCTAAATTATTATATCTCCGTCCTTTTGCATCTCTGTTAACAATATAATAATTTTTTGACTGTAGATAATTGTAGGTGGTAAAAAGTTGTATCGGAAAGTTGCTTTCAAGAAGTTTCGAGTAAGATGAAAGACTACAGTAAAAAGAAAAATCAATGTTCGCTGAGTGTATTCCGTTTCCTGAAGTGCTTAACTTATCGCTTCGAGTGGAAAAAAAAATCCAAAATGATGAAGGACATGATTGGAGAACTGCCACACATATGCTGTTGTTGATAGTTTTCCAATAAAAGTGGCTTGTTATGACCGACATAGGTTATTACCTAATAAGAATGAGAGGAAATTGAAAAATTAAAATTTATGAATAAAAAAATAAAAACTGTTGAAGAACAAATTGAAATGAAAATGAAATGATGTCATATAAAAAGAATTAGAAATTATAAGTTTCTGCGTTGTGGTCTCTTCCAGTCGGAATTAAAATATAATTGAATTAAATTGTCTTATGGAAATTGCTTAAGTTAAATTATAAATTAAAAAAAAGAAAACGTTAAGAGCTTGTCGGGCTGCCGCAATTAGAGTTCCGTACAGTCGATCAGCCGAATTTGAATATATTCTAATCTAATCTAAGCTCACCTGAGCTAATAACTCTTTAACGGTTGCAAATAGCGCATAGGGTATACTGGATCAAATTAAAGAGGAAAGTCTACAGATTATAGTTTTTATAAAAAAGGGTTATGTTAACGACCGTTTTACAAAAAAAATAGAGGTAAATTAAAAAAAAAATACCCGAAATTTTTTATTTACACTGCTCATAGGAGAGGGTTACGGGACTGGCTGAGCAGTCGTTGGAAAGACCCTAGAGTTCTGCATACAATGAGCTCTTAACTGTGACCAGACGTCCTATACTTTTAAGATATAGGGTATTTTGTGAAAAACTAGCTTTTTTTCTTAATTACCCTGTAACTCCTAAACGGTTGATAGGACCCCCCCCCCCCCCCTGCCATAATATTTTTTGTTTAGTTAGGTGAGTACTATCACCTCCTGCTCTATTGATCTCGTAGGCGAAAACACCCTATATGAAGTAACAAACAAAATTTTTGTATGGCAACCCTAGGACGGAGTTACCCGATTTGTCCCATTTTCATATTTAAATTTACTTTTCTTTTTTAAAACCCCGTGTGTAAAATTTCAGCACCGTTAATTTAATGTGTTCTCGAGTTATCGTGAGGACGGAAGCACGGATAGATAGACGGACAGACGGACGAATGGACAGACATATTGACAGACGGACACGCAAACATCAAGATAACGTATAATTTTGCATGGATGTCCAATCCACTTTGCTCTACCATCATTATTTTGAGGTGTTACAGACGGACTGACAAACTTAGTATACCCTATGATTTCATCAGGGGTGTACAGATTTGTATCGAAATTGTGGTCTGCAATGTCATTCATACCTTCTGGAGCTCTCCGTTCGAAATCTTTGTCATTAAAGCTTACTTTGTAGAATATATACAAATAACGTTTATGGAAAACAAAGACAGTGTCGGTGACCTGATATCAATTTGACACGTACACTGCGAAAATTACAAAATAAGCTGAACGACGCATTTTAAACTGAAAATTTTCTTTACACAACAGAAGAGTGTTCATGCCATTGACATGAAAATTAGTAGTCCTCTCCAGTGGCTCTCATTCTAAACTAGTGTTTCTTCAACTTACAGAAGTTCTCTGTAGCTTTGAAGCAAATAAATTATTAGAAACTTTTAGTCCACAAAATATACCTAGATATTGTCACTTTTGAATCATTTATCCCAAAATCCCTAAATCTAAAAATTATCCCTATATCTAGGTATAAAATCCCTAAATTGGCATCACTAAGCGAATTTATGAAGAAATTTTGAGCTAAAATAGCCGCAAAATCAAATTGACGCTACGTCACCAGTTGATGTTAAATATCGGAATCAGCATTAGCGATTGCGCAGCTTTTGAGAAGTTGTACGAAAAAAATTATTGTTAAATGCAGATTATTTATTTTCTTGAATAATAGCACAAAATGTGAAATTATGATTTGACGAAACTCGGTATATGACAGTTACACGGTTCCCCATTGTTCTGCTATTTCGTCTACTATCCAAGCGTCTAATATTTTTCTTTAAATTTTACAGCGGACTCACGTTTGTTATGCTCTTAATTATTCTCATTTATGCCCTGAATTAATTAATTTAATTTGGTCGTTCCTTCATTTTGCAGCTATAACAAGATACTCGAGATTGTTTTAAATTGAATACCCATTTGAAGCAATTAATTGCCGCAGGTATATTTACGAAGTTGGAAAGTTTAAGTCTTTAAAACGAAGTTTTAGTATCTTTGAGATATATTGTTACATATCACAACTTTTCACTCACAACAAGTATTACAAACGTACAAACGAACCTTCCCGACCAGAAGAACATTTCCAGTTTGCATCACAATTGCCTTCTCATCCAAGTCGCATATGTTCAAAGTTAGCTTGACAAGAATAACACCTCTAGCTGGAGATATTCGATAAAAGGCATCCTTTCAGGAGATATATGTATGTTGTCGGGACATCATGCGACGGAGAATGGGTTAAATGACACTTCCAGTTCAAATTGTGCAAATTCAACAGGTGTCAAAAGCAGAACCTTAAAATGTTTAATGTGGCATTAAAATTTATGGAAGTGCTTTTACTCAGTTTTTTTTCTTCTTCTCTTATATGACTTCAAATATGGCTTTAAATGCAAATGCTGAAATGTTTTGTTTAAGCTGGAAAATGTGGTAAATATGAATTGAACATTTATTAAAAAAAAAACGTTATTTATTGGATGCTTTGGAATCTACGGCACAGAAGCAAAATCGAAAAAAACTCTTATTTGTTATTTCATCAAACAACTCATTTAATTTTTAATTTTGGGTGGAAAGCTTCAAGTCTTGGTTTGACTCACCAGCAGGTTCCAAGTAGCGAAATTGAGTGACTTGAAAAAACAAATGAAAAATAGAAGCACGCCACCAAGGGGAATCTTTTCCTAAGCAGCGATAGATTGAGAGGTATGCCCTGCCTTTCCTCGGGGTCATTTCTTTGACCATTATTGCAAAACAACCTATTCAACATGCACATATACGTTAGAACTGTCGGAACGTTCAATTGTGGTGAAAAGCATAAGAAAATTGTGATCCGTCGTGTTCCGTTCTCGCTTTGCTCACTAAGTCCCCTGACACACGATGATAAACACTCGAGACTAGACACGATATAAAATCAGGTTCTTGAATCGAGTGTGTTTCAACTTTGGGTACACCTAGTTGATATTGATACATGGTTGATACACGCTTGAGACAGCAAATAAAATTCACCATTTCCATATGATCTATATGCACACAAATTGAGTACATGCATACATATGTAATAAAACACTCGTGTATCATCCGAGACTTATCGTCTGCTCTATATTGAGCTATACACGAAATTGTTCTAGCATGATGTATCAGATGTGTGCATCATCGTGTGTTACGAGAATGATTGACAAAAATTAATCGTCCACAATTCAGTCTGATTCGCCTCCAATATGATAGAATGACTCACACGTACTTCAGAAAACAGAGCAAGTTACTCATTGATAAACTTGAGAGAGTGTGTCTGAATATATTAAATAAGTACTCGTACCTGATCTGCACTGTTCACCTTAAAAAATATACATTTTCTTTAAAAAAAACATGCATTACATAGTGACTGAAGTAGTCGAAACGCCTATCTATGTATGTACATATATTCAGCGATGAAAGATCCAGGAAACAAAAAAAGACGAATCAACAAAGGTCGACTAAATTTACACTATTTAACTCAGTAATGCCAGGAAAGTCGACTGGCATACGAATTCTTCCCACGTAGAACAGGTACCTACGTTACCTACATATGCAAGTCCAAAAGTTGAAATAAAAAGATAACATGAATTAAATTAAATGAATCATTGAAATTTAATCACAGAATGCATTGGTAATGACTAAAAACTTTTCCGCTAGCAATTTATGTGAAATTCCAAGTAAAATTTCAGCTTTTGACAGTTGTCGTAGAGGAAAAAAACAATGTATACGACTATAATAAAATCAAGTTTTCACATCGGATCAACTTCGTAGGATGATTTTCCACGAGAAACTACAATACAAAACTACACCTGAAACACGCTGCGAAATCCACGAAATTTGTTTAAAATGAACTTTCTAATAAACTTTCTAACAAACAGTAATTAGTAAACACAAATACGAAAAAAACATGACATGAGATGCAAGATAATTACGTTCCACACCGAAATTAATCCAAATGGATGAAAATTGAATTGGTGAAAATTATAAATGATGGAAGTAAAGAGATGTTGAAATTGCGCGTCGAATTAGAATTATTTCGGTTGGTAAAAGATATAATATTGATCAAACTCTTGTATTTTTCAGTTTCAACATTATCGTGATCAACAGTTTAGTTTCAATTTCTATTTATATATTGTTACGAGCGTGGTCTTAGTTCGTTATTTAAAACACAATATTTCAGATATCATTCAAAAGTTCTTTTTTTTATTTAACTTTACCGTTTACTCTCATAAATTCAAAAATCAAATCAACTCTTTATAGTTATTGCTTGTATTGTACTTCTAATTATCACAATCCGCTGTCTGAAATAAGACTCGCCTCCTGGATGTGAGTAGCGCCGTATTTATACTCTACAAATTATACTAGAACCTTCCAGAATATTCAGTTTTCCGAACCCAAGGTTTGCTAAGATGTCACTAGCCTAAAGTTGCTTCCATTTCCAACAGATGTCGCTTGTGTCACTTTGTGGCACGTAACAATATATTTTTTTTTCATTAATTACCGGTTGGATGTAAATAAATTTGGTGGTAATAAAATTTAATAAATGTGTAACGAAGTTACATACATCGAAGCTAGACACAAGCAAATTCGAATTGTCTACAGGCAGCCAGGCCATACAAAGCAAGCATGTATACCGCAACAGAGAAGCCAGCCACCGAGAGACGAACACGCTGTTAATTAACAGCCTAGTAGTGACTCGTACTGGTGGCATGATAGCAGAAGCAAAAATTCTGCACACGGCAGCAGCAGCCAGAGTTCCTATAAATAGCTGGCTGCCAATACTGAAATCAGTCAGTTGATCACCGATCGCTGACTCTGACACAAGACGTTAAATCAATCACAGAACGTTCAGTTAAGAAATCAGACCGCGCAAATATTCATTCCGATACCTAGACGTCAACACCGAACCAGAGGATTCCCCCCCCCCCACGAGATTAAACAGTAGACTGGTTATAAAAGTCAGTCAGTACCTGATACATTGGTCAGTTGCCTGCCAGCAGCCCGATCGAACAGATCTCCGCTCCAGTCCTATACGCCTAATCCGTGTTGGCTAAAATCAATGGCAAACGCATGTCAATCGTGTTAGCTACTTTGACGATAAATGCACGTTATTCATGTTGGTTAGAAAGCTAACCGTGTTAGTGAGAAAAGTGGTGAACGCACTCTACTACCCGTAGCCCCCGGAATATACAAGCCATGAAAAAAACCTGAAAGAGTGAATAGCGGGCCGATTAGTAGGCGAACACCACAGTCTTTTTGCCTTACTCCAGGAGTTTTTCTTTTTAAAAAATTGTTCGGCGCCGTAAGCAAGTCTATGCGTAAATAAAATAATCAGTATAAATATTTGAGGGTTGGCATTAGCTTGTTCCAAGCATTTTGTCACTAAATTCTGCAAACGTTTTAAATAGCTTTTATTTTTCCTATTTGAAGCTTAACTCCCTCTCATATCCCTATTGAAAAAAAGTCAAAGGTAAAAATTAACTCAAAAAAATAGTTTTTTTTTTAGTTAAATCGTCAACTGTCTGTAATATCTGGTTAAAACTTAAAACAAAATTGCCGGAGAGATAAATTTTCTATCCCGACTTTCTTACAAATTGTAATTAAAAAATTGCTGCAGGTCTTAATTATTCTATCTCCCCTTTTTGCAGCCTTTTAATTTTCCAAAGCAAACACCGGGACTGTTCTTTTTATTTGCTTGCAATTAAAATAGAAAGCAACTCTCAATTATTTCCCGTATTTGCTCGTTTGAAGAGTGATTCAAGCGAAAATTAATTCATTTGCAATAGACGACCTTAAGTAGAGAGAGAGAGAGAGAGAGAGGCTAATGGAAATAGCTGTATAGTAAAATTCTATCCTGAGTCTAGAACTTTGGCGTCGTAGGTACATATCGCGCCAAAGGTAGTAGGTATGCATAGTAGGTGAATGTCAAAGGTTTGCTGAAAATGTCGGACAAAAGAAAAGTAATTAAAGTAGAAGAGATAGAAAGAATACAAGTCGTCATCATCGTCATCATCATTGTGAAGAGTCTTTTTTTTTATTTTTTTTTACTTTTTTCATCCTGCGGCACATTCTGTGCTTTTCCCCTTAAAAAAGTAAAGAAAAACTATTGTTCTTGAAAGGATTGGGAGACGGGTTATACTGAAAGCAAAAATAAGGTAAATAAAAAAGGATAATAAAAAGGAAATAAAAATTTAAAGCACATAACAAAGATACAAGTACAATGGTTAAAGTTTTTAATAGTCCATTTTTAGAAGTACTATAGTTAGGAAAAAAAAGAATGGGATTTATAGATTTATCTTGACTGATATGTCTGATGAGGTTGAGGTTGAAGGACATTTTGTATGTCATTGAAAAATCACAGAAAGATATTAAGTTTTTAATATTAATTCGCCACATCATATAATATCTTATGAAAATTGTTAGGGCCAATAGCGAAACCTGTTGCTTCTCTAAGGAAGATGTCGAAACTGCTGAATATGTCCTCGGCGATTATGAATCTCTTGGCCGCATGAGACTAAAACGTGTAGAAAAGTAATAAAGGCATTCCCATTGCCGCCAGAGGTGTTACAAAAATGTAAAGATATGTAAAATTGGAGCAACCTGGTACTTTGGAACAGGCACAGTCCTGTTCCAATCTGTACCTGTTCCAACATTTTCAGAAAAGTTGTGACAGCACAAATACGAAATAGTCTCATATTGCTTCTTGTAGCTGTGACAGTACTAATACCAAGTGTAATATTTTCCAATTAGGTATGTGTGTATGTTTATAAATTCCAAGTAAATTTTTGACTGATACAGCCTATATATTCACGCAGTCACACTACACAAGGGCTTTTAACTTTATGCAATAGGCAGTTATAAGAGTACGATATTATAGGGTATAGTGGCTTGGCTAGTAACTAAAATGTACCGTAGGAAGCCAAAGCAGAACTATCATGCAACAATGACAACATATGACACAATAGCTACAATATATACAATACAGTTGATTTAGGCTTCATTACATTCTACTTATCTACATACCATAATTTTTAATTGCGATTGACCCAGTCGTGTATCTGCATCACTGACATATAGTTAGCATAGGCGTAGCCAGCGTTTTGTTGTGGGGTGGGCAGTAGGGGGCAGACTGACGCAATATTGAAGAAGAATATTCTTCAAGCAAGTATTGTTTTTCAAAAATGTGTATAACTTTCTAAAACGTTAATCAGTGTTAAATCCAAGTTTCCTTACATGAAGCAAACTATTTCATTGATTACCGTTGTTTTTTTCAACCAATGTATGCTTAAATTAAACAACAATAAGAATATCTCCTAAAAACAAGAATAAAATAAGAATAATTTACTAACATATAATTATATGATTTTCTAAAAAACAGTTATTTCAAATTCATGGTTCTAATAAATTGTAAATGTATCCCAATAATAGCTCTGAAATTAGAAAATTATTTCTTCAATAAAGCTGGAATTGGTCTAAGACCAATTCTTATGATACCCTAGATGAATGCTCGTATGTATCTGCGCAACTTTGATTTTTGAAGTAGTTTTTGGCATATATTTCTAAAACGGCTCGTCGGACGGTAAAAATTATTGTAACCAATTTCATAGGATTTCATAGTCTGAAGAACTTTTCAGTACAATAAAGACATCTCGGACTGATCGTCTTCACAGTACCTGTACGTAAAAATCCTAAATTTTTATATGGCAACATCGAGAAGGGGTTGCGGGATTTATCCCATTTTTGAAATTGTACTCATCATTTTTATGAAAACGCCATGTACAAAATTGTTAGATACGCTTAAGTGGATGAAGATACAGCAATGAATTGATTTAAATGTACTTTTATTCATTTTTAAAATAAAGAAGAAATATTACTAGAGATACATATTTACAATCCATTTTCTTTATATAAATGACATACAAAAAATACTTTAAACAGATTTAAATTATTCTTGCAGAATCTATCGCTGTTCAAACATATTCAACAATTCTTCAATAAGTTAATAGTGCTAACTTCAAAGTTCAATTTCTTAAAATCATACAAAATTCGCAAATAATTTATATTCCCAGTGATATAGCCGAAATTTAAGCACATCTGTATTAAATCATTAAACGCCATATCTATCGAAATATTTATTCGATTCGATTAATGAAACATATCCATTGCCAGTTACCACCCGATTAAAACTAGTGGGGGCATCTTTCTAGGTTACAGATCTGCTGAATCAGCTCTTTATCTTCAGATTTGCAAGGCATGGCATTATTTTCTTGATATTCGGCATTCTAGGGCTACTATTCTTGGATCTCCCAATTGAAACTCCCTTGTAAAAACTATGGCTGCGGCAAACCCAGGTGCGACAAGTTCTTTTAAGATGTTTCCATTACCACCATCTCCTTGTAAGTTGAAAAGTTACTAACAGTAATATGGAGAGACTGTCATAACTCATAGTATGTTACCTGATCATGTATGGCCAATATAGCCCATCTACATACATGCACGTACCACTCTGTCGGTTCAATTGATTTTCCATTTCTAAAACTTCACGCATAACTGCATTAAAATCTAATTCGGCACTGAAATCTTCTTGCACTTTAGCAGAGCTTGCTACTCGTCCTCCAACTCCAATAGGGTAAACAGGGCCTCCAATTTTTGCTAACAGCATACCTAAAAAGAATAATTGTTTTGGTAAAAGTAAAATTTCCGATGGATCCACTTTTTTCCTCAGATGCATTTATAGTTCCGACAACTCCGCTAAACATTATCGGTTTCACAAATTCATCTCGTTTCTTAGCAGCATTTTCAATTCTGTAAGAGATAGTAAAGCTCGAAATGACTGCTTCACAAAATTTATTGCCATAATCAGAGGCTCCCTTACTTGCTTCTACAATAACCAAAACATTAACAAAGATAGTCCCCGGTAAAAAAAATTTATAAATCAGACAAGTACGGATACAGAGCAGTCACATCGCAAGGAAGATGGAGATTGAGTGCAGATTAAAGATAGAAACACACTTGTGGCATGGCATTGCATTCTATAAAATGAAGTAGTGCTCATATAAGTTTACCTTGATTTCGTTTCGACTGTTTGTTGAAATTTGTATACCTTTTGACAAGTCAAAAGTCACGTCGCACTCTCTAGTCTAGTATTTATGGTGCTTGGTGGTGGCTATTGGAGTAGATTTTCTTGACGGCCATGGGTCGAACGACATACAATCGTAGCAGTGGTAAACAGGTCATTGATCTGACGTCATATACGCTTTACGCGAAAATACTTGCACTTGCGCGCCATGTTCATTTCAAATATTGTTATCACTTTGTGTTGAATTAAATAGCATGCCAAACCAATGCCATTATCAAAAGCCACGAAATTAAAAAATCTGTAAAAATCGAAATACCAACAAGATGAGGACCATATAAAATGTGATTTGCCAAGCGTAAGCATACTTCAAGTTAATGAAAACCCACCAAAATCTTGTTGCCCCAGGAAATAACCTGATTTTACGTTTAAAATCATTTTAGAATAAAGCGTCGTTAGACTATAATTTGACAAAATTCTTCGGATAAAACACTTTCGTAAAAATGCACCCAAATCACTGCCAGACAAATTAATTCAGGAATTCGCCCATACAGAAAACGAAACGCGTCGTTGGAAGTGCGCTAGCATTCTATCATTTCTCTTCTTGTAAACAAAATTTCGATATGACAATTTCACTTTTACTTGATGGCATCCTCAAAGCTTTTACACGAGAGTAATACATGACAGAAGTAATTGAGGCAGAATTATTGAAATCTCAAATTAAAACATAATTTAGGAATTTCGAAATCAAAACTGACCTCATTTACAAATTTAGTAGAACTTTTAAGTAACTAGTTATATCAAGTACACTACACAACACACAACTCAAATAAATGCTGTTTTGCACCATGACGCCGAAATTTAGAGATGTTTTCTTCATCACTTACGTTATAATCTGAATTCACACTATGAATTTCCTAAAGATAGACCTCTCCCCGACATTTATTTAACTTACTTAAAACTCTAATGAATTTACTTCTTTAAAAACAGGTAAATTATTTGACACTGTACTCACCGTTGTACTTTCAGCTGTATAGCACTAACAAAGATGGACGAGTTTTGAATCAGGCAACCCGACTTAAGTTGGGTGCTCAAAGATCTGTTGTTCTTTTTATTATAAATTAATGATTTTAAAAATTAATATTCTAATTGAGTATACCTTTAAGTTTTACTAATAAGAAATGTTATTTTAATTGAAAATCTTAAAATTCATTATACACAAGACACTACAATTTCAGAACATGTCCTTCTAAATAAAAAACTATACATGTCATTTGCACAGCACCAGCAGAAAATAGTTAGTGCCACCTAGTATGCAATAGTTGTATGAATATGTATTATGTTTATTTAAAAATTAATATGATTTAATAATTTAATTAATTAATGCACTTGACAATTTTTATTTTAGACCAACAATTTTTTTAAATTTGATAAGCTCATTGATTGATTTTGCAACCAAGTTTGGGATAAATTTGAATTGAGGGGAATTTGAATAGAATGGAATCGGAATGTCACCAGATGACCCTGAACTGACTGACAAAAGTCTTAAATGCTTCATGCGTAAGACATACTGCGTTTATTTAATTATCGAATTTATTAAATTGTATATGACAACATAGTGAAAATTTGGTGGCGTCACCTCTCGTCTTGTAACCAAAGTTCCATAAAATCAACACACGCTGCAGTTTGCGTAGATGAGAGACAATATCTACGCGTACACCTTTCCTTTACTTTGCCTAGGCCATGTTTCAAGCCTGCCGGTTAGCAGGCGAATATCACAGTCTTCTTGCCTTCTGGTTTGACGAATAAAGACAAAAAATGTGATATCGCAGATTTACATGCAACGAAACAGAGCGGCAAATTGATTAATTTTCATAAATAAATGATAATGACAAGTGGCAGAATTTTCAGATTTACTCTCATGTAATACGCCGCTTTTATGAAAGCACTTTTTCTGAGATATTGAAAGAGGTCACCAAAGTCTGTTCCAAAGTTGTTGTTGTATAATCCTATGTTATTTGAACAGAACGTGCTTCTGTTTACACGCTTTGCTCTAAAGAGGGTGGGTATTATCAGTATTGGGAGATCGTGGGAATTCCATATTCTGGCAATTTCTGCCATTAAGATATTGAAAAGTAGTAAATTAATATGTAGTAGCACTGATTACTTCGCGCCTAGTTGCTAATGTACTTTTATAGAAATCTCTACTATATCAATAAAAATGCATTAGTTTTCGAAAGTTACGTGAACCGAACTATCCCTTTTGGTGTATTTCCTATGCTTTTGGTACCTAGGATAAAAATGGTCGGAATTCGCATAATATAATAATTTGTGGGAAAAGTCGCCATTAATTCCCATTTTCGAGAGAATTTTACCCGCAAAAATCTCCCAACGCTACTGTAACTCATTCTCTGATGGGCTTGGGAAAAATGAGAATTTTATTTGACTGATAGACATTTAACATCTCCTTTCAGCACATTGGCCAAAACGACATGTGTCTTTTTCTTAAAAAATTGAGGTAGAGTAGATATACGAAAAATTTATTATTATGAATATTTTGAAAGGATTTTGAAGTTATTCAAAATTTTGCAAATAATTGAATAAAATCAATTATGCTTGTATGTACATATATCTTACTACATGAAGGAAGAGTGAATGAAAGAAAAAATAGCAAATTATTAGTAATAATTGCTTCGTATTTCTGTCGGGGGGCACCGAGCCTACACGGGCTTATCTGGGGGGGGGGGGCATTGCCCACCCGTGCCCCTACCTCGCTACGCGCATGATAGTTAGAATGGACTGAGCCATCCTATCTAATTCCTATAGTCAAAAATGGCGCAAATTTTGGCTAAAATCTATTTGTCCCTTTCAAGCTCAAATTGTACACTGAACTGTAACGAATTTTGGAAACAGTACGGCTGTATTCTGGAATCAAAAGGTTGAAGGGACTCCCTCAAGAAGCGGTTAGCTCGTATGATAGGTATTAATTTAAGATAAGCTATGTCTTTGTAAAAAGGTTAAAACAACTGGAAGAGGCACAGGAAGAATTTATTGAAGACGAGGAATCAATTCAAGATGAGGTATTAGTTCAAGACGGAGAGAAACATGAAGAAATGGATCAGAATGAGGCCATAAGTAACCTTGCCGATATTGCAGTCCAATCAGAGTAATTTCTTAATTTACTTTATTTGTTTACCACTTGTTGAATTGAATTATTTCAGGGTAGGAATTAAAAGTAGACGAGAGCTTAAAATAATTAGTTTAGAAGCTGAAGTACGCAGATCAAAGGAAACAATATAAAAATTACTAAAGGAAACAAACCGCTTTCAATCAGAGTGGTATCAAATTCGTAAAATATTTACTCCCGGTCAAGTAAGGAGATTAGGAGAACCCACCAGATTACTGAGATGGACTGATGAAGATATCTCCTAACCTATATCACTCTATTCAGCCGGTCCACGTAGTTATCGGTTGTTGAGGAAGAGAAACTATCCTCTGCCTGGCAGATTCACCTTGGGGAGGTGGGCCGCAAAATTAGTTCTAAAGCCAGGAATCTTGGCTAACGTCATTCAGCATTTAGCGGAACTTAAATACAATAGAATGGAAGAGATTTGTGTGCTTTCATTGGCTGAAATGAAAGTGAAATCTTGTTTTGATTATAACAAGTCAATTGACCAGGCTTTACAACCGAGCAACTATGCGCAAGTGGCTATGGTACGAGGAATATTCAAAAACTGGAAGCAAGTAATTAATTTGTTATAACTTCGACACACCTATATCATACAGTGTTTTGAAAACTATACTTGAATCACTTCGGGAAATATCTTTCGACGTGGTTGCAATAGTTTCCGACATGGGTCCAACTAATATGGCGTTTTGGAGGGAACTAGATAACAGTGAGAACCAACCATTCATCCAATGTTTGGACAATGAGTTGGACAAGATTTTCTTTTTTGCTGATACCCCGCACTTATTAAAATTAATTCGAAACCATTTCGTCGATTCAGGATTGGTTTTAGACGATAAAGTTATAAATTCCAAACCGTTAAATGAGATATTGCTACTGGAACAATCCGATTTAAAAATGTGTCATAAACTAACACAAGAAAATCTGAGCGTTAAACGTGCAGGGAGTCAGAAAGTGAAACTAGCTACACAGTTATTTTCTCAATCTGTCGCAAGCTGCATTATCAGGTGTGCCGAGCTCTGTAGAATTAAATCACCAAATGCTATGTATTGTAGTAATTTCATCAATTTGGTTAACGACTGGTTTGATATTTTCAACACGAGGTAGTCATTTGCTGATTCTAGGGATAGAATGAAAGCCTACGGACTATCGATTCACGCTCAGAATGATATCATTGCTGAAATGACTGAAACAATAAAAAACTTAGTACGGCGAAAAGCAGAACTCTGCTTCGTTTCCAAAAAGGGTATCCTGCTTAATAATTCATCACTACCTCAACTATTTGATATCCTGAAAGAGTAGTACAGCGTTAAATATATATTAACCTCCAGACTAAATCAGGATGAACTGGAGCACTTTTTTGGAGTCATACGGGCTAAAGGCGGTCTTCATGACCACCCATCCCCTTTAGAATTTAAGTTTAGGCTCCATTCGTGTATTTTAGGTAATTGTATAACTTTATTTTCTTTAAACTAACCAACTTGTAATTTATTACTAAACGCTCAATGTTTTTTTTATGTATTTTTTAAATAAAACTGACATTATACATTTTTGAGTTAACTTACTCAAAAAATAATGCTAATAAAACTTTGGTTGTGTCGTCCGCTTTACTGTTCTTTAGATACATTTACTCCACAGGATTTTAGAACAGTAGTAGAAAAAGTATACATTTGGCTTGTGAAGACATTTTGTTTTTATAATTTACTAATTTACTTTTTATTATATAAGGCCGCGCCAACATAACATAGCAGTTAAGCGCATACAGCAATATAGAAGACAGCGAAGAAAATTACGAAGCTGTAACAGCAATATGCCGCACCGAGATACCTGAAAGAGTTTCTCGAAAAGCATCTCCCGCAACATGTCAAGACGAATACGAAAAAACTCATTATCAAAATATCCGCTTCGACGAATTGCAAGAAGATTCCTTGGAAAACTTGGGAAGGTTTTTAATCCACAAATGCGGGAATAAGGAAGATGCGGTACAGCCAGTACCAATACCTGGAACATCTTCAAATTCAACGTGGGTAGATCACCTGTCGGAAGGAGGGCTGATAAGACGCACTACTGCTGTCATGAATAAAGTACGAGAACTGGAACTCATATTTGTGAATTTGAATATGGATACTTTATTTAAAAAAAAAAGGTTATAAAAGAACATTTAGAGAATTCTAACGAAATATCACTAGATGATAAAGTGAAAAAACTTTTTTTTAGATCTGGGTTATGTTTCAGAATTAAATATTTAAATAGCAATTTGACTGCAATAAACAAAAAAAAAAAACAAAAGAGAAAATTAATCAAAACTATTAAGTAAGAATACTCCTTTTTTATTTCGACAATTTTTCTAAACTTTTTTATTTCGTTGATTTAAAGCTTTAAGCAAGTAAGCCAATAAATAAGTCAAGGAATAATGGATATAGTTTTACTAGTGCAGTACGGAGTTCACTGGTAAAAAGTGAATATTTTTCTATTTTCAAATAGGTGGCGCTTTGTATGTCTCCACTCATTTTACTGAGCATTTTAATGCGCGGAGCATTAAAAAGCTGGTAAAATTTTGACATTGCCTGTTTCTATGACAAGATTGTTTATTTTTAATTTATTCAAGGATTTAAATTGTCTTGTCAATTTTCAGATTGGGTTTGTTAATTTATTGAAGGTTTTAATTTTTCTTGAAAATTTTCAGATTAATTAAGTCCATGTTTAACTGTTAATTGTAAAAATGTTTATCTAAACTTCATAAATAATTTGAAGCTTTTCAGCGATAAAATTTTTAAGCAGCTGTGTCACTTTCTTTTCTCTAAATTAACACGTCAAAATTTTACCAGCGATTTTAATGTGAAAAATTTGGAGACCGCGTTAAATTTTACTTTGCCCGAACTCGATACTAGGCTTAATAAAATAAAAAACAATCTGAAAATTGTAATAGAAACAGCCAATGTCAGAATTTTACCAGCTTTTTAATGCTCCGCGTATTAAATTGGTCAGTAAAATGAGTGGAGATTTACAAAGCGCTATCTATCTGATAATAGTGAAATTTCACTTTTTACCAGTGAACTCCGTACTACACTAGTAAAATCATCAGTAAAATTTTTGCTTGCGATTTTACCAGCGCTAAAATTTGTATGAAAATGTCACATTTTACTCGAACTCGATACTAGGCTTTACTTCTCATCTCTGACATAAGAGAATTTTCAGAGATTTTCTTTTACTTTTCCTTTTTTATTAGTGGAAAAACACGTCACGTCCAACTGTCAAAATCTTAATGGGAATACCTTGTCTTCTATATACCTTGATCTCTTACATTTGGAGATGTTCGTCAACAACTTACGAAACGGGAAGAAAAAGAAATTGTTCAAATCGGAGAATACTTGGCTAAATTTATTGATATAATACTGACACTTCTTTGTCAGGGTTTGCTTTGAGAGGGCACGAGGAGCACTCATCTTCTAAAAATAGTAGGTGATTTCTTGAAAATTGCTCGATATTTTTGAAAATTTGACGAGAAATTTTCAGTCCACTTTGAAAAACACTACAACTAAATACTACAGCCCAGATATCCAGAATGAAATATTTGAAGTGATATCGAACTTCATTCTAGAAGAAATTTTTGAAGAAATTAAGGTATATGGCTTTTTTGTTTCAGTATGGATGAGGCCAGGTAGTTTAAAAAGGAACAATTGTCAATAACCATGAGAGATATGCGAATGGTCTCGACATAGTCGAAATATTTCTAGATTTTATAAATTGTTCCACCTCCAGAGATACGCAAGGACTGGTAAATTAATTTTGGATACATTGTGATAAATTCAATTTGAGTGATGTTCCAATTCTTGCAGAGTCTTATAATGGCGCTAGCGTCATGTGTGTGAAAAATAGAGGCCTGCAAGCTATTATAAAAGAAGCTCACCCTTATACAATATTCATCCATTGTTTAGCGCAGAAACTAAAACTCGTGGTTGCTGACTCATGCGCCACTAACAAATACATTTTTTAACGGCCTCAAAGCTTTGTATATATATACAAAAATTACAAGGCACTCTCGGAATTTATACCAGCAGCCGTGAAATGGGAAGTCTAAGTATTGCTAGATGCAAAGCAGTACTGATACATTATGAGGCAATTAAAATAACTTTGGAAAACGTGATCACTTAGAACTGTGGCAAGCACAGAGCACATAGAACTTGGATTGCTTAAGATTATTACGAATTCGTCGTTTTCTTGCACACATTTCACTCAGTTTTCGCTATAGTGAATGAGTGCATTGAGTAAGTTTTTCCAGACCCAAAATGCCACTCTTGGTCAGGATAATGATCTTATTGTAAGTACTATAGGTAATTTCGAAGCATGCATGAATCAGTTCAAAATTTGCACAGACGTCGAGCACTTTCTGAAAAGCACAAGATTTTGCTAAAACCTGTTAATATTATTTCTAACATGAAAAAAGAAACATACCGAAATAAAATTCTATTTTCGTTGCATTCAGTGGATAATATCCAATATTGCACTTCTTATACACTTATCTAAGGTAGAATTTTATTAGGTAAGTGGGTGTGTGTAAAATAAAACAAAGAACACGTGGAACTGAAGACATACAATATATTTCAATTGAATAAAAAAGGACCTGTCTCCGTTTTGGATACCACAATATAATCATGAAATGGAATTCTTAAAAGTAATTTTTTTTAACAGTTGTGTTATTTTTTCCCATAAAAAGATTTAAATTTAAAACCGAAATAAAACCACTCGGAGATTAGATGAATTGAATTGAAACATATTTTGCAGTTGGCAAATTCATTAGATGTAGTTGCAGGAAAGTAGCAATTCACAGCAGATAAAAGTTTTGTGAAATTTGCTACATTTTAGTATGGCTTAGGACATTTTAAATTAAATCAGCTTTAAATTTAAATCATTTTATGCGGAAAAAAAACACAGCTGTTAAAAAAAAATACTTTTAAGAATTCCATTTTATGATCCGCTGCCTCTTTTATGCAATACAAAATTTAATTCAAATAACAGCTAAATACCAATTTCAGATTTAATTTAAAATATCCTAAGCCATACTAAAATGAAGCAAATTTTACAAAACTTTTATCTGCTGTGAATTGTTACTTTCCTGCAACTACATCTAATGAATTTGCCAACTACAAAATACGTTTCAATTCAATTCATCTAATCTCCGAGTGGTTTTATTTCGGCCGCAATAATGCAAATTGTCTTTCAGATAAGAGATGAAGATTGAAGTACCTTCCAGTCTTTATTAAGTTAATGAATAGAGGAAGGAACGAACTAACTAAATAAGTTTCTTCTCGTCATCGCAGGAATGCTGGTCTTCTGTTTTGTATACAAAAATTTTGTTTCGAATTATATGGATGAAGTCCTTTATGAAAACGATGATATTTCACAATGCTGTTTTAGGTTCCATCTACTTGCTGTTGAGAATTACTCACTTAGCTGTAATAGGTACTTATCTACATGGGAGATGGTAGCTCATTTATTTTCTCACAGTTATTTCCAGTGGGATAGTTGCAAGAAGAAGCTCCCCCTTTTTTTTGTTTTTTTTTTTTTTTTTATGTTTGAAATTTAATTCGTATTCTTATAATCTTTGATTATATAATATTATCAACGGAACTTTACTTAACATTTTATTACGCATCACAAATTTTAATGAAACTATTATCGTAGAATAGAGGATAAGCTTAAAGTTTCAAGACGATTAATTTAATGAAAATTAACTGTCGTCCTTTTTGAGTTTAGGTAAAGATGGGGGAGGAAAGGAAAACTTGTGAGCGACATGGATAGAGTGTTATTTGTTAAGTTGTTTATCTTGAGTTTTTTTCTGTTTTTTAAATATTTCAAACAATCATTTTTACCCAGTTCTTCTTCTCACTTGTTTAATATTTCCAACGTTCTTATAACAGAAAACAGCCTTATACAATAATTATAATTAAGTAAAATTAGCGTTAACATCAGAAAATCCAAATAGAGTAGCGCTTACTTATATCAGCGACAATTTTCGAATAGCAACGAAAATTAATTACAAATTTTCACTTTAACTCAATATAATAACTTCCTTTACTTTAAATTTGTTTGTAGTGATAAAATAGTGAGAACAACAGGAAAACAAGGTTGTTGTTTGTGATTGCCTGATATCCATGCAATATTGGCGCGCACTTAATGCAGCTCAAAATATATTTTATTCCGGTTTACCTTTACAAAATTTGATAAAATACCAAACTTAAAATGATTTTAATTAATAATTAATTATTTAGTTTTGAAATTATTTATTTAAGATTTTGTTTAGGCTCAATAATCGGACTTATCTTTTGATGGTCCTCAATAATTTTTACACTGTAATTTCATAATTAATTCGCAATTTGCGAAAAATTTTCAACGTAGTTGCTAATTATGCTTCTGTTCCTTCGTGTATTTTCCATCAACGTCCAATATTTCTCGAAAGATCTAATTCGAGAGGTAATTGGCATATTTACACTTTTTATTTTATATTTATTTATATTACTTACAAGTTGTGTACCAGTTTACCATGTGTCCTTCGCGTATTGCGCAGTAGTTTGTCATAAATCCATATCACATTCTTCAGATTCGTAACTCACTAATTGCCTAAATGCATTATTCAATCGTATAAATGCATTATCTATGTGTCATTTCCACAAATACCTAGAAATAAATCTAACATACAATTCTTAACCCATTAACACATTAACACAATCAGAAACAGGTGTCATTTTTCAACATCCCAACTGAGTACTGACCATCCGGCTAGTGCGGTTATGTAATTATGTGTGTGACCCAGGGATGTAAAGGACTCATATTTTGACTCAACTCATCGCCCAAATCAAGCAGTGAGTCCGCTCAATCACTGAGTCAGCTCAACAGTTGAGCGGTGGTTCATCGCTCGAAATTTGAGCGGACTCAATGGTTGAGCGGACTCAATCGTGAGCGGACTCAGTCTTGAGCGGACTCATTGCTTGAATGGACTTCAGCGGACACACTGCCTGAGCGGACTCATCATTTGAGTTGAGCGGACTCAAATCATATTTTAAATAAGGATGGAAGGAGGAAGAAGAAATGTTGGCTAAGAAAATTAGCAAAAGCTAAATTAATAAAATATAATATAATGAATGACTTTTTTATAAGCTTTTCTTATTTTATTGAAATTTCAGTTTCAATTTTAATTAAATCAGATTCTCTTTATGTTATTTAAAATATGATTTGAGTCCGCTCGACTCAAATGATGAGTCCGCTCAGGCAGTGAGTCCGCTCAAGTTCATTCAAGCAATGAGTCCACTCAAGACTGAGTCCGCTCACGATTGAGTCCACTCAACCAGTGAGTCCGCTCAAATTTCGAGCGATGAACCACCGCTCAACTGTTGAGCGGACTCAATGATTGAGCGGACTCAAATCCTGAGTTGAGCGATTAGTTGATATGATAAATGAGTCCGCTCATTTACAACCCTGGTGTGACCCTGAAAATTGTCTCTGATTGCTTTTGACATTTTAAATTGTTTTTGTAATATTCCCAATTTGTTTACCGATTTTTGAAATTCGAGCGTGTTTCCGTCCAAGACGAACAACCAATTTTTAATTAGTTTTCTGATTTTTGTTATATGAGCGTTTCCGTTTAAACAAAAATTAGTTGTCATTTGAGCGTTTCCGTTTGGACAAAAATCGGAACATATGCATGCATATGGAATTGTCTACCCGACAATTCCCAGGATTCGTTAGGAAAATGCATAATCGACCAATTCTGATTGATTAAGGAATTGGTTCAATTTTAAATAAATAGGCTGTTGAAGTGAAGCCCAGAAAAGAAGTTTTCTTAAGTTCAACCTGTAGAATCCCCCTACCCAAGGAAGGGCTCCAGTGTTTTCCAGTTTATGTAATTATCAGAGTGTTGAAGATAATTTAAATTATAGTCTTTATTTTTTGTTGTTCAGTAATATATTCTATAGAAAATATCAAAAGTAGTATTGTATGAAGTGTAAATCTGGAAGTGAAAAGTGAACAATAAGTACAATAAATATAACACAAACAGAAGTTATATATTAGTATACCAAGTAAAGTTGCAACAGAAACTGGTGCAATAAGAGTATACCAAGCAAAGTTGCGACAGCTATATTTGACCCAAAGAGATTTCTCACTTTCCATGCTCATTAACAAAATGCAGAAAACGTTTCTGCAGACGGCAGTATTTATTGAATTGTAATAAAAAACATGTTTACATTGCTGATCGCATATGTCATACTAAAAAATCTTACAGTCAACTTTTCTATGTAAACATATTTTTTTATCAAGCACATTAATTTAGTATTGAGATCCTGCTAATAGAAGGAAGTCACATTTGAAAAAAAAACTTTTCTTTCAAAATTAAAAAAGCCTGATTTTTGCTTACCAATACAGAATAAAGTCTCTCATCTATTTTTTATAATATTGTAATTTCGGCTTATTTGGACTTTTTAATTTTTCAGTTTTTTTTTATTATCTGTACGTACTTAAATTGTTTTGTATTTATTTTTGCAATATCGCGTGCAGATATTGAAGATTTTTTAAGGCACTCTAGACTTCGTTGATCATTTTTTCTTTAAAGCTTGCGTAAGTTTTGTTTTCGTAAAGTCCTTTTATAATTATTCTTACTTCAAACCAAAACCAAACTTTTTTACACTTTGAAGCCATTTCGAGAACTGTTAAAAAAGAGTTGGTCAACAGTACAATTTCTATTTCAACCTTAATGTGTAGCTCTAATTTTTTAAAACCTATTGCCGGAATTATGCCGACATCAAAAAATACAATTCTAAAAAAATTTACTTTCTGGACATAATCCCTAGGTGGTATATAACGATACCACGATACCCAAAGAAACACAAAGTAGTATCTAGTGGCAGAGCCAAAAAGTCCTTTGCATTGCCCAGAAGTTTTTTGTCTAAAACAGATATTTTGATAAAAGGTGTTGGCTACACTGTGGCTGGATTATACTTCATTTTCAAAGTCATATTAATGTTTTGACGTTGTTAGTCTGTTATTGTAAAAGGTGTCGACTGGATACGATTGTAACGGGGGGTCGGTTGTAACATCGCGAATAACTCGCCGACTGCTCACGATTGCGTGACTCACTACATGGGTGAGGTGAAGCCCTTGCATGTACGAGTTTGCTTACCAGTCGTGCGTGTCGCGCCGCGAGTGTTGGATGTGTTCAGGAGAATTTTTGTTTATTTTATTATTATTTCTTTTATGACTAAAAGTAAGTATTTGATCTTATACAATTTTTTATTTTCTTCTCCTACTGCACATGGTACAGATATGCGCCTTACTTTCTAACAATAGTTGGATATTAGAGAGTTAATATATTAATGCTTAGTTTTCATAACGCTATCCATTTATTACAAAAATATAATAATATCGAGAAACAGTTTCTTGTATCTTGTTAGAATTGGGCTCACATGAGGCGTGTACGGCTGGAGATCGATTGTTTTACCACAGCTGGTTTGTCAATTCCAATAAGTGACAACTATGAAAAGACTGCGTTCGTAAAGCACAGTTTAATGAAATTTGTCAATTCCTATAATTGACTTTCGAATAAACTGCAATCACAAACGAGAATGCTGAAATAAGATATTCTTCTGGAGTGTAGCGGTTAAATAAAAAGTGGAAATTTGTCACTCAATTGTTCACTCAATTTTTTTTTTATTGCAAGAAAATACTAATTTAACAAACAAATGTTAATCTTATGCGAAAATGAATTACTTTGAATAAATTCAGTTAATTCTCTCAATGTGTAAAATTTACTTCCACTAACTTACACGTGTACGCTTATAAACTTCACTTTTAGTTCAATGATTCAAAGTATGTTTATATGTATGTAACAAATACAAGAAACTTAAATATGCAAAAAAATTATGTTTTACTCGAATTTATCTTTTCCCTTCAATAATGACAAATTATACAAATTATGCTATGTTAATATATCATATATACAAGGCAAAAAAAAAACTTCCATTTCTGTGTATCTTAACTATGTTATTTATTAATGGCTGAAAGTAAATAATGATTAGAACTCAAAGTAGATCTAGTTTCCAATTATTATGTTGTGTAAAACTGACCTAATGGCATATTTTTTACACGATAAATAATTGTTTGAAATTTCTATTTTAATTGAGTTAAATAATTAAATGGCTGAAAGGAAGAAATTAGTTAAAGAGAATTCAATCGTTCTTGATAATTTCATACATGTGTGTATGACCAACACCTGGCATGCAAACAGAATGAAATTTAACGCAAATTGAGAAAAAATGAATAATTCGCAAAGTTACCTTTAATTTGATTGAAAACTTTGTAACTACTAAAATTTCACAAATGAAGTGACGAAAAACTCCTTGTTGTTTGCGAATTGCCTTGTAAGTGACTGATGTTGACGAATATTCTGCTTCTGACACTATTAAAATTGCAAAACGTGGGAGGAATGCTCTACTGACATACGCTCGCACCTTGACAACTTTTGAAATAAGAACGAAGAATGAAGAATGAACCCCCTTTTTATAGAGAATTTTGTTTCGATTTCGTATCCATAAAAATGAATTCTGCAATCTTCAGGCTTAATTTGACTACAATATATGATTTTGTTGTAATCCTTTGATGTCAAATTACAAATTGCATTTTTTGACATCTTTCCCATAGAAATTAGTTTTAATTTCGAGGAATTATGATAAGTTTTCCTAAATCTTGCCATAACTTATCGTTTCGCCATTGATGTCAATTTACAACATTTCTCTCATAATTCATTTTGTTCATCTTCATCATTGTCCTTTTCACAACTTTGTGTCTCTTTCGCACGCATTGGTGTAAAGGGAATTTCGCAAACTCGCGATTATTCCGCAAACTGTGGAAAATATCGCGACGCGAACGCGCCCATCAGATTGTGCGTCTCTTTTTACCCCGGGTGACATTTCAAACGTCGCGAGAAATTGAAGGTCGATGTCTTGTTTATACGCGAAATGTCAGCCGCGCGCGAGTTTTGTTTTTAGTTAATTTTTAGTGTTAAAGTGCACTTTGTACAGGTTTGTATGTGATTTTATTTAATTTATTTGAAGATTTCTTGTAAAATCTCTCTTTTGTAAATTCCGCGGGTACCTGTCAAGGTGAGTTATTTTTTCGCTAATTGCTCACCTAGGTATCCGTGAATCTCTTACAAAAGGGATTTTATATGTACCTTGGCATGACTACTTAATGTAATTTTATGCTTTATGTTGCTGAGCATAAAGTTTATTTCCGTGTATTGGGATTTTCGGGCTGGACGGTCAGGAGGAAAAACACCTCTTTAATTTGTGAGAATTTTATTTGTTCTCCGACGTTTCGGCCGATGTCTCGAACCGTTCTCAAGGACACAGTCTAATTAAAACATCAATGTAACTATTGCTTGTTATAAAAATTAAAAAATTAAAAAACAAAGGCTACTTACGAATTAAACATCATTGTAAAAATATTAACAGATAACAAACAGCAAACATTAATTAAAAACCACAGTATAAAAAATATAAATAAATAAATAAATGACAAAACATGGTAAAAAAAAACTATATGAACTATATGTGGAAGGTTATCCAACCACTCGTCAAAAACAACTGGTGCAAGACGTAGCTTGATCATTTCCCAAAGCTCTCCAAATGCGCGTAATAAATGTTATTGATATTGTCTGTATCCGTTTTTTTGTTCATGGTATTGGGAGTCTTCTGAATATATAATGCATCTATCAATAATCTTTTCTTATAGTGTTTTTCGTGGTGTAGGATAGAGGCATTTTCAAAATCTGGATTATGGTTGGATAATGCACAGTGTGTAGTTAGCGCTGTTTTATTTTGGTTTCCGCTTTTTAAATCTGATTTGTGGTTAGAAATCCTGTTCTTAAGGAATTGCCCTGTTGTTCCAACATAGCTCATCGGACAATTTTCGTTATTCCTACCCTTGCAAGGTATTTTGTAAATTACGTCCGAACATAATTCTTTGGGTGTCGGATCCTTTAGCTTAGTGAAACAATTACTTATTGTTTTGCGTGGCTTGAGGCCTAGTTTGATTTGGTGATCCTGGGGTTTAAGAATTTTTTGAAACCTTTCCGAAAACCCAGGGATATAAGTTGCACCTTTAAATCTCAAAAAACTTTCGGATCCACCCCCATTTACACTTTCAACATTATGTGTGCTATGCTGAGACAACAGCCCTCCTGTTATTGATTTGGGGAAGCCATTCTCGCTCAATATGTTCTTAATTTTTCTTATATTAGCTCTATGGAATTTTTCGTGGCTAAGCTTTAAAACTCTGGAGATAAAATTTTTGGCTGTGTTTAGTTTCTGATATTCAGGATGCAAAGACCTGTAATGCAAAAGCCTACCCGAAGATGTCGGTTTTTGGTACCAGTCAGTTATTATTAGGTTTTTTACCTAATAACTCTAACGTCTAAGTACGCTAGGGATCCCATAGTCTCTTCGTCTACAGTGAACTGTAGTTTAGGGTGATAACTATTGAGAGTATTAAGTATAGCAGGCAGATGTTGGTGTGGCAATATGGAGAAAAGATCGTCAACATATTTGATAACTATCCGTGGCTTGTTTTCCATTTTATCAATAGAGATAGTTAATAAATCTTCCATTACAATGTCCGCCAGTATTGGAGATAGAGAACTTCCCATTGGTACACCGAACGTTTGTTTGTAAATATTTTTATTAAAAACGAATTAATTTGCTTCGGTTGTGCAGAACCTAAGCATTTCCAAAAACTTTTTCCGTGGTATGTCTGTCTGAGTACTAATAGAACTCCACTTATTTTCAATAATTTTGAGAACTAAGTTGACGGGAATTTTAATATGAAATTTGTAAGAGTTGCCTAATCGAATTTATATGACAGAAAACGTGTAGACCAGTGTGATTCTTGTGGAAAAAATAAATTCAAATTGAGAGAATGGATAATCAATAAAATTTAATCGAAATATCACTCCAATTATTGGCAAGAATTATTAAAGTTGATTGATAACTCTTATGGTACAACCCAAATAAATAAATTGAGATATACTGGTTATCCAATAATCAATAAAAATAACTCGAGAAGTAATTCTTATTTATTGGAAAAAAATTAAAAAAAGCTATCGATAACTCTTATTTCATAACCAAAAACAAGAAATTGTGAAATAACGCGCATCGGATAACCAAAAAAAAAAGTTAACCAAAAATTAACCATTATGGTGCAATTTTAATTTTATTGGTTATACTTTTTCAAATTACGCCTGAAATTCAATATTGACCTTATGAGGATAAGTTTGGTCCTATTCATTTAAAGATCCCATCATTATTTCTACTTATATGATTTTTTTGTTTAAAAAATCGAAAATAATGGCTATTCTCGGTCCCTGGTAATTTTAGTAATCTACGTTAGGAAGTCATAAATTGTAGTTCCTAAGAGCTAAAATTATCTTAAGGATGTCTGATTATAAGTTTCTGTTAATAAGTACTTGTTAAGCCTAATCGCAGTTAGAAGGAACAAAAATATTTTTTAGTCAAATAAACATGATTTATGGAACAGTAATCAGTTTTGATCTAGCTGTCATATCAATGTTTTTGCAAACAATCCCTTATCAATTTCAAGTAGGTACGCCCAAATTGCAAATCGGTACCATAACACATTTTTTATATGCTGACAAAAATTTTTAAACCTACTAAAATTCATCGCCAATTGAGTAAAGTGATAAAACATGTCAGATTGTTTTGTTATGATTTGAAGCAAGCTTTTTAAGTAGCTCTGCTCTCACTTTTTGGATCGTTACTGCAGGGAAAGTTATAAATTTGGCATCTATCAGTTCTCACTAGAAATCAAATGGTATTTGCTTGAGTGAAGAACCTTGGTCTTCTCATGGACCCCCATCTCACATGGCGGCCTCAGATTGGCAAAGTGTGTTCCCGAATCTATCATAGCCTTCGTTACGCAGTCTCGTACCATCTGGACCGGCACATCAGACAATCCCTGGTAACATCCCTGATTATGCCACATTTTTTCTATGCCGATGTTGCTATGTAACCCCTGCTGGCCTCAAAAATTGAACAGAGCACTAAGGGTCTGCGTGAGATACATTTTTCGCCTCAGGTGATACGCTCACATATCTCCGCTAGTTCAGCTGTTTATGCCTGAAACCCTCGATATGCTATTAGAGTTTAGAGCTCTATGCTTAATTCATAAAGCTAGGTGTGGCTCACTCCCACCTTATATAAGTCAATTGCTCTCATGGTGCAGTCTTATCGGCACCAGACTTGTGCTTCAGATGACACGAACCCGATTTGGGTCCAATGAGGCTTTTGGACAGGGAGTTTGCCTCTGGAACACACTTCCTGAGGCGGTTAGGAAGTTCTGCTCCTGCAAGCAGTTCAAGAAACTCGGTTTGCTTCACCTCATGGACCCCATTGCACGCTAGAGTCTACTTCGTCGGCACACTAGCCGTCATTTCCGAAGCACTCTGCGCTTTGGTGGTCTTGTTTGGAATCATATGCGAGGTGGTTTCCAGGTGCTGTGTTGGTGGTTTCCAATTTATTATTTCTAATTTTTAATTTTTATTCAATTGTTAATTTTTATTTTAAGTTAAGGCTAATATTTAGTATTTCGTATTTCATATTTGTACTTTGAATTTCTTACTGCACATTTTCATATGCGATGACTCAAATTGTACCGCTGTATATTCATTTACTCTCACTACTGATCTTGAATCTGATATTGTATGCTATTTCCATTTTGGCTTTGAATAATGCTTTTATGATTTTATTACTTTCATTATTTTTATTATTATTGTGTTTATTTGGTTTCATTTTGGCTATTGTGTCAATATGACGTATGAGCTCTCTATTGCTTGAAATCATTAACTTAATGTATAATAATTATATTAATTTCTACTGGAATGAGCTTTTTCGTTGCTCCTTTGTTAGTTTTCTTATAAAATTTGATTGTATCGCTTATACCAACTATGTATTACTTACTCTATGTACATAACGTTGTAACGTAGCGTAAGGAAATCTGATTAAAAATTACTGGCCAGGAAAATTGAAGAAAAAAACTTTGTTCTTCTGCATAACAATTCAGCACATGTTACGACGTCTCTTCTGGAAAAATCCAAATATAACCCAAACTCAGTTCCGTGTGGAACTTTCCATAAATCAATTAGATTTTAGTAATTTATTAAATTTAAAAGTAATTTTTAATTTTTCCAGTTTGTTTTTTCTTTTTCCCTTCTATAAAAATATTGACGACAAATTCATATACATCTGTTTAACAAACTTTCTAGAATGCTTATTTGTCGTAAAATTAAACCACTGACATATTATGTAGGTTTATATAAATGGACCACTCGACGTACCAAACATTCATAAACCGAAATGGCTCCACTTTATTAAGGGTAGAACAACCCGCAATTAAATATTTATAATTTCGTAGAAATAACAATTTCAGGTCCTTTAATATTCTGCCTACAAGAGATTTGGTAAAAGTAAATATTTCTTTATTATCCAAATATTGTCGGAGTTCTTTTGATAGAATATAAAACAAAACAAAAAGTTTTGGGATAGAAAAGTTTGAAACTTTGATGCTACAGAAAATACATGGGACATCAATGTGTCCATTGATATATGCACATAATCAGAACGCCAAAATTATGGTATGAAAAGGCTACGTTATCAATATTTAAAATATATAAATAAGAAAATCACTCATATGAGCCTATCTTGTCTAACATAAAAAAAAAATATTCCAAACTTTTGAAATCGTTTGCATATTTTACAATTTCCGGCGAAAATATTTTTTACTAAAATCATCAAACCCTAATGACCTCTATAACCCAGATAACTTTGCTCCCACCCTTTATAAGTAAAGATACAAGAGATACAATTTAAACCAAACCTCTTAAACTTTCAAAAGATTTTGTGCTGATGCCGAATTGTTGATACGACGTGTCCAGAATCTAATTTACATTCAACGAAACTATTAATTACGAAAGGGAAATTAATACTGCTCCCCCTGCTAAAATATTGATGAAATATTAATCACTTGTGGAAGCTGTACATAAGGGGAATATCTACTTCCCAATATGCTCGGTTGTCATCTTCATCCTACTACTGAATCCTTCAGGTAGTGATGTGCCAAGCAGAATGAGCTTCTGGCCCTAAGGGAAACTGGTATTTTCTACTTCTGAATATTCTCAAAGAGAGAAGCAAGGGTGATACTACCTACATAGAATCTAACAATTTATGCTAATTTATTCTGGGTAAAGCCATTATACAGGGTGGTGATTGTAAGGAGGATGCATAAGTGTTGGTCTGATAGAATAGCGGGGGGGGGGGGGGGTGAAGTTACCGTAACAGTCTTTTGTTTACACTGCCATGGACCAATACACTTAATGTTCTGTTGAGATGATACCTTCTACCAAGAGCATCTTAGATTTCTGTCGCAAAATGTATAGAAGAGGAATTTTCTGTGCTCGACTGGTATATATACTATATTATGTAAAACAAACAAAATGTAAGATTATGTAGGAATGGAATGTTAGTTTTGCTTCACAATGGATTTGCAATTTAAGTGATGGTTCAACGTAGAAATTTTTGTTTTTGTATTTTTCTTGAAAGTTTAACAAAAGATATAATATTACATTTAAGAAAATATTAAAGAAAAATATACTTTAAAGAATAAAGAAACAGTTAACATTACAATTATTACAAATTACATAACATTTACAAATGTGAGGTTAGAATCAAATTAATATCTTCAGAAAATAAAGCAAAACATACAAAGCGAATAATTTTACACACAATTCATTTTTGAATAATTATATTTTACTAATTCGCTAATATTTAAAAAACTACAACAATTTATAGAGTTTTTCTATGAAAATTCATAGCGAAATAAGTCAATCTGAAATTGACTCAGTTTGCTGCTAAGTTTGTAGCTCGAGATTTGAGTTGAAAAAAACTCTTTATGCAAACGAAAAATTGCAAATTGCCCTCTTTTTGCAAAACGCCCTCTTCTTGCAAAAACGCCCTCTTTTTGCAAAACGCTTTCTTTTTGCAAAACGCCCTCTTTTTGCAATGAAATTTCTTTTTTCAAAGATTTTTCGTTTGCATAAAGAGTTTTTTTTCAACTCAATTCTCGAGCTGCAGACTTAGCAGCAAACTGAGTCAATTTCAGATTGACTTATTTCGCTATGAATTTTCATAGCAAAACTCTCTATGAAATGCTGGTCCCGCACAGGGCTAAATCTTGCTAGGCATTCAAGTAAATACGTAGTATTTCGCCTCATATAATTCACACTTAAAATTTATTTTAAGTCTATTTATGAGGTCAGCTTGGCTGTTTGCTTTGGCGTATACGGCAGGCAGGAACCAAGACGTCCTGCGATTATATGGTTCCTGCTTATATGAAACGCCCTCTTTTTGAAATGAAATTTCTTTTTTCAAAGATTTTTCCTTTGCTTAAAGAGTTTTTTTACAACAATTTAACCTTTGTGGATGTGATGTGGCTTTCAACACTTTTGGTCTTATTTAGTTTCCCTAACCCCAAACTTAATAATTATTTTAAATGGAGTAAATATACAAAAAAAAGTGGGTCAACTTAAATCAACGCCCTATAAGTATTATACACGTTTCTTCTGTTACCAAATCATATTCGTTATCACAATTTACAATACATAGGTACGCTATAACAATTTTCATGAAAACTATTAAAGAAATGATAGCAAAGAAGTAATTATTAGTAAAATTGTAAAATTTTATATTTTTCAACCGGCTTCAGGTAGACGAGGTTCTCAATTTATTCGACTGATTTGTTATTATAGATATTACCTCATATCTCTGGTATTTCTACACAAATTAAGATAATTCGCTTATTATTTAGAAATTCATACCTTCAGGGTAGTCCAATGGAAATTTGGTCAAGATTTGATAAACATTTTTGGAACTCCTCAACGGAGAACGGTAAATCAACCGAGATTAATGTGGTGTTTTCTGGTGAGAAGTCCAAAGGAATGGAGGTAATACTATTTACTAAGAAAAATAATGAATTATATGGAGGCGGAGTAATCTTAACCGTTCCGGAGTTATAGGGTGATTAAACTCCCTTTATCTTAAAGATTACAGGGTATACGGTCACCATCATGAGCTTTAGATGTAGAAATTTCGAATATATTTACTTTGACTTTTTTTTTAAACTTGCTTAAACTTTTTTTTTTTCAAAAGTTGTAAACTGTGGACTCTCTTTAATTCACGGACCCAAAATAACTGTTATTATTTTTTTTTGAGCGAAAAAAGAAAGTTTCGATTTTAATATATAAATCCAATCCTAACTGTTATTATAAGACACATTTTTTATATTTCAATTTTAACTGTTTAAAAAAAATATTTATATTATTTTACAGCGATATAAAACTCTTTGCCAGAGTTTTACATATTTTGTCTATTATAAGAATTAAAAATAACCCAATAAGCAAAAATTCCAGATGTGTAATTTTCGCACGGAATTCTAGTGAAAAAAAGTGACGGCATTCTCACCACACACAGCTGTTTTTACACGTTACAGCGAAGGCAATTTTCAGCTTTACAGATGTGTTGGAGGTATACGAAAAATTGTTAATGGCTTATATTAGCTGTGTTCTTTTGGTTCCGTGTAGTGTTCTGCAAAACACAGGCGATTACGAATTGAATTGATTTGTAGAGTGCAACAGTAGAAAAAGTTTTGAAAGTATAGCGAAAATAATCAAGTTGCCATGAATTTAATTGTTAGAAAACGCTTAATCTGTCAAACTTTGCTCCGAATTTATCAAGCTCTATTTTAGCATTTTGCAAGGATTCAAGTCATGGCAGTTTGATTATTTTCTCTATAATTTCGAAACTTTTTCTACTGCTATGCATCTTACAAATTATTAATGTTCCACTGTTTAATTAAAAAATGCAGAAAAACCTTTGAAATCCCTAGGAATTCCACATAGAAATGCCACGGAAAAGTCTGGGAATTCCATGCCAAAATAACAAGGAAATAACATGGAAATCCGATAGATTTCCACGTTCAGTTCCATCTACCAATACAATCAAATACTTGGAATCTCGGTGCAGTTCCCTTCGGCCAAAGAAGCGTAAATCAGTGCGCAAATAGACGGATTTCCAGGTAAACTCGTCAAAAATGACAAGGAAAACGACCGGAATTCCATTCGAATTGCTTATTGGGAAGTTTTATTTTTTTCCTCAAAAAATAAAACTCATAATTCGAGGTCTTTATTTTCCTCAGGAAATAAAACTTATCAATGGACGTTTTCAATTTTTGTTGCCATACATTTGTTACAAGATAAAATTTGTCAATTTTTTTTTAAAATTTTTGTATAGCAACCTTACGAAGAAGTTGCCCGATTGGTCCTATTTTTGAAGTTAAATTTACATTTTTTTTAAAAACACCGTTTACAGTGAAAACCCAAAACTATGTATGGCAACAACAAGAAGGAGTTACCGATTCCAATTTTCCTTTCCCTAAGAACCTAATTCGGACGGGGTTATTTCTTGAGGAAAAAATACAGCTCAGTTTTAACTGTTAAAAGCTGAGAAAAATGAAAAATTCGAATTATGAGTTTTATTTTTTGAGAAAAAAAATACAAATCATTTTTAAGTGTTAAACCGAGAGAGAAATATAAAACTTAAGATAAGACCGTTGTTTACTCAGACGCAAATAAAATTCTCTTTTTAACTATTTCATTAGAAGATAAAATATAAAATATCAATAACAAAGTGTTATAACCAGACTTTTAACATTTTTCTTATAACTCTTTCGATCCCTGCTTTAATTATTCTTCCCGGAAATATTAGGAATATTTTGTCCGCTTACAATAGTCACTGGCTTTTACTGTTTGTTTGCTTTTATACATTTTACTTAACTTAAAGATTATCTCTTAAATTTCCTCTACACTAGATAAAACCCGTCAAAATTTTGGTGCTGATGTGCGGGCAAAGTGGCAGTTCAGAATATACACTGAAATGAAAAAATCGAAAATCTCAGAGCCACACCTATTCTGAAAAAGCAGAGATAATTTTGATTCTAGATAGATAAACCGAATTCACCATAAGGCTCACAGTATCTTACACTTTGGAATGTACATGTGCTTTTCTAGCCGAATTCTACATAAGATTTGATCACAGTTTTAGACCAGTAGTTTTTGTAAATTTATATCTAGAATAAAATTTATGTAATCTAAAATCGTGGACAAAAAAAATATTACAAAACAATAATATTCCTGTAAAGTTTATAATGTTTTAATTCATATACGACTTTTAGCTGGATAGCATTTTTCACTATCTAAATAAATGGAAATAAAAATGAAATGGAAAATTTTTTTACCTTTCCTTATTAAAATATATACTCAAATACATATACATACATACATACATACATACATATATTGTACCTCAAAGAAAACTTTTTTGACAGGTTTCGCCTTAAGAAATTCTGCAGAACATTAAGTCCAAATCATTTGTGATAAAATCTGAATGATAAAAAACTCAATATAAAGTTTTCCACATCGCCATTGGCAAGGTTTCTCTCCACAATCGATCTTTTCATCCTTCACAGTTCTTCAAAGCTTAGACTTGAGTAGATGTTAAAATAAAAATAAATCCCTTTAGTATAGATGTATTGGTGTATGCGTAAATGTATATATATATATATTTTGGTTCTGGTATTCTTTAACTTTTATACACATATATATAGAAATATTAGGAAGAGGACACTCCTTATTAAAGGGACAAAGTTCAGATTTTGAGGAATAAAAAAAAATATTTTTCCATTCAATTTATAATAATTTTTCTTGAGCTTTGAAATCAGTCAGCGAAATTTTTCTTTTTCTTCAAAAATAAAAAAAAATAAAATGTGGAATTGAATTTCGACAAGAATTGGAAGACCCATAGGAAAACATTTTACTTCCGAACTTTCAATTTTTGTTATTCAAAGGAATGAAGGTGGAGCACAATATTGGTCAGAATAGATAGAATTCGTTTCTAGTGGTGTTCAGAGTTATTCAAATTTTTTTTTTTTCAGAATTGAAAGAATTGTAAAAGGTGATGTACTTATACACACTTAAATACTCACATAATTTACAAAAGTCTCCCAAATTATTCCTCAAAGCTTGTATTAATATTAATTTTTAAACTAAATATAATTTTACTGCTTTAATCCAGAACTAGTGCCTTCAAAAGGTGGTGGTCAGTACTATCGCCAAATGGACATGCCACCGATTGTGTTTCAAGTTTGAGAGTTGCTCTATTGATTAGTGATAATCATATGAAATTGCTATGACGTTTCCTTGAAAGTTTTTTTAATGATGTTATTCTTCTCTCCTTGTCATAGACATAGCATGTCTAGGGACTAGGATTTCTGGTGAAATATGCACAGCTCATCGTCTGAATTCTTAATTCGGCCATTCGCCACTTTCCCATTTTTTGAGTTAGGAACGTTTTTTTATAGTTTTCGGACATAATATTTCAGAATCTGTAATCGGTTTTTACCTATCTTAATTGCCTTCTAGTATATTCAGTGTAAACTTTCGTCTATATCCATAACAAATTCGGACATATCCAAAAAGTTGACGTATGTCCAAAATATTCATACAATTTTCGTACCTTCTATTTTATTTTCTTGTTTCGGTCGTGTCCATGTACAATGAACTTGGACTGACACATATTTTTTATTATAGTTCATATCCATACCTAAAACTATTCAGTCTATATCTATGTTGAAGGATAACGTAAACGAAAACGTAATAGTGATCTAATTTGTTGTGTCGGCTATATCCATACGTAAAATTATAACGAAATATCCAACTTATGTATATGCATGATTAACTATTAAATGCTTTTTCATATTTCGCCCATTATCATACGTTTCAACAATATTATGCAATATTATGTGTATTTATTATGTATATGTTTGAATAGATTTTTCTTTTTCCCCATACTTTTTTAGTTCATATGTCATAAGAAATTCAGTCGATATCAAGCAGTCAAACATCACTGTGTGGATTCACCAACGCCCTGAGTTATTTCTAAAAATGTAATATAAAAAATAAATGTATAAAATGTACCATATATTGTTCAAAATTATGGCAATGTCGTCATGGTAACAATATATAGAAAAATATTTAATGCAGAGCTCAAAATCGCTTTCCATAAACAGGAAAAAGATATTTGCGATAAATGTTATTTGTTTAAAATAAATCCGATACGAGTGGACAAATTAATGTATGAACAACACAAAAAGAAAAGATGCCTAGAGGACAAATAAAGATGTAACCGGTGTCTTTAGATCTGCAAAATGTTCTTGGCTTACCAAAGGGAAATGGTACAGTTTTCTATTATAAGAGAAAACTAAATTCTTTAGTTCAACTGAGACCTTAATGCAGAAAAAATAAATAAATCACATATAGCTGTATATGGACGGAAGGTCATTCTGGGCGTTCTGGAAACACGAGCAGTTTACTTCGGATATTGTAACAAGTATACCAAGATTTTCCAATGGCTTCAAAAATTAATTTGGGAGTGATCGTTGCGTCCATCAAAACCACAACAACTTAAATAGCGCTGGAATAATAATATTTCTGAAAAAGCACTGCAAGTTGCAATATATTATCCAAAAGTTTAGAGCACTACATGAAAAATGAGTTAGTAAAAGTGCTTAAAAAAATCAATTCTGATAAGGTGCGATTGAAAATTTTACAAATGCAAGAAAACGATTTCCAGTCGTACTCTGTTCCTGCACCTAAATAAAATTTTGATGAAGTGCCATTCACTAAAATCAAAGCCAAACTGTATGAACACAAAGAAGGAGATAATAATGTGATTTACATAAAATTTAAATTTGGATTGCCTAAAGATATTAATGCGTGAAATTTCACCTCAAAATTTTTTTCATATTCGAATCGACTGTTGTTTGAGAAGACACGTAAGAAGAGAGCAATATTTTGTTTCTTTTTTTATGTGAATTATATAACAGATATATGTATTCAATTATTTTCTAACCTCTCTTTGTGACAGTCCTATTAAAATGTAAGAAGGCATCTATCCGTAAAAGGATAGTTGCCCTAGGTTGGGTGCCGTATAGACGCCTATAGAGGACAGAAGCGCACTGGGTCGCAATGTTGATATGGATAGATACCTTTCTGATTATCGTTATGTTTTACAAATTTTTTTAGTTTTTCCTTTTATTTAATGTATAATATTTATACTACAACAAGCTATGTTACATCATGATATAATTCGATTATTTTTGATTTTAAGTGTTATTTTTTGTTATTAGCATAATATACAAGAATTATATATTTTGTTAAATAATAATTTTTGTAATTGTATATTACGGTTAAAATTTATTTTTGTGAATTTTGCAAGATTTGAAATTGAGTTTTCTTAAATAAATTGATAATAGTTTCATTCATTTTCCGATGACTGCTCTTCTAAAAATAAGAAAATGAAAAAAAAATAAAAACACTCTAAAGCAAAAGGAACAATTAAAATTAATTACAGAACAACCATCCTTGTAGTAACTGTCGAATGTTAGTAAACCGATGATTAACTGCATGCAAAACTGTTAATTGATCGACAATTGGAACTCATAATGAAGGTGTATATGAATTAATATTACTAATTTGGGTTTTATCTTATTTTCATTCAAATTTTGAAGTTATGAAGTGAAGTTGTGTTTTATTAAGTTAGTTTTATTTTTCATATCTCTTACATAAATGAATATTATTCAATATAATAATACTACTCAAAAAAAGGTTTGTGAAGTACTAAAATGTACATCGAATTTATGAATTTAAATTTATGTTTATTTTGAAGTAATTTGTTTAATGATCTCATTTAATATAATTTATCTTAAATGTGAAAATAACCGATTTTTTATTCAATATAAAATATTGTTGCAGACTGATTTTTTTTCTTTGTTCTTTTAACAAATATGTAGATAAAAACATTCTAAGTATTTTAGATTTACAAAAATTATGTGAAAATATTCTATTTAATTTGACATCTCACTCAAAATGCATTATTTTTTCTAGCAAAAAATTTGAAACACTTTTTTTCGGTTTATGGGATTCGGATTATGGATTCGGTATTTTGTACTGTATCTCATCTTATATAACGAGAAAAATGATGACACTTATGCACAGAATCTCCAAATAATACTATAACTATGAAAAAAATTAAAAAAATCCTATTGTATAAATAGGGTGATTGCGTATGGCCGAAACAAGAATTCAGGTAACGAGTTGATATGCTAGTTTCATAGGATATTACGTATAATATTCACAGCCAATGGGTAGTCATTTGTCTAATGCTATTTTGATGTCAGAAAATATTTTGGCAACATTAGTTCCATCCAACTTTTACATAACCCCATCACGGCTGGTAAATTTGACCGTTTGGTTAAGAATATTGGTAAGCCAATTCTCTTATATTTGTAAATGTTAAACTAGTTGAAGTATTCCTTTTAATAATTCAAGAGTTTTTGTTAATGCATTTTCCAACTAACGTTATATATGTTGGTGTAAGGAAAGACTTGAAGTAATTTCAAAGTACATACCTTGTACGATTGTCATCCTGTTTTACCGTGGACAGGTTTCATATATCTTTTGTCAGTTAACTACGGCAATAAATTTTTGCTCCACCTCCTAAACACCAAAAGTTTCCACAAAATGTATAAAGTAGAGAAAAATACAAAAATTGCATAGACTAACTATTAAACTTTTCAGCGGAGCTATTTAGAAATTTGAATTTATTATATTTATATAATGAGTATGCTGTAGCTTAAAATAGAATAATTTCTATAGAGTGAATTTCATTTTCTGATATCCTGAACCTTTAAGGAATTTTTTTGCAAAACTATGTCATTAGCAAATGGAAGAAAAAAGAACTCAGCGATGATAATTCAAAAAAATAATTATTCAACATGTCAGAGATGGGCATTTTTTATTTGAATAAAAATGAAAGATAAAAATCCGAATAAAATGAAAAATCGAATAAAAATTTATTTGATAACAAATATTATTCGTTATTTGGTGAATTATTCGAGAATAATTATTTTTTATATTATTTGTGATTTCTTATTATATTGATGGTCATTATTTGAATTTCAAACAATTAATTGTCATTCGATTATGGATATATGTTTTCTGGTATCCATTAGTTCCATTGTCCTAAGCACAAACACAAACTCACTTGTTTTTTATTTAATTGACTCTAAGATTATTCTGAGTAATCAAACCCAATTAATTTACTTCAAAAGCTTCACAAATGCTTAATTGAACAAAATTATTAAATTCTTCTTAAACTTTAAATTAAATTAAGCAACGAGACATCTTGCGGAAAGAAATACTTGTGCCAAGAATTAATTATTTGAAATTGGAACTAATGGACACCAGAAAACATATATCCATAATCGAATGACAAATCATTGTTTGAAATTCAAATAATGACCATCACAATAATAAGAAATCACAAATAATTAATCAAATAATGAAATTATTTGATTATCAAATAACGCACGATCATATAAAAAATAATTATTTGAAACTCAAATAATTTGCACCAAATAACAAATACTTATTTGTGAATAACTTAAAATAAATTGATATTCAAATAAAAATTTATCCGGATAATTTTTTACTTGATTTTTTAAAAAAATTGTTATTTGATTGAAAATTTATTTGAATAATGCCCAGCACTTCACGTCGCCGCGCCCAACAGCATTTTGAAAATAGAAGCATAAAAAAAAACACGAAGAAGTCTAGCCAAATAAGTCAAGTGCGAAGCACATGCGCATTTGACTCGTACTCGATTTAAATAAAACTTCACAGGTATTATTTTTTTCATTAATTTGAAACGTTTCAGACAGAAAAACAAATTTTGTAGGTCCCCATAATCCTTTGATAAGTGAATTAATTTTGTAGCATGCATGTTATTTTTGCATTTTTAGAAAGATTTCGCAGATTCAAGGGACAAATTCAGTGGCTCTCAACATTGGACAAAAAGAAAGTTTTTCAAGAAAATATTTTTTTTAATGTTTTAGTGCTAGATATAAAAAGATAATACAAAAAAATATATAAGTTAAATCTTAAAAAAATATAAACTTGCTTGAAATTTAAAAAAATAAATTCGTTAATTCAACAGTTTCTGCTTTGCTCTGGATAAATAAATAATTTTAAAAAAATTAAAAAAAAAAATTAAAAATTAAAAAAATTCTCAATATTCCCAGAAGTCATAGTTATTATAGAATAAAATAATTATGAAGATCCGGTTAAAAATAGCTGAGATAAAAACAAAATTATGTCAACAGAACGGCTTAAATTAAGGAAATGCCGGTTTTTCATGGCTTTTTCTGACCGTTTTGGTCATTTTCAATGTTTTTATTTCTACTATTACTACTTAATTAGACACTTTTTCAGTATAATGTCAACGGATAAAATGAAGCCTGGTTTGTTTGGAACGTTTATTTCTAATTAGTTTTCCGTTCGGGCTGATAGTTTAGGAGAAAACTTAATAATAGTAGTACAACATCCTTTTAGGACGGCTTTTTGCCGTGAGCTGATCTAAAAATTTACAATTTCTCTTTACGGAATAACTGTGCTTCTGAGGAATTTGCTTGAAAAGATGAAAAAGTTTTGTAATCGAACACGTATGCCTATGATCGATAAACAAATTGAAAAATAACTCATATGTATCAATGGGGTATATGGGACCCAGATGAGGAAGAACTTTGAGCTTCGGGAGGAAAAGCTCAGTGAGAAAATGTGTTGAATTGAAAATAAAAACATTCTGGTAGATTTTGTTACCTTTAATTTAAATGTAAAATTTTTTCCCTAGGGGCATCCGTTATGACGCAGGGTCCGACAAAGTGAAAAAGTGGCTGTCAGGTAAAATGTAAGAGGGTGGATAAAATACACTACGAAATATACCGGATTGAAAATTTAAAAACGCCATTCGATAGAGCTCGGCGGGGGCTTTAATTAGACACCCCACATGCCATATTTGGGGCTTGAGGGGGTGTGGTAACAACCACCCACCCTAAAATTCCCACCACCCCTAAAATTTCCCCACCCACTTTTTTTCATAACTTTAATCCCATCATCGAACTAAAGATGAATCCAAAGTTGGTTTTTTGATACGCCCCTCCCTCTCCCCGCAAAAAAGGGTCGAATATTGAAAATAATTAAAGCAAATTTCTGAACTTCAAGTACTATTATTAAGTAATTTAGTGGAGAAAAAGTAAATCGATCACACCAATTTATTTTTCGGTAATGTTTTATTAAGTTTTTCAGAAAGTTTCATACTGTTTGATGCGCCATTACTTATGTTTTGGGTTCACAAATTTGCAGTACCTTTTTTTGTGGGGGAAAACCGTGATGCGAATAGATGTAAATTGAACACCCTGTTAAATCAACCCAGTACCACCTTGGAAAAATATAAGTGCACCAGTCGATAGTCCTCAAAAGGATCTTTTATTTGTCATACTGGAAATTTTCCTAGGACACTCTGCTCCTCCTCTGGCCATCCTGGCATTTGACGTAAAAATTCAAGACCTTTGTATTGCATTTTATATGCATAGGCCTTGTATTACTTTACTGGGTTGTAATCAAATAAATCTTTTACAACGATACACTCTTTGATACAACATTGCGTGAATACCACTTATATGTTTATATATACACTTTGGGTAAATAATAGCAATAATTGACTTTTTGATAATTGCACCTAATTAGGAGTCAATCGGGAAAAACATAATTGTTTATGAGGGAAAATATGATAAGTTCATACAGAGATAATAGAAAAACAGTATGTTAAAATTTTCATCAAAAATATAGCACTATCGAACGAAAAAGTTTTTTTTAAAAATAGTATTTAAAAAAAATTATTATTTACTATTGAGGCGTTCTACTAATTTCTTTTCGTATTTTTATATTGAAGCTAGTAGCCTTATCTATCTATGTACAAAAAATTGCAATGATATTCGACTTCGTTTTTAAATTTACCGTAAATCGAGCGGCCGCACATTTGCGGCGATACTCTATTTGGATCTATCTAGTGTCGCCACACACATGCGGCAACAGTCCTTTGACGCAAGAAAAAGAGATTGTCTTCCCATATAGCATAGATGGCACAAGAACTAGATGTCGCATGGCATACTAGAGCAGAGAATACTGATTGTGAAATGGGAAGTGCATTCTGGAATAGAGCGTGCCGAAAGCAAATGTTTTTATAATAGCAGTTTTGTATACATTCGATCGACTTCCTCAATACTTCAAAAACGAAAAAATATGAATCGCTCGACCTATACATCATTTCAAATGTTGTGGTCCATTCCGGAATGGACCACCCAGTCATATAAAAATTGTATACTGTTTTGGTACTACATGCGACATCTAGTTCTTGTGCCATCTATGCTTAAAGTTATCAAAAAGTGTCAAACAGTGATAATCTAGTCTTGGATAAAATTTGAATTTATTAAAATTACAAAAACTTTCTTCTCTTTTGATATCTTGGCCTCAAAACTGCTCATATTTATTGGAATCTCTTTCTCTTATGATTACTAAGATGATGATGCCACTAAGGCCATTCTATTAAAGCGTATATTTTTACGTAGATTAACAATGTGACAAATCAAAATGTGATGAAAATCAGTGATACATCACATTATGACATTTTTAATCAACGTCTATAAAACAATAAAAAAAACACACTCCTTTAAAGTGACAATTATTAATTATACGATTCTAACAAAAAATGAACAAAGTACTCAAGTCCTCTGAGGCGATGATATGAGAACAATAATTCGATTTGAATAGGAGCAGCAAATATTTTAAGGTAATCGGTTAATTAGCGCTAACGGTATTCACGTACATACATTTTTACAACACCCCTACTTCACACGGTGAGAACAAATAAACTTTATTAAAGGTAAATTTAAATTTTATGGAAAATATTAATGGAATCCTATTGGTGCTCGGAGGAAGTATAAATCCTCCTCTGAGCATGGAATTTGTTGTTATCAGTTCGGCATAGAACTATTTGTGTCAGATAACTGATGTTATATTTGTGCAGAGAAAGAGAGAGATAGATATAGAGAGAGCAAAAGAGCATCGACCCAGCTTATTCACTTTGCAGTGCATAAATGAATAGGTAATTGTCAGGCTTTGTTGCAACTGTGACAAAAGGCCTAAAGGATACAGAATGGATCCAAAAATTGCACCTGTTTCTCTGCATGCAGTATTGTAACAAAAATCGTTCCTGAATTTCACCAGTGATAAATGAAAACTGCTGAATAGGTAAATTTATTGCTTCAAGGATGTGTTGGTATTGCAGTGATTTATTAGAAGAAGAAAAGATAAATTGTTATTGCAGTTTGGTTTAATTAGTAGACTAATTAATAAGACTATTACACAAAATCGATTTGTAGTAAATATAGAAAGTTTTGTTTATAGTTTTTATCATTTGAATTAAATGATAAGTTACGTTGGTATATATGTGGGAAGCGGGACAGAAATACTTAGGCTATGAAATTCGAACCATATTGCGCTAATTAGATTTGTGGCCACTTCAGTAGCTATCACACATTTTTAAATATCTCCAATTGTATCTCTACGATGAAGAGCTGCTGTACACATAAGATGAGTTTTCAGGCCGATCTATAATTTGCTGACAGAAGCAATCAATAAATTCAGAAAATCAAGCCGTTCCTATACAAAAATATGATGACTACAAAACTTGATATCTAATTGCTTAGAATCTTCAACTGAAGTTGAGTGATAATAATTACAATATAGAGAGAGCCACTACCGAAAAATATTTATTGATTGATGTACTCTGCAATATGGAACATGGAACAGAAACCGTAGTATTAACATTTTCAGAATCTACTTATAAAAGTTTATGTCCTAAAGCCACGTTAGTGAAAATATGGAAAATTATTTATCCACTTGAAGCTTGAAAAGTTGATATTTTCTACAAAAACGCGTGCGTGTGCTACGTATCACGACAAAATGCGTCTTCAATTACGGATAGAAATTTTATTAGTAAACTGAACTGAGAGGTCAAAATAATTTATAAATGGAGAATAGAAGAACTTTTATTTTTAACGATTCTAAATTAAATAATAAATACAAGACCAAAACACAACCGCCTCGTCTGGGACCTGAAACCGAGACCTTCCGTTTTCCGGAGACTGCCCTTACTTCTGACCTATCGAGGCAGATACTTTTCCCTATTGTTTTTTTGTTGTTTTTATTTAGCCTATTAAGCCACAGTTGCTTTCAGCTGGTGTTAACTAGTATCGATGAAAGCGCACAAATAAATTGTATTTTTTTTAAATTTTGTTTATTTTTCCCATGCGGGAATCGAACTCACAATTTTTATAATCGGTCATATTTGTGTTATTTAATCATTGAAATCGTTACTAAAAGTCAACATTCAAGAAACGAGTCGGGTTAATTATTACCAGAATTTTTCCCAAGTCGAATCAGAAAACTGAAGCCATTAAACATTGAATTAATATACATATGTACACAGCTCCGAGTTCAAGACAAGATTGTTGATGTAACCTTTGAACACATAATTTATTTACGGATTAAATATTAATAATAGTATAAAAATAATATGTCAAACGTAAATGTGACAAATTGTCAAGGTTTTCTGACATAGTCTTGCTTTTGTCACCTGTCATAAAACATTTCCTTGAAACAAATATTTGTAAATTGTTAGATTTGTAAACTTTTACCACCTGATACCTATCGTGCATATCGAGTTTTGTGAAATAGGATCTGGCAGTCGTACCATCAACCGACTTGAAATAACTCTGAATGAAGTCAAGGAGAACACCTGATATCAGAGACTTTGGTATGCGAGTCAAAGAACTGTTTTGACTAATAATGTCCTGGAATGTCCTAACCTATTCAGTCATTTAAGAGAATGATCTAAGGGTCTGCTATAGTGAAAGCACTGGGAACACTCCGTTGGCATTTAAATGCAATTAATATTGAAATTAGCAGACTTATTATTGTGTTATGCCAAAATCTTCTGTCTTTCTGTTGTACTGCATGCTATTGCTGTTTTCTAATTTAATATTTTGGTAGAGTTTCATTGCTGCTATTAACATTATTTTCTTGTAGCTGTTTTCAATAATTGGCTACTGCTCATGTTGCCTATCAATAGTTTCTCTGTTTGTGTAATTATTTATTTTAGTTCAGAAAACTATTCCACAAAGCTAAGCTCTCTGGAATATATAAAGATTCTCACAGAACTAAGAAGATACAAACGAAGAACCTGGCGGATCTTCTGCGATGGCATGGATCAATTGCCCGCAGCTACCAGACTCCACAAGGTACTTTCGATGGATCACTTGAATGATGTAGGCTCACTTCAAAAAGAAGATGGGAACTACACAGAAAGATATAAGGACACAGTCAGGCTCTTGTTAGAAAATCATTTTCCCGGTTCTCGTATTCCCGACCCGAATCTCGTATTCCCGACTAAGGAATAGTAGCTTCAGACCTAATTCAGGTGCAATATTACAGGGCTTTAGCAGGGAAGAATCTTCACTACGAAGAAGGAAAGATGGGTCATCGGTATATTTAAACCTTTCGAATCTGCTGGAGGGGATGGGATTTTACCAGCCTTACTACAGCGGGGTGTTGAAGAAATACTTTTTACACTACAAAAAAAAATTTCGAGCCAGCTACACTCTCGGGTACATCCCCCAATGTGGGAGAGATGTCAGGGTGATATTATAACCCAAAGCAGGAAAAGAGCTAGTTCTCTAGCTAAATCGTTCCGACCCATCAGCCTCCCCTCAATCTTAATTAAGTCCAAGGAAAAATCGTAGACCTACATATTCAAAGTAAAATTTTGATTAAATCACCACTTCATCCAATGCAGTTTGCTTATCGAGGTGGTAAGTCGACTGAGACTGCCATCCACACATTAGTCAAAGACCTCGAAAAAACCTCCTGACGTAAAAGAGGTGGCCTTATATGCATTTGCAGACATATATGGAGCGTTTGATAACACCTACTTCGATGCAATTAAGCTAGCTGCTGAGGATAAAGGCTGCGAGCTATCCTCGGTTAACTGGATAGACTCCATATATTGAAGCAGGAGGACAACCACAACTATAGGGAACTGTTCAGCCACGATCACATCAGCAAAAGGCTGCCCACAAGGAGGAGTCCTCTCTCAACTGTTCTGTCAATTGTGATTGACGATCTCCTAACGATGCTGACCAATTCGCGATGTTATGTACAGGGTTACGCGGATGACCTAGTAGTCACAATACCGGGCAAGCATGGTCATATCGGACCCCATGCAAAAGTCCCTTTCCATAGTCGGCTTGCAATGTCTAAGCAAAAACCCTAGCATAAACCATAATAAAATGGTTATCGTTCCGTGTAAAAGACGAACGAAGCTTTCACTAACTGCTCTTCATCTTGATAACATGAAATTGATTTTTCAGATGAAGCAACATTTTTGGGGTCACCTTAGACAAAAAAACTTACCTGAAATTCGCATCTGTCTATACCTGTCGGGGCTTCATTGGCAAAATATGGGGACTGAAACCAAAAATGATGTACTGGAAGTACACTACAGTTGTTAGACCCATGGTCACCTATGAAACCCTTGCATGGTGGCCAAAAACTAATAAAAAGAAAACCGAAGCTCTGGTTAAAAAAAACCCAGCAGTTTGCCTGTTTTGGAATAACTGGCGGTATGAGGACCTGTCCTACAGCAGCCATGGAAGCCTTACTAAACCTCCCACCCTTGCATTTGCAGGTGAAAAAGGAAGCGCTCTCCAGTGCTATTAGAGTGCAAAAGGAGAAATTCTTAAAGCCAGGCGATCTGGTTGGTCATTTAAGTATTTAAGAAGAGATATCCTTTGAGCAAATGACGACAATATCTGATATAATTATACTCAATGTGGATTTGTAAGACCGTTCGAGGGGGTCTTGGGATGTCGACAATAATGGCGTTCCACTAAACCGTCCTACCAAAAAGGATCGATCGTCTGGTATACGGAGGGTTCCAAAATGAAGAGTGGAGTCGAACTGGGTATATACGGTACCAGATGCCATATATCAAAGGGCCCTGGGCTCTGCCCCTACCATATTTCAAGCTGATGTATTAGCTATGGAAGCATGCGCCAATACCTGCATTGCGAAAGCCATAAATTTCTCAAATATCAATATCCTCTCGGACAGTCAAGCTGCTCTCAAGGCCTTAAGGGCCTACACTATCATGTCAAGTATTGTCTGGGAATGTCTGCAAACCCATAAAAATGTATCAAGGAGAAACAACGTTGTCCTTATGTGGGTAACAGGACATATAGGGCTATAAAGGCAATGAAATTGCTGACGACCTAGCTGAAATAGGAGCGGAAACTCCTTTTGTAGGTCCAGATCCATTTTGTAGCACTCCAAAGAGTTAGCTCAGAGCTACCTTAAACAGTTGGAAGAAGGGTACATGGACTTCGTCAGACAGAAAAGTTTATCGATACCTCTGGCGAAAAAACTAAGAGCTCCTACTTCTTAGGAGAATAGAACTCAAAATAATCACAAAGCACTTCTCAGGACATTGCCCATTAAGGTATTACCTACACAAGATGGGCTTGGCTGAGACTACATCCTGCCGCTTCAGTGATGATACGCAGTAAGTCTCGGAGCAACTGCTCTGCAACTGCGAAGCAGTGGGTAGACGGAGGCTACTACACCGCGATCATGCTTTTCTTCTACCAAACTACGTGTGGAACCTAAGTCCCAGAGTGGCCCTAGGCTTCATTAACAGTCTAAACCTAGAAAGCGAATTAATTGAACAGGGACTCACCATAGATCTTTCAGCTCACAGTGAATGCGAGGCCAAAGCCATTACACCCCTCTATAAATCTGAAACTATTAAATTAGTTTATCTAGAGAAATAAGCACTTCCAGTCAGTGATTGACCATTTTATTCTCTTTTTAGCTGTTGGAACGATGTGCTCCGACTGATCATGAGCACATGCAAAAAAATTAAAGCTTCTTCCCTAGTTCTCTATTACATTAATGGAAATGACTATAATGTAGATCGGAGCATATATGAAAGAAAGATCAAGAAAAGTCTTCAGAGAGGAGAATCATATGCAGAATAAAACTTCCTGATATGTGTGGGTAATTTTGAACTAAAAACAAATTGCCTTTTTTGGTAGTGAAAAATCTTTTATACTGGTATAAATTAAAAGGTTGCCTCATTTAAAGGCCATTACGATGTAAACAAAATGTTGGGCGATTTTTCGATTCAAATATATGTGCAACTACTCACACCCTGCTTTCGCTGCAGATAAAACCGTGAAAATAAATTAAGCAGGGACCGAACCAGTTATGACTTGTTGCGGAAAAAGCCCACTTTCCTTTTTATTACTGACTGATAATAATTTGAAGCTAAACAAACTAAGCTGGAAAAGCTTTTTATTTTATCTGGCAAAAATAAAAATCCAACTTGCCTAGAAAAAATAAAAGCTGGGCTCGCTTTTTATATTTTTACCGAAAAAAGTATCAAGCCATTGCGCTTGCTGTTCTAGCTTCAAAACTAGTACCGACCAGAAATAACAAATAAATTAAGCTTTTTTCGTAAAAATTCATAACCGATTCGGTCCTTAAACATAAGAAGCCAGGTTGGCTTTTTATACTTCCGGCTTAAAGCCTGTTACTTCCAGCTCGAAAAAATAAAAAGTCAAGCTGGTTTTTTATTTTTGCCAGAAAAAATTAAAAGCCTTTCCAGCTTAGTTTTTTTTAGGTTGTTTTTTATAAAAAGTTAAGTTTTCAAAAGCTTTACAGGAATCGAAACTGGTTTCACGGGACATCTTTTGGTACACTGAAAAAAAAAGATTAGTTGATTTACGGCAATGAATTTGTTCCATCAACAAATAATATCAGTTGATTTTCAGCTTACGAATCATATTCGTTAAGAAAACTTATTGGCATTAGTTGATTTAGCTACTCTTGTTTAGTCATAACATTTGTGAATTCAACAATTTGTTTAGTTAGCTTTGATAATATTTCGGAGTTGCGTATCCGAAAATCTTTTTTTTTTTCAACTAATCATTTTGTTGAATTAACTAATTTTTATATAATAAATTTCCAAAAAATAGAAACATCAGCTAAAACAGTCGTTGTTTAATCCAGTCTTTAGAAGCACTTATAAGAACAATCGACTAATTAGTATTGCTCTTTCAACAAATTCAATTATCCAAATTAACTAATTGATTGGCTGATTTTGCATACCGCATTATTTAAAATAACTGAAACATTAGTCTGAAGACGTTAGTAGTCAACTAGACGAATTTGTTAAAATATGTAATGAAATTGGAAAGTTCTATGAATTTAATTATTTTTGTAATTAATATTTTCATTTGATTTTATTATCTGCCCGCAGTAGGCTGACAATATTTTTCATAAAGAGGAAAATACGCGTTCTGTATAAAGAGTTAAACGAAGGCATTTCTTCTGTCAAAATTATGTACGTGGTTGTCCACTTTTGTAAGGATAGAATTGGAAATAAATTTGGTTTGTTAATATTTTGATAAATGTTAGTATAAAATAACTTTCAAAATTGTTAATAATAAACAATAATTAACAGTTTTTTTTAAAAGCATTAGGACGTAAGTGTAGTAATTTTCGGTTTTAATAGAATTGTAATTCTGTTACGGACTTGATGGCTAGCAAAACTAGTTTGTTTTATTGGTATGTTATTAACATTGAATCTTTTTTTCTAGTATGGCTATATGTCACTTGTTGCGTAAGGGATTGCTCTTCAAGGAATGGACGCGACAAGGTAAATTTTTACAGGTTTCCAGGAGTATCAAAGAAGCACAATTTAAAGGAGCTTTCGGAAAAAAAAGAGTTCGACTTTGGCTGTCAGCTGTATAGATATTTCTTTGTTAAATACTATAGGTTTAGGAAACAAATTTTGAGGTATACGTATATTAGTATTTAGTTTATGATATACGTATGTTCACTAATTTGATTGTAATAAAAATATAATTCGATTTGAGTGTTTCCTTTACTCCCTTCCAGTAAGTTTTAAAATTCGTGATGAGTTTCATTTATCATAAACGAAATTTATGAGAGAGCCTATCGTAATACGTTCCATGTAATATTTGCTTAGCTTGCATTGTTTTAATGGAAGAAGAGCTCTAGCTAGTTCATATATTTATTTGCACTTTTATTATTAAAATTTTTAATCACATATTCCAGTCGAGAGTTATCACAATGCTTAAATACAACAATATAAATAACGAAAACATAAAATTCATTCATGTTGGTCAACAACCACCCATGGTATTAGAGGCTTTTCGTTCAGTCGTTGTGAATGTTTTACCTGTTTAATAAGGAATATAAAATAGCTTTTATGAAATATTTTCTAGTAAAGCTTATAAATTTCTAACATACTTTCCCAATTGCAATGCATCCGTTGATAATTTTCCTGCAGCTTATTTACGGGAAACCATCCGCTTTGGTAAAATTTATAGGCTTCAAGATATATAACGAAAAGCCTCCTTTGTATAGGTGCTTTCTCGGTTTATCAAATAATTTGCGACATCAAAGTATCTGAAAAAATGTAAGATTCAAATAAGTTATTTTTTAATAAAAAAACAAAAGAAATACAATCGATATACTTTTTTCTATTAAAATAGCAATTAACGAACCCCTGAATATTCAATTATTATAAAAATATCAACAACATTACTATTAATTATAATGTCTTATCCAACATTTGTAGGCAAAGCATCTTTACACCGCTTTGTTTCCAATTTATTAATTTTTCGTCTATACCTACCACTAATATCGCAATCCATCCTGCAATATATAATTTTAATATTATTTATAAATTTAGTAGGAAATTTATAACAAAATTGCTCACACTTAAATATTTCACCGGCAGCTTGTGGACAACCAAAACAAATAGTTGTCATTTTGACGTTTAACTCTATATGGGCAAAAACTCTATGTGTACTCATTAGTACGACTGAGAGTTGCTGACTACTGTATACGCTGAAGAAAATATTAAGCAAACCCCATATATACACTCAGTATAAGTTCTAAGTGTGAATTATATGAGGCAAAAATTTCTGATTTGTTGATTCATCGGATGTATACGTCGAAATTACGAATTGGGTTTTAACATGTCCAAACGAAATTCAAATTGTTAAAAAGATGAGTCAAAGCAAAAGTTCAAATTTTTCGATTCAACAAATGTGTTGGTTTAATTTAATGGTTTTGCGCATTAAGTTTGTAGATCGATGAAGCGACAGTAAAAATGGTAATGATTCATTTTGTAGGTAATTTGTCAGTACAAACTAAAACATATTAAATTATGTATGGCAACACCACGGGTTTCAAGATTTCTTCCACGGATAGACGGACAAACGGACAGACATGCAAAAATTAAAATAAAAATTATGCGTGGGAGTCCAATTAATTTTTCCTTTATCAGTAATATGCGTTACCAGCGAAATGATAAACTCAGTATGACCATTGAGATTTCATCTAGGGTATAAGAATAAATATTAATGATGCAGTTATTTATAATTTAAAGTTATGCGAAAATTATATTATTTGTATCAACTAATTTAATTCGTTAATTAGGAAGAATTGTGAGGTTATATCATATTAAAAAAATCAATCAATTATTTTGTTGAATTTATTAATTGCATAAATTCGCTAATACAGCTAATACAGCAAATCATATTTCTAAAAATAAAAACAAACAAACAGTTTCGTTGTTTCTGTGAAAAAAATTAGTGATTAGTTGATTTATCATCAAATATTTGTTAACTGAACTAATTGAATTCGAAGCTACAACTAAAGTATTTTCCAAAAGAAATAAGGGCAAATCAACTAATTCCAATTAGAAATTGCAACTAATTAGCACTTACAATTTTATTAATCACTTAATTGTTTTTCCAAATCAATTTACAGGAATTACTAATGTACAATTAACTAATCGTAATTTGTCGTTTTAACTAATAATTTTTTTTTTCAGTGTATATTCCACTAAATTCCACGATCATGATTTATCCCGGTTTTTTTTTCTTTAAAATTTTCAAAATTCCATTCTCCGGTCCCTGGAATAAAGCGTATCATCCTGGTGCCTGAATAATATTTTACTATCCCATCGCAGTGCCAATGCATTTTTCAAATACAGTCTGAGTTGATATTTATTAAAAAAATTCTGAATATTTTCCAAGGAAAATTCATGTTTTTTTGTCGAAATAAATCAAACAGGTAAATACGTACATGCAATACATAGGTATGTTGATAAATTGTTAAAAAACGAAATAAGCAATAATTTCTGATTTCTTGTCAATAATTCTTAACCATTCAATTCTTTGCGAAAGTTAGTTATCAGACAAAAACAAAACGGAGAAAAATTTCATTCACCTCATTCATACACGTAGCAAACAAAAATTCATCGTGCACACAGACACACACACACACATATATTCTGTCTCATACATACAAATGCTATCAAAAAGCTGTTGGTGAAATTTATTGCCATTTTTTCATCGTCCTGTGCTATTATTTTTAACTTTCATTCAGCACGAAATTTCCAATCATGAACCACAAAAAGACGTCTTCGACAGCATAAAATGTAACCCTTAAATCATCGATTGGATTGTGAACAATTGTTATTGTTTGTGGCAGGCAGGAGTTCGTGCCTCTTACGTCATTCGCAGAGCTATAAAACACTACAAAGGAACACTATAGGCGTTAAAAATATATTTGTGTGACTTTTAAAGGATTAAAGAACTCTATAAGGCAAGGGAATGGAGTTTTAAGGAAAAACCAAACGATTTATGACAGCATGCAGGAATCCAAGTATGTTTGGAAATGTGATGGTAGTTTTTTGATGTATTTTGAAAAATTGGGAAATTTATTTCACTATTAGACCATTTTCTGTAAAAATTAATTGCTAAGGAAGCCTTCCTGTGAGATTTTCCATTTGTTATTTCCTTTACAGCAGAGGGAATTCGCAAGTAGCGTAGGATTTATATTTAGTGCCACCCTTTTCGACTGGTAGAGCTTAGACGATGGAATTTAAAGAACTTTGTACGAGACGTGTGCAGGTACATGGTCATGTACTTAGAGGTACATGGTTACCTGCAGTTACATGGTCATTTACTACGTAAGAGAAACAGACTCACTGTTTAAACACAGATCAAACTGATTGTTTGTCGGAAGCAAATACGCAGAGTGTTTTCACGTAATGTCTTGTGGTGAGTGATCAATAAATTGTTTGACAAAACACCTTCCACACCTTATAAATAGCAACAACAACAACAAATAGTAATACAATTAGTTTTAGATCAATTGTAACTATTTTGTTGCTCTTCTGTTGTCTTACTTTTTTAAATCTAACCATAATCATGAAGATGAGCTAATTCAAGCTCGAAAAGTATCATTAAATATTTTTTTTTACAATATATTTTGGTCTGATACCACTGTTTCTCAGTCCCCATTGAAAGCGACCTACTAGAGTCTAACTGTAAAACCCTACATTAAGAAACATGACAAACACAAAGAACATTGGGAAAAATACGAAAATTTGCTATTGACTCAAATAAAATTTTGGATGAGGTTTTATCCGTGCATCAATGAGTTTCGCAAGCAAAGGCGGGCCATTGTGCTAACCTGCCAAAAACCATCTCACCAAAACCTTCCTGTCCACTTAATGAAACACATCAGGTCCACCTGAGGTAAGTTTTTCACGCATAGTAGGGTGGCCAGGCCCAAGGGTATCCAGCCTACTCCGGCAGAGCAAGAATACAGAAAATGTTCGGTTATTTCAGACTCTCCTTCCTGGTAAGACAGACACTTAGGGCTGTCAATAACTCCCATCTTTGTAAGATTAGCGTGAGGGAAACGGTGGCTGGTGATAATGCCAAATACAGCTGTGCATTGTTTTTTTCCAAGCCTAAAGAAAAAGAGAGTCAGGGAAATTCCAGTAAGGCCCTTCAAGAAGAATTGTGTGCTTAGGTTCGGACATCACTGCTGAAATTTCATACGAACATCCGCTTTGGTGAGAGACTTCCTACAGCGGCTGCCGGTGCAATGGATGGATAACCAGAACCAGGTCTGATTATTAGGTCAGCTCTTTCATTACCCATGATCCCTATGCGCCCAGGAACCCTATGAAGGGACACCTTTTTGTATACAGCTTCTCCACAGTTCTCATGTAGCCCTCCAGTAACTTAAATGTTATCCGAGGGCCACTCAGAGCCAAAATGGCTACCTGACTATCCGAGAGCATAAATAGCCTTTCGTGATGATGATTCCACATCGTGTGCTATCTTTACTGCCATTGCGGTGACGCAGACCTTAGCCCGGAAGACAATAGTGTCACTTCCAAGTGAGTATTCTAACCTAATGTCAGGTTCAAGAAAGCAAACATCAGCATTAGTTAGAGAGTGGTCCGCGAAAATTGTTGGCACGAATAGAGGAAGACTTAATAAGGTGCTTCTAGCCCACGATTTCCTCTTAGGAAAATCCATCCACAGAGAAGTGACGCTCAAAGGAAGCTCTGATACCACCAAGTAGCATGCGGGTTAGAGAGTTTCCCACTTTAGCTGACATGCCAATCCAATGAGCAATTGGATGAATCAGTTCAGCCGTCCTCTCAATATCCTCATGAGCGCAGTCTACACACGAATGACAGCCAAATGACCAGAGGTTCAATCTCCAGTGAAAATAGGCCTAATGTACTCAAGATGTTTTCGTGGCACCACGTTGGCTGCCATTTATTGTGGAAGCTAATTTGAGAGAGAGGGAGATGGTGGTTAGCCCTAAATTCTAATCTGTCAACCGAAGCTGACAGCTCATCGGAGGTAGCTTTCGGCCAGGGTGACACGCTAGCTCACCTCAGCTAAAGGTGGAGAGATACAATCACGCACCATATATTCAACAAATCGTGTCTTTAAAAAAGCATCAGTAGTCAAATCACATCACTTATTGTTTGGAGTGGAGATGAAAATCTGATCGTGACGATCCTGACGGTGTCGTGCCCCAGCCTCCTCTGGCAACAATGGACACAAGATTCTGATGCACTTTGTACCTGAAAGCTATATGGTGGAGTGGACTACGTCGTTTCTACAGATTTCCGTTTTATATGCATGTTATAAGCTTCTATTCACAAATGTGCTCCCCCGGTTTGACTTACTTCAAAAGTTTGAAGGAGGAGGAAAAATGATCATGACGGGGCGAATTGAAAATCATGAATAAGCCTTCCACCAATTTCGGCTTGTTAATAATGATGAAGATCCGCCCCCCCCCCAACCTCTGCTGACCAAACTATCGGTCAACGACTGCAATCAGAATATATTTCGGTAGTGCTTCGATGTCAAGCTGATCTCGTAGTGAAGGCAATTTAAGGTTTTATATAATTCCCCATAATGCCACTAATGAGGCCTGAACTGATATCAATGCTCCGGTTGAGTACGACTCCAGCCGCTATAGGAAATTCTAAGGTCACCCAACTATTTTTCACAGTTGTCAGAGTAGTCAAACGTTGGCACATAGGCTGCTGATTTCTGGTTATAGGCTTTCTTTTCTTTCGACCTTTTTTTCAGATTTGAAGAGGTGGAGTCTGATCTCATTAGCTAATAGCTATTGGATCATCTGTCGTTACAGTCTTAAATCAGGGATACATGATATTGGCATAATTTGTACTTGTCATTAGAAATTCCCTGCGAGTTGCACTATTCTAGGATCTATTGAAATTCCTATCGAAAATGCTATGTGGCCTCTTTCTTTAAGGCTAATTAACTTTCATTAAAATTCGAGTCCATTTTTTGTTTTGTGTTTACGCACAGAAAGCAAAAAGTTATACTCCAGAGGCGTGGATTAGATGTCAATTTATTTGGTATCATGAAACACCAGTTTGCTTTAATATGCTGGATTTGCACAATGTCACCAGAAGTGAGCACATTAAGTCCACCAAAGATTTCTTAGTTAATGTGTACTATTAGTTATAGAAATCGTATGAAAAATCAATTGTTCATGCGCAACAAGTTTATTTCAATGAATCTAATACACATGTATGCATAGGGTAGTGATTATATTGCGAAAGAAAGTTATGGAAGTAGTTACAATTGCAAACTGACGCCAAGATTTTTGATAAGTTCATTGTTCGCCAGTCACTTAAGTAGAATCCAATGGGTCATCATAGGTTTGAAGTAATGCCAACTTTCAATGTTCGGCAAAAATTATGCTGAAATAAGACCAAACAAGTATTCAACAGGGCTTTTCTCATGACTTTTTGTAAAAGGCTAATATGTCCTCATTTTACTAAAACAGAAATCTGAAACAAATTATCTGTATGAGGCGGCTAAATTTGCCTTTTACAAAAAATGACTAAAAAAGTTCTGTTGAATTTTGTTTGATCTTAAATCACAATTTAATTTGGTATTATTTTTTGCCGAGCATTGGAATATTGGCGTTATTTCACTCTATGAAAATGCAATAATGGCGAATTTCAAAATTCGGCACTATTTTGGTAGGCCCAATTTGGCGGCGCAGGGCAGCCACCTCGGGCGACGCGACTTTTGTTAACCCTTTGCACCAACACTTATGAAAAGAAATTTACATACTATACATACATGTGAGAAAGTGTTGTACAAATGTGAAATAACGCCGTAATGGTCTTATTTTTAATTTCAAAGTGTTATATGATCACACCAAGCATTGAAGATGGATGCTCGGAACAATGGGATAATTTTACATGACTTCAAAAGGATCAGATGCATTATTCGCTCCGAGATTATTAAATTTCAAACTTATTTCAGGATATCATTAAGAAATTCTGAAATGCCGTAATCGAATTTTGATACCAAGTTTTGCGTTTATTTGAAAACTTTCCTTTTGTTTTTCATACGTTTTTTTGCGACTAAACTCATAAAGATTAATTAACCGCAAGTTCAAAACAGAGGAAACTTTAACCTTGCAACTGCTTTATCTACTGCTACTTCTTCGGTTTCATCTCTCGTGTTCACCAATATTACTGAAGCAAAAGTTACATAATATTCTCTCTATACTACACGTTTCACACTAATGTTACAAGTACTGTATTCACGCAAGATTAATGAAGGGCAGGTCGGTGTAGAAGTTGAACGGTGAGCTCCATAATCCCAATGCGGCCTCATCTTCATTAATATCCTACAACTAAGTTACAAGTACCAGGCAAAGTAATTTTGTTTGTGGCTTAATAATTATTATACAGCCCAACGTCAACGTCTCCACTGCCTATACTCCACCACACCATTACCTTTTCTTCCTTCATATTTCGCATTATAGGTTCAAACATATGCATGTGTATATTTATGTATATATATATGTATGTGTGTATAACGTGCATACTATATCCAATCTCGAAGGACTTGATGCATGAAAACTTTCTGTAAAATGTGAGTTGCTGGAAACCTTTTCTTTTCTCGGGTGAAGTTTTCTGTCGTATATTTTTCATATATGAATGTATGCATATTCTCACATACACATACATACATACAGAAGAGAAAACTTGTTAATTTTTAGTTAATGAGTCGACGAGCAAATTTCTGAAAGCAATTATGTGCTTTTCTACTTCTTCTAAGGAGTCGTAGAAGCGTTTCTTGTACCGAGAAGAATATAATTAAGACGTTAAGTTTTAATACTCAATCCTTAAAGGAGTCTCTCTGTATGTATGATGCGATAGAAATCTTAACTTTACACTATTAAAATGTGCAAGTTAGTCGGTTGTAAAATCAAGAGAGCTGTAAAGTGGCAAACAATGTCCGACAGGACCGACAGTTGTGATTTGTTACTTCCAAAGTTTATTTATTTAAACATGTTGCTAAGTGTTACTAGAGTATGGCTCTCAGGTTCAATTAATGACTTGGATCCACGAAAGTTCTTAAGTAATTTGTCAAGTAAATTAAAAATGTAAACTTACCTTGAATTTACTATTTGAGTTAATCTATGTACAAACGAAGGACCAATGTCAAAAGAAATAACACGAACGAAATTATTTTAATCTTTAGAATTTTCGTTGTTTAGCTGTCAGAAATTTGCTGTAGAATATAAGAACTATTTTGGGCATTTTGTTATTAGAAAAAATAGTTTTTGAATAAGTCCGATTTTCTTTAGTATGGTAAGGTCGCCGGCGGTGGGGGAGACTTACGATCGGCTCTATGGTGATAGTTTTTTAAGACTTTTGAAGGAAAAATCAAAATGAACTGTGATGATAGCAAAAGTCAGATAAATTTGTGGTCAAATGGCAAAATATGTGAGATAAATATACGACTAAAAGTGCGACATGGGAACAGAATCAGCATCATGATGTACGTATTACGTTGTACTTGAAATACTGCTCCATAAACTGTATATGCAATTTTATACATTTTTCTCTTCTGCTGTTAAGATAATAGCGATCTTTCTCTGAAATATGTCGCAACAAGTTGACAAAAATGAAGTTCCGTCCTCTCGACTACTTTATTCTGTGGAGTTCCCCAAGGGTCAGTCTTAGGACATCTCCTTTTTAGTTTCAATACAAACGTTTTACGTGATGTCATATATGATGTCCAATTTCGCCTCTATGTAGATTATGTACAGTTCTACTTACTTAGACCCCGTTGACTGATTGAGGACTGTATAAGCTAAAGAAATAATGATCTTAAAGAAATTTATTGGTGATCAATTCAAAATATAGGCTCTTATTCGCTGCAATATCTTATATTGAACATCTCTCCCCAATTATGCTTAATTAAGTCAACCTACCCTATGTGAATTATATAATAATAGGACACTTTTTGTGCCTCAATTTACGTATGGCTGTTTAATCTATATAAGACTTGACTTGGTTTGCAATCGAAAGTTTCAGATAGCCTTCATTCGGACATCCCAAACGAGTATACAGAATGCAGTATGCAAACCGGTTTTCTAGACAAGAGGTAAAAGAAATAAAGAAATATCTCTCAAAACTGTGGAGATATTTCTTTACTTCGTTTACCTCTTGCCTAGAAAACCGGTTTTCATACTGCATCATAAATACTCGTGTGGGATGGCCCATTGTATTGATTACTACGTTTTGCTTTTGCTTTTCATTATTCTCCTCATATTATACTTTACAGACCATTGATTTTGGGTTGTACTCTAGATTCGTGCTTAAAGGGTAACACTCTGATTTTTCTACATAATTTTATTAATTCAGTAAAAATTATTATAACCAATTTCATAGTATATCACACTGTGAAGAGCTTTTCAGTACAATAAAAACATCTAGGACAGTTCATTTTTACAGTACTCGTAAAAAACCTGAATTTTTATAAGGCAATACCAAGAAGAGGTAGTCCGACTTAGTCCATTTTTCACGTTCTCAGGCTGTGTCCAAATATATAGTAGAAAATGAGATCTTCGTACATCAACCCTACGAAGGAGTTACCCGATTCGTCATATTTTAATACCCTAGATAGAATCAATGGGTATACTTAGTTTATCATTCCGTTTGTAACTCATAGAAAAAATGATGGTAAAGCAAAATGGATTAGACACCTATGCAAAAAATTAAAAGTTATTTTGATTTTTGCATGTCTGTCCGTCCGTCCGTGCGCCCGATAACTCGAGAAGGCGTGCACATAGAGAGCTGAATTTTCCACGTGGCGTTAAAAGAAAGGTAAAATTAAGATCGAAAATTGGATAAATCGGGTAACTTCTTCGTAGGGATGCCATACAAAAATTTTGTTTTTCACTACATATTTAGACACTGCCTGAGATCAACGTACAGGGCTGGAATTTTGTACACAGTGGTTTTAGAAAAATAGTAAGCATAATTTCAAAAATCAACTAAATCGGGCAAACCCTTCTTGGTGTTGCCATATAAAAATTTATGAGTTTTGCGCATGCTGTGAAAACGATCAATCTTAGATGTTTGTATGGTAATGAAAACTGATTTAGAATATGAAATCCTATGAAATTGGTCGTAATCATTTTTACTGTCCGATGAACGGCTCTCGAAATATATGCAAAAAGCCACTTCAAAAATCAAACTTGCACTGATGGGTGACCATACGAACTGACTTACGGGCAGTCATCTAGTCTTAGACGAATTTCAGCTTTTTTACTTGTCGAACTTAAATTTACTTCTTTTTTAAAAGCCCGTATGCAATATTTCAGCTCCCTAAGTGGACGCGATTTCCGAGTTTTCGTGCGGACGGACAGACAGACGAACAAACTGACGGACAGACGAACGGACAGACGGACGAAGGGACTGACGGATGGACGAACGGACAGACAAACATGCAAAGTTAAAAATAACATTTAATTTTATGCGTGGGTGTCTAACCTACTTTTTTCTACTAGCATTATTTCTGTGCGTTAATAGCGGTGTAACAAATTTAGTATACCCGATGATTTAATCTAGGGTGTAAAAAGCACTTATCAAGAGCCAGCGAACTTCTTCCGTTGGTCCAGCCGCATCCAGACATTTCTCCAATTGGATTTATCATCTAAAAAATACAAAACTATCATTAGGAATTAACAAATACAGCAAAAATATCATCAACTTATCTAAAGAGACTCGTACCTCCAGTATATTTACATTTCTTAATGTCACGTAGTGACGTAAGTCATATGTTTTCAAGGGTTCACCGAGAGGGGGACGAACAGGACCGACCCCCCTCCAGAATGGCAGTTTTCTACAAATTACGTATAAAATGTGGTCTGTATATTATTACAAAGTCCGAAAAAATAAAATAAAACCTTTTAATCTACAATAGCAGTCTTTAAGTGCTCAGATGGGTGCAGGACGCGACTGTAGAGCCCCATTTTCCGACTCGTTAGGACTTGGGACACCTATGCCCCCCCCCCCCCCCCCCAAAGCCAAATCCTGGGTACATTACTATCTGTTTTCGCCTCAGTCAGAATTCAAGCAAATGAAATAAGCGTTGCTAGGGCAACACCAAGAGGAGAGAAAAACTTATCTGGTTACAGTGGCTATATAAAGCCGACGAGATGAAGTAGATAGTAGCATTCTTTACGTAGACTTGATCTGGGTCACAGTTAATCTGGGTATTAAGAATTGTGCTCTCTACGTCCTTGCAGAAGTTAATTCTGGCTTTCAGAGATTAATCTGAGTCTATTACTTTGCTTCAGAGTTTCCTCTAAATATCCCTCGGGCAAAATCTACTTTCCGGCCATACATGCTGCAACATGTTCATTCATTCATACAGAAGATTAATTCCATACTTCTTCTATTTGTTTTAGATGGCGGATTACAGGACAAAACTAACCTGAATTTTTATTAAATTGTTGTAAGTATTAGTAATCTTTTAGTTTTAGTTTCTTCTAAATGAATTCTATTTTTGTGATATTATTGTAAGCAATTTACGTTAATTGAATAAAAGTTTATATTTGAATTGTTGAAAGACTGAGTTATCTTTGTACAACCCCCCCCCCCCCCCCACCCCACCAACCTCATCCAACCCCTACAACCCTATCCACCCCCCTCCACTGCTCCAATTTCTGCAATTGTTGAAAGGACGTAAACTTATTCCACACTTCAATTCAGGTTTCTCCAGATAACACGGAGCTACGCTTAGATTCTACAAGCAACTCCCAAACTTCGAAGTAAATTTTAGAGCCCAACCTCTATTTTTAAGCTGAGCCTCCTGTAGTACAGCTTCATTAATTCCTTCGATTCCTTAGCTTAAAAAAGCTCCAGAGAGCTTTATATTCGGTGACCGGTGGGTATGGTATCTTTCGCAGAATAATTCATTTACACCCTGCGTTCTTACCATGTATGTAAGCAAAAATCAGATATATGAAGTCCTTACGACTATTGACTTGAAGTCGAAGAATTTAAACTTATTCGGCTACTTTAGGATGGGGTTAATGGAACATTGCGTACCTTCTGCAATTGTCATTGAGAGAGCTCTCTGCACAACCTATGTACATATTAATGTCGGCACTGAGAGTAAAATACACGAAAGATCTCTAACCGAACCGGACACCTTTAGATACTTCTTTAAATATTGCTGGAGGTGCTGTGACAGAGACACCAACAAGATTCTCTTTTAAATTCTCCTCAATTTATTTTCATCCTACAAAAGTATACCCCCAAGAAATTTTTATTAATTTTTTGTGTAAACTAAAGAAATTAAATTAAAAAGTTAAAAGATTCCCGGAATTGTTTGACTAAAATAAGCGTAAAAGGTGGGAAAATTTATTCGCATTACTGAATTAATAATTGATTTGCGATAATTAGTTCAAGTATTCAAGAAGTGTTTGTAAAGGCTAAATATGCATAATTAAGGTCACTTGTATCATATAACTTTCATGCCAGAGTGGAGTGAATTCAATTAGTTTCCCTTTATGCGGTTTTGTTATATCTATGTAAGTACCTCGGTATCTCTAATTGGTCCAGATTAGCACATAGAAATACAATGCCCGATGCATAGCATATGGGGCACTTCATGAATTATGTATTAAATAACTTTGGATCAAAGCAGTACACAACTCGCATTAAACATCTAACAAGGGCAGTACAGGAAAGTTACATTAAATATGTGCATGTAAATTGATTAATATCGGTGCATTGCATTGGCTTCAGAGCTGAGAGTTGATTAATAGCTACAAATAAAATTGATGGAAAAGGTAAATTTGTACAGAGAGTCAAAGGAACTAAGTAGTTTACCCATAGAATTTATGCTGTAATAATTAGATTTAGGGAAGAAGATTCTGTAATAATAGTTAAATATTAATTAATAAAGTTAGTCCTTCTTGGAGATATATATTATCTTTATTTAGTGTGTGTAAAAGTTTGTCTGCATGAAATGCAAAATTGCAAAATAAAAAGTAAAGGAAGTGAAATATTAAAAAAAAAACCTAGACATCCTAATTTAATTAATTCAACTTTTATCCCAAACTATGCGAATGTTGAAAAAGCTACCTTTTTCTGTCTTTTATCTGGCTTAGAAATATGCGAAGGCTCAAGAGGGACACAGGTATATCAACACCTCCGCCAGTCTTCTTATGTCCTTTAATCCTTATCTACCTCCTGCCATTGTTTGGTTTACATCAATAGATTTCCCTTCAGCTTGGCCTAATAATATAAAAAAAAAAATTAAAACAAAAGCAAAACAAATAATATTTAAATTTAACCCAATCCCCTACTTCCGAAATCGTTATTGCTGGCGATTTCAATGTCCATAACATGCAGTGGCTCAGACAGTTTTCAACTTCAAGTCCAGCGGGGAGCCATATTGAACTATTTAGTCCTTTAGCTTGCAGCAGTTAGTCGAATGTTCAACTCGTTTGCCTGATATAATTGAACATAGTGCTAATCTAGTAGATCTGTTTCTAGCATCTCATCCTGACAAGTACTCAACGTCAGTGTCTACTCCTTTTGGCAGCTCGGATCATATCCTCGTTTCGGTCTAATTCTCCAGTCACCTTCGTAAAAAGCGAGTGGTGTGGCACTATGATGGGCTTAGGTTATGATTGGGCTTCATTCAATTCATCAGAGATTTAGACTGGTCTGAGTGTTTTGCCTCGGGAGATGTTTAGTTCTGTTCTGAAGCCATTATCAACATCTTATGGTTCGGAATGCGTAGCTTCATTCCGCACAAATTTAAAAATCTTAAACCTTACCATATATCTTGGTTTAACAGCGACTGTTATACAACCATTAAAGATAAGGAAGCTGCATTTCAGGCATATAAACTGTGCCATTGAGCGGAATTGAGACAGATCTATAGAAAGACTCGCAATACGTGTAAGTCTGTTATTCAGCGCGCGATGTTCCAATTCGACCAAAGCATTAGACAGAAAATCTTTACTAGCCGAAAGAGTAGCAAGATTTTCTGGTCTCTTGTCAAAACAGTCAAGAACAATAATTCTTCGATACTGCCGCTAATTCACAAAGGGGTTGTGTACACGGAATCATTGGACAAAGCCAATTTGTTTGCAGCTAAGTTTGCTGCGAATTTTATTTTACTACCTTCTTCGCAAGCTCTTCCTTCTTCACCGACATGCAACAAGACCGTTGTATTTCCGCACAAGGGAGGTTTTCAAAGTGCTCGCAAGTCTTAAGTGTTAAGACTGCTGGGCTTGATGGTATTTCGACCATGGTACTCAAGTGCTGCACTTTATCGTTTATAATCTATGCCCGTGTACCGCAAGGCTCTGTACTCTCTCCTACTCTCTTCCTCAATTTTATTAATGATTTGCTAGCTCTCACTTTTAATCCTATTCATAGATTTGCAGACAACAGTACCCTTGATTTCGTGTACTTGCCATCCCTTAACATCTTAGGCATTAAAATATCCAATAATCTTAGTTGATCTGATCACATTTTTGGTATTTCCAAAAACGAGATGAAATGCCTTCTTCTCTTGACCTTGGTGTAGTCTCTTTGTCTACCAGCGACGTACTGCAGTGCTTAAGAAACTTAAATTCTAGTCCCAAGTCTGTGACTGACTTTTTATACACTTCTCTAATGAAAATTGCGCTGACCCTTGGCACACCCACTAACTTCAATTTTCAATTTATCATTGCACACAGGGATTTTTTTAGATACTTGGAAAATCTCCTTCATTACACCGATATTTAATTCTGGAATGACATGAATAATTATAGAGGTGTCTCTGTTATGAGAACAATTCCAAAAATTCTTGATTCGTTGCTTATTTACCCAAAGAAACTAAGATATTTTAACAAAAATAGATTTTGATTATTTTGTAAATAACAGTACTCTTCCTAGGGTTTTCGAAATTTTTGACTGGGGGGGGGGGGGTATGCATGAAACTAAATTGAGTTACATTCCACATGTTAAGTTGATAGTTTGTGAAGCTCGTAGATGCCTAGGAATCGTTAAGCGCAATTCTAAAAACTTCAGAGATGCTCACACGCTTAAAGTTCTCTACTTTGCTTTGATGAGGTCTATTTTAGAATATGCATGTGTCGTTTGGTGTCCCTACTACAAAGTTCATATTGATCGTCTTGAATCAATACAGAAAAGCTTCACTAGATTTGCGCTTTACAAATGCAGCTACCGATATGATAACTTCAAATTTTTTTCTCTATTCTAAATGATTGCATAAGAACCTTCGTCCCAGTAATAAAACCAAAATATGGAAAGTATCCACCCTGGTATAGTCGTTAATTAATCCAAGCTTTAAAAGGAGAGGAAAAATATCGTCGTGATTATAAACGCTTGAATCACCCTGAAATTTGCAAGATCTTATCATGAATTCGTCAATTATCTAAATACTTGATTAAAGAATATTATAGAACTTATTTGGATGAAATTGAGGAACCTTTACGCAATATTGTCAAAGCATTCTGGACATACTCCAAAACAATGAAATCCTTAAACCTCCCTTAGTACTGAGATGTACTACAATGATACAATTTCTAATACGCCCTAGGGTACTTGTAATATCTTTGATCTCTACTTTAAATCTGTATATTCTGACTACATTTTCGGTAGTAATCACTCAACATCCAGTAATGCCACAACACCGCCCTTTTCTCATCCAACTTCTTTTTCCTCTTCAATAACTACGTTTCCGATTTCTCCCGACGATGTGCAAACTTTAAGTAAGAAAGCTGGCCCCGACAGCATACCGAACATCTTCCTAAAGAACTGCTCCTCCGTATTAAGCGCAATTATAAGCGTACTATTTAACTTGTCATTGAGCCACATAATTTGCCCATCAGCATTCAAGATATTGTACGTTACCCCAATTTTTAAATCTGGTGATCCTAAATCCGTAAATAATGATAGACCTATATCAATTTCTTATAGCTTGGCCCCTTGTATTTGAAAAACTTATTTATAATCAAGTCTTATCCCAAACCCTATCCATCTTGAGCTCTAAACAACACGGATTTCTTTCGGGAAAATCCACTACCATGAACCTGGAGCTTTATACCGACAAAATTGCAGTCGCACTTTAAGAAGGGAATCAGGTTGATTTTATTCAAACCGATTTTGCTAAAGTCTCATATACTCCATAAATTATCTAATATAGGTTTCTGCGATAATTTATTTGCGCAGTTCGCATCATATATCCGCGAGCGACTGCAAACAGTAGTCCTTAACGGTCACCAGTCCTGCCCCTTTCATACAAACCTCGGGTGTTCCACAAGGCACAATTCTTGATCCTTATATCTTTTTACTCTACATCAATGCCGTACCGCACCAACTAATCACCGATTGTCTCTTATATGCAGATGATACTAAAATTTTTAAAGTCATTCGTACAGAAGAGGACTGTAAATTACTTCAAAGAGATATTCTTACCGTAGAAAATTGGAGCAAATATATAAAACAGCAGGACGCTAAATCTTGACTATTTTACTCGTCTGGACAAATTTGGTATTCTTTCTCTGGAAAAACGCCGGCTTTTCTTAGAGGAAATGTTTTGATTTAAAGTAATAAACAACCTTATAAATTGCCTCGGTCTTATCCTCGACACCTTTAGAAAAACCATTAGAAATGAGATTCAGACTCCCCTCTCTGAATAATCACTGCACTACCCATTGAATGTATTTTTTTCCTCCATTCTTCTCGTATTAATTTTACTTTTTAATATACTTTTTTTTTGTCTTTTCCTTTTGTTTTTAATTCCCTTCTTGTTTTAAACTACGCTTGCTCTATTTTTAAGTTATTCTTATACTGTTGCACATAACTAGTCTATAGTCATAGTTAGTTATTAGTAATATAAATGAATTCTTATTATTAATATTTTAATCTACTTCTCAATGAAATATGAAAGAATCAAATATTTGGATTTCGGTATTAACCGGTAGTTTTTAATCGAGACTTTAGTCTGTAAGCTATCGCTATAAAGTCATAAATAAATAAATATTCTGTAAGATGTTTACTGTTGGGTTTATCTCAATTGGAATTACGACGGGAGGTTAACTGTGCGGACTCTTGTTAAAGATATTTTAGATTACAGAACCAACTCGCCCGACTTATTATCATTGATTAGTATAATGCTCCGGAAAGGTCAATGCGCTCTAGGTGCTTGCTTTATATTCCTCATCACAGAACGAATTATGGTAATCACGAGCCTATTTCCAATTGTTCCTCAATATTTAATCAATGTTCGTCAATTGTTGATATTTCTATGCCAAGAGATAATTTTAAGTCATGTATTTTTGATAATTATAGATGTGTTAATCTTCTTAGAATTAATTAATACATTAACTGCTGGTCTGTCAGATATTGTAATCTGGAGACAATTAAATAATTAACTAAATAAAACTACTTCCGTACATCGGAAAGTACCTATAGGAAATAATTTGGGTTTTTCTAACCACAAATTTAATAGTTTAGTCTCTCTGCGAGGCTTTTTTCGGTTTTTCTAAAAGAAATATTTGAAAATAGTATCTATTTATTGAGTCTCTATATTAAGGTTACTAATGAATTAATTTACTTTATACAATAAACCTAAAACCAAACATAAAAACGAGTTCTGTGCGGGTCTTGTCGAAGAACAAACTCAACTCTTAATGAAATGCATCAGGAACCAACTGACTTTCATTTAGTATATAAAATTTTTGTAATTATTAAAATTAATCTGCCTGCTATCACGGCACATGAGCAAACAAATAATATCATGTTGGAGAGGTAAGAATGTCGAATAGGATTGGTCAGAGATGCGGAGTACCTACAACCTCCTTATTCTTCTTATCTTTATCTATGTTTTTTTTTAGAACTTCATTAAAGGTCTGATTACTGAGTTTACAAAAACTATACATTATAAAAATGAAAAATTAAAATTAACTTTAACTAACTACCCTGTGATCTTTTATTTGACTTTTTGAAAGATAAAAGTTAATGCAACCAAAATGGTGATTAAAGAGACAAGAGATTGATGAAATCGTCTTGTGCATATCATAGTTAGTTCCTACTATGGTGAGAAAAAAGTAATATATCGTGGATCCTCAAGGAGTGACCCAGGAACAGATATATTCAAGGCAAGAATTTAAGAGTTCAGGGAAGCTCTTTTTGTACGGTCAAATGCGAAGACAACTATGGAAGATTTTCATTTATCCTCAATAGAATACAGGCAAGCTTTTAAGCCTGTCAATGTATGGAAGTCGGATTACAGGATTCTCCAAATGAAGGTCACGAATCTCCATTGCACGTGCCAGTATAGAAAGGAGACCAAAATGGATTGGCATACTTCTAGATGCGTCGAGTAATTGTACAGATGATTAAACCCATTTTGCCATCTCCTTACAAAACCCAAAGTAGTATTAACCCTGGTAAGGGACGCATTAATACAATCCTCAAAGGAAAAACGACTATTAAGGAAGGCAACCAAAGCAGTGGTTTTGCCAAGTCTAATGATAATCAATCTAGTGTCCAAAGGTTTCTTTTTAAAAGAAAAGGACAAATCAGTACTAAATAGCCTTGAGAGGAAGACAATTAATGGAATACCATTTATGAAAGGTGTCTAAGTTCATCTTAAAAATTCCACCCTAGTTTTCATTAGAAATAATTCGAGTATTGTCAGCATAGCAAAGTAATCAGCGATACTTCATTGATGAAAATAAAAAAAACACACGTCCAATAAAACTGCCATGAGGAATACCAGAAGTATTATCTATTTCATCAGAAAGAGTTGTGCATGAATATAACTCGGTCTGTACAATTAGATAAATAAGAACGAACCCAATTGACAAAACACATGGTCAAATACGCGATCCTCTGCGCGACCAAAATTAGATTTTAGTGAACACTGTAGTATGGTACGATGATAAAGAGGCCATATATTAGGAAATTATGTGCCTACAAGAATCGAATATAAATAAAATCTCAAGAAAATGCCATAGGGTAAGGGGCAAGGTTGTTGAAGATTGATGGATGATGTGAGAAGTGAGGTATATGCATAGCTAACTATTATCCAATAGAAGTTTTTAAATGTCTAGTAATCATGGCAGCTAAAGGATTATATACTGTAATTTAAAGCCTCTCCCAGACCCGAAGGGCGTATCATAACCTTCATGGGGTTCCCGCTGACAGCGTCTATTTATGGTGCTAATAAGATCTTAAGTCCAGTTCCAATTCATAAAAGGATATCCCCATGAAGAACTAACTGGTATTAACCATGGCCCTATGACCTGGACTACGAAGCCATACCAATTAGGCAGGCATGTATGTTTAACTAGATGCCACGGGGTTGGGAGCCCGTGGAAAACTTAGGTTTTCCACGCCGTCATGGTGAGGGTCCTTGATGGGAGCAACGTAAAGGCTGATAATGTATTTTCGGGTCTAGCATGTCTGTATGCTCAGATATTCGCCTGTGGATGTGGAGTTGCGCTCATTCAACCGAGCACCGTAATCGATCACATACATATGTTTGATAGGTCTCGATTCTACCAGCAAGAAATCCAAGCATACGCTGGCCTACTGGGACTCATAGAGGCAGAAATTTGACATGAGGGTGCTAATAGTCGCATTATAAATAATCTGTGCACAAAGAATGACGTGGAATTAAACCATACTTGGCAGATGCCCACCATATGGACTATCTGTACCACGTTATAGCTGGTTAAAGTCACCAAAAAGCAACCATTCGTCTTCTTCAGCAAGCCAATCGATACATGAAACCAGCTAGTCAACTGTTGAGGATAATGAGCATGGAAAAATGTAAACTATAGCAATATAAACGTTCTGTGTGGAAAGTTTGAGAGCCTATCCTGTCTGCAAATAGCCAGCGATACTTATGCTGCCCAATCAGTTACCTGGTGCTAGCATACTTAACATTGTATAAGCAATACTTTTTTCCAAAACAAAATTCACTCCTAAACCCCTGTTCGCGAGCGCGATACGATATCTTGCGATATTTTTAGTGGTGTCCTGCTCTTCATATAGCTCTGTCTCTATGTGTGACTGGTTTTTATCGCGAGATACGTTCACAAGATTGACAGCGTTCTCAACTTAATTTGTTTAATTTTCTGTTATATATATTTACATATTATAGTAAATTTTGACATCACTGCGACGTTTCAGCATCCGATTACAAATGTAAACAAACATAAATGTTAAGGTTAAGGTGCAAGGATAAATTTTTTTATTGCATGAAACGTAGAAAGAAGCATGTTCAGCGATAACCATATTGCTGCAGCCAATCCCTCACTCTTCTTTCTGGCGTTCCTCAGGGCTCAATACTGGGCACTCTGTTACTTTTATTTGATTTGATTGATTGCTTTATGAGGTTTGGGACCCATTTCAGGTCCCCCGAACGAAGGCCAAGTCAAATCCCATCGTTCACCCTCCACACCCATGAGCGATCGCTCATAGGTCCCAACCGGACGCTCTTATAAATTTCAGTATTGGCTCCCAGCCCTCCTTGCCGGCATCATGCAACTTTTCCAGGAGGTGTGAACCAAGAATTCTGTAGCGTATTCCTGAGAGTGCCGGGCAGTGACATAGAAAATGGGTCACTGTTTCGGACTCCTCTCCGCAACCCCTGCATATAGGATCGTCAACAAGTCTCATCCTGTGAAGGTGGCCCCTGAGAGAGGAATGCCCATTTTGATGCATGCCCTATAGAGAGTGGTGAGGTTTCTAATCAGAGGGTCACCTTGCCTGGGGGTTTGAACGGTTTGAAGGAGTCAACTGCCCATTTGACCGAATCGTCCGTGATGAAGGCAACTTCTCCGTCTCTGAAAGTGAGGGTTTCGGTACGCGGAGCTGAGAGGCTCTCGCTCGGACCATCGGGGAAGTGTTCGTTTAGCAAGATTTCCAACGATTCTCCAAAGGAGGAGGCCCGAGTTCCGTCGCTGTCCGCGAGGAGTTCGGGTTGAATTGGTATCTTGGATAGGAATTTCTTTAGTCTTGACGTCTCATTTACCCCGTCTACGTTTTCGCAGAAGAGTTGCCATGACTTTCTTTTAGATTTTCGAATTTCATATTTATACTGGTGCAAGGTGTTTTGGTAGATTAACCATTCGTTTGCGTCGTTTGATCTTTTGGCTTTATTATATAGCCTGCGCATAATTTTGCGTTTATTCTTTAGCTCGCGCGTCAGCCAAGGTGGGACAGAATTCGAATCTTCCCGTCTAATCGGACACGAGTCCTCAAAGAATTGAGTTAGCGCGGTGGTGATTTCTTCGACTCCTCTATCAATATCCGCTTTAGAAATTAATTGAGCGTCGGTTATATTGGTGAGTCTTTCAGTGAGCACGTGTTCGAAAGTCTCCCAGTTGGTTCTGGTAGGGTTTCTATAGGTAACTGAGTTATCAACCGTCATATCTAACTCGAAGCGTATGTAACGGTGGTCGGAGAGTGAAACTTCTCCCGAAACCCTCCAGTTGTGAACATACGACGTTAGATGATTAGTTGCGAGACTGACATCTAGGACCTCCCTTCGACTACGTGTTAAAAAGGTTGGTTCATCGCCTTTGTTAAGTACATGCATGTTAGTGGTAACAAGAAATTCAAGAAGTGACTCACCTCTGGTATTACAGTCGGTGCTACCCCAGATTGTGTGGTGGGAGTTAGCATCACACCCGATTAACAACTGCAGGTTGCTGTTGTTCGCGAATCCCATGACGTTTGCCATCTCCATGGATAGCGGTGGTTGATCCGAGTCGAATGGAAGGTAAAGAGATGAGAGAACCAATCTCTTCAACCCTCCTTCTACTGATACCTCCCACAAGATCGTGGTTGCGTCTTTAAAAGTTCCCTGTGAAATAGATATAAGGTTTAAACATTTCTTTGCTATGATGCAGGTTTTGGGCCTACCTGGACCACGGCGGTAAAAGAGCTGGGTGTCTTCCCCCATTCAGGAATCATGTCATTTACAGTCCATGGTTCCTGGATGAGTGCTACATCCGCGCTGTCTGAAAAGAGGAGCTGCTGTAGGTTGACTGTTTGTCTTCAAAAGACGGGCGTTGCCTTTAATGATTTATGGACTTCGTAGGTTTGACCATGTTTCACCTTATTGTACAAAATTGCTGCGTTGCTCAATACTAGATTATCTAAAGCAAGGATGACTGATTTACTTTTATAACCTATTGCGTACAAACAAATCTGTGTGAATTTTTCCAGCACACAACTTCGGAATGTAATCAAAATGTGGTAATACCCCGTTTTCAGTAGTGGAGGTTTCTTATCCTGTCCAGATAGCCCGTCTCTGTGGAATAGTCTTCCCCTTAGTTATCAGATCACGCGATCTGTCGGTGCTTTTAAGGATCTCATGAGGGTCCACGCTTTTAATTATTCTTGCCCATTTTCATGTTATTATCCTCTCTCACAGCGCAGCTCACTTTCGTAATTTTTATAATTTTTATCATTCTTATAATTTTTAATTTTCAATATTATTTAATATTTTGTTTTATTTCGTGTATATTAGCTATAAATTTTCTTTTTATTTAATTTTTAATTTTTCTGCCTCTGTTTTTTAGCAGTATACTTTTTCAGTTATTTTATACTCATTTCCAATTTTTGGTCAGTTTTAGTAGGTTTTTACTTTTTAATTTAATTTTAGGTATTCCCTATATTCTCATGTATTTGTTTAAAATAGTTCCAACATTTTTTTGTACTAAAAAGATTGTAAAATCTTGTGTACGTTTTGCCAGTCCAATAAATAATAACAATCAGAGCCCTGTCGCATGTGTTTCAAAGAACCCAAAATTCTTCTACAAACTCAAAAATAGCGTGAATTCGGGAAAATTGTTGATATCATTTGCATTTGCAATTTTACCATTTCAACGCAATAGCTTATAAGTATCATTCCATAAATAGCTATATAATTTTGAATCCACTGACATTTTAATTTCACTTAAGAGAGAATACCAATTGAAATCGTTTTTACTATATACATATGTACCTATACCCTTTCCTAAGTGTTAATTAAAAATTCTAAGGTACTTAATAGAGGTGCACATAATTATATAACTAAGAATCAAATTTAAATAGATCTCCATATACCTACCTACAACACCGCAAATTCAAAAAAAAAAAAAACAATTTTTCAATACTAAATGTTTTTTTAATGGCTGCTTCCTAAGTATACATTGCGAGCAATTATAACATTTCATAGAACCCAACCAAAGGAATCCGCCAGCACCAGGGATATTAAAAATTATCTTCGTACCATTCTCTAACTTCAGGTAATAATAGTGCAGAAGGAGAAAATTAATATTCTGCAGTTCCACTATCTTATAGCGTTCATCTTAATTACCTTACCCGTAATAACAACAATAAGAGCTGAGTGAAAGCGAAAAAATAAAATAAAAATAATTCTGATAATGTAGAAAAGATAGGTAGCTCGAATGTGCGCCCGTATTCTTGGTATAGCCAGCTATAACAGCTATAGAGCAGTTACAGTACACAAACACAAATTGATAAACATTTGAAAGTCAAGTCAGGGTCAACTACCAATAGAATCAGCAGACTCTATTCACTTAATAAAGACTAATAAGCAATTCAATTCCCGTAATGCTCATAAAATTATTAAATTCTCTGCACAGCAAGAATCTCACCGGGCTGGAACAGATGAACCAGCAGTTCGTAGATATGTTGTACATATACAAGGTCCTATCCTTAAGGAAACAAATAGGAAAGCAGTTTTCTCCTTATTCGAATTCCATAGATCGTAATATCTGGGAGTATACATAGATGTAACAGTGTCGGGTGCTGAATGTATAGTATACAAACAACGCACCAACCCACCCATTCACGATAAAAGTTATACTTTTTTTCATCCTTTGATACCATATCTCGGTGGTGCAAAAACTTCCTTGATTCCCTCTTATAAATGCAGGAGTAGATTTTAGTTTGGAACTTATTCCTATATTGAGATCCTGAATCAGACAGAATGAGAAAGAACTTTAAGCGAGTTAAGGATAATCGCTACTTAATGGAGTCTCTCTGAAGCATTAGCATTGTACAGGAGACCACAAATAACAAAAAGTTTACGAGTTTGTTTTTGAAATTGATTGCTTGACCTTTATGAATCCATATGAAACTATGGCGGATAACTTCAGAATTGCTATCTTCTAAATACATGTGTTCTAGACAAAGGTCTTCCAACTTCTTTCACACTTATTCCACTAAAGACAGTAGTCCCAGTTTTTGTGTGGCCATTTAACGATAAAAGGATTTCTCTTTATATATTAAAGGACAAAACTTCTTTGAACAACAGCAAAAGAAATCCTCTTTTATCTGTGCTTAATTGCTCAATTGAGGGTATCGTAAGTCTCATTTATTACCTACCAAAGAATCTACTTAACTCAGCCAAACGCAGCTCAAATGCTGGTGCTGAGTTTGCATATAGGCATTGCATCGTTTTATGCAAATATATCAACAGAAAAGAGTACCTTTGCTTCTTTCACCCTCTCTCCAACAAGCTAGAAAGGATTTTTATCCTTTTTTGAATCGTTTATTTTTTTCTACCTTCCATAAACCGTCTGAGGCTGCTGCTGCTGCTGCTGTTGCTAAAAGGAAAATTCATTCAGGCCATCCAAAAGGAGGCAAAAGAAAAGCTGTAAAGCTTCATTTGGTTAACATAAAGAGCTCCGGGAGCCATTAAACGGTACACAGAGTTGTGGAAATAAATTACAAACATGTGAGAGTAAAGAAGAAAGAAACGAGAAACCCACCACTGTTTTGTACCATTTGCGTTGTAGTCAGTCTGATTTATGTTCGAATGAGTTACCTTTAACCACTCTTAAAGGGCTATGTGGGAAGAAAAAGTGACACACTATGTATATGACTTGATGTACAGAGTGATTTTGTTGTATACTAAGAAATGAGAGAAGTTTCTAATGGACAGGAGGTAAAGGTTGTGACACGCAATTTCCTGATATAATTGCATGTAGGTACCGAACCTAAAGTAAATATGTAATTAACTAACGGTGAATGGAGAATGACAAAATCACTTACAGAATATTCTACAGCCACAAGAACTGGAGAAGAAAATCTCAACCCGGAAGAAGGTTGTCTTTGATCAGTAAAGAATTTCAAATTAGTTATGTAAGTTGTAGGTAGGTTAGGTACTTGGGTATTTGAAAATCTAAGGAAATTGTGGTGAACTTTTCTGTTATATTAATTCGAAGAGTAGAGGGTAACAATGGTAGTAGAGTTCATGAATATAATGAAAACAAGTAAAAATAGACCAATACTTATGATACCCTAGATCAGGTATGTCAAACTCATATGTTATTATGGAGCACATGATCTATTTTGTATCAAGTTGGGGGTCACATGTTTTCAATATTCAGAAAATTAATAAATACGATTTTTAGAATGATTATATTATGTACTATGTATTTATTAGACTCAATGTTAAGCTCTATGTATTGTATATTATTGTTCCGCCCAGGAACAAGGAACTGCGCTTATATTAAAAATAGAAATTTAACTAAAACAATAAAACTAAGATTTCATTTGGGCTTCCGTCACCAAATCAGGCTCTTTAGTCATCAGTTAAAGTATTTAGGACATTTTCTGTCTTGTCCAATATGATATGATAGCATAAGTCTTCCACTTCCATATAAAACCTAAAAACAAACACGAACAAAATCAATCAAACAAAAAGTAAAGGTTTCAGATCATTACGATCTGAGACTTTTTCGTGAAAGCTTTACTTACAGACTCGTTAAATATATCTCCTTATGATGCACAGGAATCCTCCAATTTTGCGCCATCTAAAAATACAAATAAATATTTATCGTAAATATATTAATAAAAGTAAAAGAGAAGAAAAAACTTACCATGAACAACAGCTGCCGTTAATAATCCAGTGACGTTTGAATACATACAGCTTGAATGGTGTCTACTTCTTCTCTTGTATAGTTACGTCCTACACAACCAAGAAAAAAAAATGTCAGCGGCAGAAAAAGTTTTTCCCATTGTATTTCTGCCTATATATAGCGAACTTCTGAGAGTATCGGATCACTTGATGCCATTGGAAGGCACTCGCAGAACCTCAACTTGAGAATGGGCATGATACAAATAGAGATGGAAATTGAAGCAGCATTCAGCAACACCTAAGATTCACTGCAGAGATTTAGCGTCGTATCACCAGCACTCATCCATGAACAGAGCTCTCAAAGCAATGGGGAGCTAGTAACACCAAAAGACATCCAGGAAATAATCAAGCGCACAAAAAAAAAAAAACAAACAACAGGACCGCGCCAAATTCCAAATTACCTTATTACCGTCAGTCCTCTTCAACCAGCTATACAACATAGGATATTTTCCTTAAAAATGGAAAAGAGCTTATATAATACTAATTAAAAAGCCGAATAAACAAGCCAACCAGGTCTCCAGCTATTGACCTATATCATTGTTTCCTACGTTAAGCAAAATATATGAGCGAGTCATCACGAACAAAATCCAGCAACACATAGAGGAGCACAACATAATCCCCGATTTTCTAATAGGCTTGAGGCAGTACCACTCAACAAATCATGCCCTAAATATTTTACTGGATCACACTACCAATAATTTTAATAGGACGAAAGCTAAACTAATGTGCAGCATTGATACTGAAAAGGCGTTCGACACAACCTAGATTCAAGGACTAGTGTACAAAATGAGGACCATATTTCACTTCAACGAGCACCTATGCAGAAATATATACAGCTATCTCACAGGAAATATATCGTTAAAATAGACAACACCTTTTCAGAAATTTTCAACATTGTAGCATGAGTGCCCCAGAGATCAATACTTTGACGAACTTTATATTATATTTACACAGCAGATATTCCTACTCCTCCGAATCAACTAAAAATCATTACATAAACTGATGACATCATTCTATATGAATCACACAGTAAATTCTTGCCCAGGAAAACGGTCATGAATAAATAGTTGGACACCCTCTATAATTATTATAAAACGTGCGAACTAAAGATCAATATGGGAAATGCTATACCATCGTAATAAAAGGAAAAAAGGACACATTTTTCAAAATATCAAGGAACGTCACAAAAGGAAACATCATCATCAAAATCAACAACAAGAACGTAGAGTACACAAAACAGCTCAAGTATCTCTGAGGCTTTTTACAGAAGATCTGAAATTCAACAAACTTGTATCGAAAGAACTGACTAAAGACAGCTATGCATTCGGATCACTTTAATAATGGCCTGCGCATTCCCCATCTGGCTCGATATCAACTCCACATAAATGGAAAGAATCAGAATCTTCGAACGAAAATGCCTGAGATATGCTATAAACCACAAAAGATTTGAGGAAAACAACTACAAACGTATTAAAAACCAGGAGCTCATCGAAAAAAGCGACGTAAAGCGTATAGATAGCTCCAGGTTAAACACCGCAATAATATTCCTAGATGGATTGATAACAATACCAAACACAATTATAGAGGATTACTGGGGAAACTTAGCCGATGGGAATGTGGAAATTCCCAAATATAAAGCACCTCATATGCTGAAATGGTTGCAAACTAGAAACCTTCTCTACGACAACAATAGAAGACTACTTTACTACCACAATTCAGTACAGGAAATAGGTTCATTTATAAGCCTGCCCAAATAACTTAAACATAACAAAACGGTTCTGAGTGGTTACCATGTGAATATTATGTTTCACAGCATCATAACCACCTTCATCTCCTTTCAGCAAATAATGACTTCAGCACTATAGTTTAAAGTTTAACACATGAAATAAAACATGTTTATTTAACGGCTTTATAAGTGCATAATTTGAAATTTATCCTACATACACCTAAGAAATATAGACCTATAACTAATGTTCCCTTCACCGACAGAGTTTATTCTCCCGATGCTTTTCCTTGTTGCTACAAATATTGATTTCCTCTTAAAAAAGGCAAAAAAAAAAACTCGCAATGAATCAGTATTTAAGGTTAAAATAAACACATATACTTATCTAATACAATAAGTCCTCTACGTCAGGTTCTACCTACAGCCATCCTATACATGTTTTCACCTGACAAATAAACAAAACCACATTAATACTTAATAAATTAAATGAAAATATAATAAACTCAACTAAAATCCACCTATCTCCGTTTATATACACCTTCTCGATGACAGCAAGTGACATTACGTCAGCCAGCTGTCTGTGGTACGTACAGACATCGCATCAAACGTTGCTAGGGCAACAAGAATAGGCGAGAACTAATAACTGGATACAGCGGCTATATAAATCCGACGAGCAGCAGCAGAAAATCATTTTTGTTGTCAGAGTTCATCTGATTCGGAGACTAATCCAAGTAACAAGAATAATATTCCCAACCTCCATTATAGAATATTAATTCTATATTTCAGAGATTAATCTGTAATTCCTATCATTTCCAATACTCCTGCCCACACCTAAGCAGAAGAATAATTCTGCGCAGAGAGTAATCTGCAACTCTCCTACGCACACCTAAGAAGAAGAATAATTCTGCGCAGAGATTATTCTGTAATACTCCCGCCCACATCTAAGCAGAAGATTAATTCTGCCGCATAGACTAATCTGCAGCATTTTCATCATCTACATCATTTTACTACCCTTGTGCTGTCACGCACTAGCACCGAGCATTATGATACTCTTGTTTTTACGCACTAGCAAGGAGTAGTTTTGCTACCCTGCTACTCACACGCAATAGCAGCATCAACATTTCTAACTTTATTCTGGTGACAGATAATAAATTCTGGTTTTTTCTTCTTTTTGCAGAACTGAAGGAACGACAGAGGCAGTAGGACTCAAACGTCATTATATTTTAAATTGAATTTCAAATTGTTTTTTTTATTTTATTTTTTGTTTGAAGTTTTATTATTGAATTGAATTTACTGTGAAATTTCGTTTTAAGCAAATGAATTTTAATAAAATTTAATATTTGAACTGTAAAAAACTGAGTTGTTCATTTTGTCGGCATCCGCGCTCCTACGTTTGAGACGAGATCTCACATTGGTCCTTCGAGCCGGATAACTCAGTTAAATCAAATATATAAATAAATTGCTCGGCACTATCACGTAAAGAAGCCTCTCCATACAAAATGCCGAAAAGTAACGCGTCCATTTCGTCTATGATGGTGCCGAAACCATTGACTCTATGTCAGAGTTAATTAAGTCCCAACTCGAGGTCAAAGATCAAATGGAAAGCTTATATAAAAGATATTCGAGAGAAGGAAAAAGAAAACTGCCAAGTCGACGGAGAAACGCTTACAAGCGTTTACCCAGTATTGGAAAGAATTCCAAACTCGGCATAGGTCTATACAAAGGATAGTAACAAAAGAAGATCTCCAGCTAGAATATTTCACCAAACAAATATTTAGTTATGTGCAGGAATATTTTATTGAGAAGGCACCAAGTATGGAAGAGGACATGACAGACTATCACCATCTGTCAGCAATCCTCCTCATTATTATTATTATTATTATTTATTACGGGGTATGCAGACAGGGTTTCTGCCTCTCATCTTGTCACTGCGACCTATAAGATCTATTGTGACATTACCCCTGGATGCCCTAGGGCGCCCATTCGAACTTAAGATCTTGTATGAAGTTCCTCATACATAGACATCAAATGCCAACACAAGTTCATGTAATAGTGATCGACTCTATAGAATCAAATTGACGACATTCAGTGGAGAATATTCTACGTAAATCTCATTTCATGATCTATTTAACTAGCACCGAACATTTTGCTACTCTTGTGCTGTCACCCAATAACACCGAGCAAAGGGTAGCAAAATCCCTTGTGCTGTAACCCGATAACACCGAGCATTTTGCTACCCTTGTGCTCTGTCTTACGCACTTGCAAGGAGTAGTTTTGCTACCCTGCTGCTCACACTCAATAGCAGTATTAACATTTCTATCTTTATTCTGGTGACCGACAATAAACTCTGGTTTTTTTTTCATTTTCCAGAACTGAAGGAACGACGGAGGCAGTAAGACTCAAACGTCGTTATATTTTAAATTGAATTTCAATTTGTTTTTTTTTATTTTATTTTTTGTTTGAAGGTTTATTATTGAATTGAATTTACTGTGAAATTTCCTTTTAAGTAAATGAATTTTAATAAAACTTTATATTTGAAATTTAAAAAAACTTAGTTGTCCATTTTACCGGCATCTTCCTCCTACGTTCGAGACTACGTTATTCCTGTAGAAGTATTATCATAAATGTAAAACATTGTATCCTGGTGTTTAGAGTGTCACTTTTCTTTAGGAATAAGATTGTCAATAAATAAATTGTAAATATCATTGTAACATAATTTATAACTCATATTAATAAGCTGGTAAAGTCTCTCAGGTTGCCTGTGGCATATTTTTAGTATTTACTCTATTATAAAACATAAGTTAAGCATTATGTAAATATTTAGGCACATTAAAAATAGAGTTTCTGCTTGGAAAAAGTATCGAATCACTCGCAATTTGAGCAGTCGCCAAGACAGATCGGCACTGCTAAACCGACTTTAAGTCTTCTTTAACAAAAAAACCAATGGAGAAATTGAACCGAATTAATAATAACAATTTAATTACATATATTTTTTTATCAACTTTTTATCCTAGTTGGCAGAATATTTGAAGCCTAGCGCTTCATAGATGAGCAGTTCAAGTGAAGCTCATTCTGGTACACTTTTTCTCTAATAAGTTATACTACATAATCAGGATTTCTATATTTCAGGATTAAATTCCAGCAATTCCAATCGAGCGGATTAATTTAACTTTCATTTCGAATTATTCTTTTTTTTTGTATTATTTGAACTATTTTGATTTTGTCTCTTTTTATTTAATTTTTAATTTAAAATTGGTTTGAGTAGCATTAACTTTTATTTTGATTGATTAGCAGTAAGGTTTAAGGCTAATATTTTGTGAGTAAAGTGATTTATTGAACTGTCAAGGTTGTTTTCTTCAGTCTAATCTTTCATACCGGCACATTCCCGAATGTTATGCTTAAACCCACATTGGGATTTAACAATTATACATATAGTCGTTTTATATTTCATGTCATTTTTCAACTAACAATATTTTACATTTTATTGTATATTATACAATCTAGACATTTTATATTTCATGTTAGTTCCAAACTTAAACTATAAATATTTTATATTTTTTTATAAAAAGCAAAAATAAATGATATAATAAGAAATAAACAAAATCACTACTTTTTGGAAGATATTTCACAACGTTTTTCACAAAGAACGTCATCAAAATTTGGTGGAATATATTGAGCTAATGTAATTTCTAAAATTGATGATGCATTATGATACATTAAGAATAAATAAGTGCTTCCGAATATAGCCAATATCCGCGTAACAACCGTGAACACTTTAGGAAACCGGTCTACAGATAAATATGTGTAAAAATCTGGAACTCCAATTTCCTTGGCTTTGAAATTAGACAATAGATATAGACAGCTTTCAAAGTTAGACAAGTTTTCTTTTTCTATTTGTTTTCGACAATGTAATAAAATATTTTTGATATAGCTAATATTATCAAATAGCGTTGTAACAATATGATTTTTTCCTTGAAGCTTAAGATTAAGTTGATTAAGATGACTTGTAATATTAACTGAGAAAGCCAAGTCCTTTATCCTTCATTTAATTCAGCCTATTCATAATTTTATAATTCCAAGAATATTATGATTTCGTTCAACAATTTGAAGAATCGTTTTAATACTTGATGACTCGAACTGCTATAGAATATGGTAGTTCGGTGAATTCACATTCTATATCTTCTTTCCTCCTTCTGTCCTCGAATATAATTTATAATTTTAGTGACTATTTCTAAAACATGTGCGATATTTAAAACTTTGGAGCACAGTACTTGATGATGAAAAAGACAATCAAAATATTCAAAATTATTATTATTATACTGTTTGCATGTTTCTTTTAATCTTGCAACAACCCATTTAGTAATACCTGTCATGGTAGGTGAACCATCAGTAGCATGATCTACCAAATTTTCCAATGGTAACTTACACTTCTTCAAAACTTTCATAAGTGCATCAAAAATATCAGCTAGCTTCAGTGGTTGTATTATGCAAAGGAATGATTTCCAAAACTTCTTCACTTACTTCTAAATTAACATCGCACCCACCAATAAAGGCGCCCAGCTGAACGTTTGTTCGGAAATTAATTTCATCAATTGCATCAAGCTTTGACACTTAAAGTTGAGAAATATGAACTTTATTCGGTTGACGCTGGCGTCATGTGTGGCCTATGTGGTTCGCTCGTTTATCTATGGCCTAGAAGAATGACCGTATTTATTAGCGCTGTTCAAGTTTCGTCTGATGGTAAAAATAATAATAAATAATTTCGTAGGATTTCATATTCTGAAGAACCTTCCAGTACAATAAAAACGTCTACGACTTATTGTTTTGACAGTATACGTAAAAATCGTCATTTTTTATGTGGCAATAACAAGAGAGGGTTGCCCGATTTAGTCAATTTTTGAAATTTTATTTGATATCGATGTGAATACACCATGTATCAAATTTCAGCTCTCTACGTCGACATGTTCCCAGTCAGTGCTTAAAACTATCGTGAAAATCTGGCAGCCCTGTGAAATAGTTGCACGATTTGTTCCATTTTCGAACTTAATTTTAGTTTTTTTTTTAAATCCAGTTTGCAAAATTTCAGCACTGTAAATGAACGCGCTCTCGAGTTATCGTGAGGAGGGGCGGAGAGACAGTTGGACAGGCAGACAGATGGCCATGCAAAAACCAAAGTAACCTTTAATATTACCGGGAGCTGTCCATCCCATTTTGCTCTACTAACATTATATCTGTGCATTACAATCACTATAATATCATCTAGGAGCATATTGAACTGTAATTTGCTAGAACTTCATTATTCTGTAGGAGCAATAATAGTGGGCTGTGAAACTTGCGGTTTAGTTTTATTTATTTATTTGTTATTACGATCTACAGAGAAATCTCTGTTACAGACTAGGTACAACAAAATTTAATCCTTATTGAACAATTCAGATTACATAAGGTAATATAGAATAATTATAACACATGTATAATCTGAGTTAAACTTTCATTAAGCTTTGATTTAAAAATAACCCTATAATTATTTAGATCTAAGGACTCGTAGTACTGGCTCTCTAAAGCCACAGTATGTTGTCAGCAGTGTTGGGCAAAATGCAATCTGATTGATGATTATTGATTACGATTACAATCTGTAATCTGTAATCATGATTACAGATTGATAATATTAATCAGAAAAGTAATCATTTTTGGCGATTAATGATTGATCAGTCGTAATCGTAATCATGATTACATGGTTGCATTTTTTGATTACAAATTTGCAAGAGTTTAGTTTTAAAATTGTAGTTAAAAGAAAACAAACATTGTTGTATTTCTATTCCGAAATCGGTTGCCACATAAACTAATGTTTGTAAGCAGATATCTGTAGTGGGGTGGTAATGGAATATCTGATAATTGTGGATTGCGTTTACCAATTATTAGTAATTAAGAAAGGGAGGTAGAGTTAGAATCTTCTGATATCAAAAACAATACTGTATCGTTTTATTAGGTAGTAGTTAGTAAATGTAATCTTTCATCCTCACTCTTGCTGTCATGTCAGTAATATTTACCCATTGCAGCGCTTCGAGCATGCTTCTAACTGGTGTATATATGCTGCATTTCAGAATAACTCACTTTGTCTTATTCTACAACAGTTGCAATCTGCCCTTGGATTCATTCGAACTAGCATTTAACAACTTGGATCAATATGAAAATCAAAGCGTTTAAAGGCATTATTGCATTTTCCGTGCTCAACGACTCACTAATAGTCCCCAGAAATCTAATCTTTTTCGCTACCTTTTTTCCCACATAATCAAGATCCTTGAAGTTGATGATCAGATATGTGCGTGTCTCTATCAATCGCACCACTTGCATTCTTTATACTGACTCCAATTAATATACATATGTATAATCCAACAGTGACTTGGAGTTTTCTACAATAAAAATTCTTACTTACGATCACAGATTGTTTGTTTTCTTAGAAATCTCTTGATAAGTTTCATTTGTAATCAAAATAAATGTAATCATGTAATCATGATTACGGTTACATTTTCCTAAGATTTTTCGATGTAATCATGATTAACGATTGATGGGTAATCATGATTGATGTAATCATGATTGATATGTAATCATGATTGATGTAATCATGATTGATTTAATCATGATTATTAATCTGATTACAAATGTAGTTGATTACGCCCAACACTGGTTGTCAGATATAAAGCAGTTTCTTTCCAGTGCATGTACATTAATAAAATATAACGGATCTATGCAATCCAGCTCATTGCATAAAAGATCCCTAATTAATAAAATGTCAGATATTTGGAGAGGCTAGAGATCCATTAAAAGGAACCTAGCTAGATATTACGGACAAGGTCCTTACCAACTAATTTTGTTAAAAACATATTTTGAGAACTTTCTTTGGATAGAATTCCAGACTGGGGATGCATATTCTAACACAGAGCGCACCAAAGCAATTTACAAAGATTTAGAGGTAAACGAGGTCGTAAAGCCTTGAGAGTTACGACATAGAGATCTAAAGTTTCTCTACTGGCTTTGGCAGATAAGTAGACGTTATGATTACGAAAAGTTAGCTCCATATCAAATACTACCTCCAAGAGCAGCACCTCAATGACCGTCATAACCTCATTGCCATATATGCCACATTTCATCAGCAGAGGCTGACGTAAGCGACCAATTTACTTAACTTTTGATTTGGAAGCATTTAGTCTAAAATTATTTTCCTCACATTACTTAGAAATGTTATTTAATTTAGACTGAAATGAATCCTAATCATTAACGTTTCATCTGCATACAGAAGATATTTGTAGGTAGAGAAACTTTTGACAATATTATTTATAAGGAATAGAATTGGACCCAAGTGGCTACCTAGAGGTATACCTAACTCAGGTTCTATAATATATAAAGAATGTCCATTTATTCTAACTACCTATTAACTTGCGATTAGTCGAAAAGGAATAAATTCACTCTATGAGCCTAGAGTGAAAACCTAGAGCATCTAGTTTTTTTATTAATTCATATGGTTGACTCTATCGAATGTCTTCTAGAGATCAGTATACACTACACTATTGAGTTTAAAGTTAAGTCAGTAAAACTGATTAAATTAGTTATGGAAGATTTGTTTTTTTTTTTATAACGCCATATTAATGTTCGGATATTAAATTTGTTATGAGAGGAAAAATTTTATATTTGAATACACCATCAAAAAACTTAGGAATAATGCATAATTTAGCAATGGCTCGATAAATCTAAATATAATGCTTATCCCTTAGGTTTAAAGATTGGAGTTATTTAGGAGCATTTGAAGCATTCAGCAAAATTACCAGTCGATAAGGATAAATTCAGAATGTAACGCAATGGAAATTATAAGGAAGACAGCATTTTTTATGTGTATAGGGCAAATTGAGAAGGAGTCAGAGCAGAACGAGTTCTGTCTGTACTACAGCCACAGTGGATTATTTTAAAAATTATTTTGTAAGCAATTTGCCGTTGAAAGTCCAAAATTTTATTGCTTGATTCCGATTACTGTACTTTTTCAATATTTTTCGACTTCTCTCGGAATTTGAAAACCAATAGCTATTAAAGGGGAATACCCACTTTTCATACAACCTTCGGCCCGAAACCTCAATGAGAAATGTCTTAGGCTGCCGTCAGGGTGCGCGCGAGAAGTGGAGCAGAGCCGGAAGCTGGCCAGTGCGAGAGCTCACGCGAGAAAACTGTGCACATACATTTGCATGTACTAGATCAAACGTTGACACCCCCCCCACTTTTCCCAAGGCTGAATTGAAATAAACATTGTTAAGAAAATATATTCGGAGTATCATAGTGCATAGTTTAAGACACCTCTTATGTCTGCAGGAGTCGGGCCTAAAATGGTTATTCCCCCTTATAGTTTCTACGGTTTTCAGAAGGCCATCCCCTCTTTTCCTCTTCCATGGAAGTTAGTTTTCTCTTTCTAACCAAGTATAAGATTACATATGTATATCCTTAGTTCGGAGGAGATGGGTTGGATATGGTAAATTCTTTGGTGAAATAAAAAGTTTGAAAAAATTATCTCAGTTAAGATATTTTAGGAACCAAAACAAAAAATTACCAAATTAATATATAAAAAACTGAAATCCACTAGATAGTTAGCAGTGATATTTTGATAGAAGCATCATTTTGGCCATTCCATCCGATGAATTTTGCTAGCTGCTTCAACCAGTTTAAAATATTTTCATTATAAGTGAAAACAGAAAACTGCTCTAAGGTAATTCCATTTGCAAAGTGAACCAATGAACTCCCAGTCTTATAAGATACAAGCGTTCCTGAATTCCACTTTCCCAATGAGTTTGTGAAAGTGAAAAATGAAAGTCCTTGTCAAGTGATAAGTGTGTCTACTAGAATGGGGTTTTTTATCAAAGTGAAGTGAGTGAAACTTTATTGTTTTTTTAGAAAGAGTTATTGCCTCAATAGAGTGAGTAAGCTATTTACGAATGCAAAAGAATTCACTGCATGAAAATTTGTAGTTTACCATCGTCAATCTAACTATGGTTTTATATGCATAAATAAGTATCTACATAATCTACATATATATCATATCAGAGATCACTAGGGGAAACAAAGTTCTTTTTATACCCTAGATGAAATCCATAGGGTATGCTAAGTTTGTCATTCCGTTTGTAACACCTCGAAATAATTATAGTAGAACAAAATGGGTTGGACAGCCCACGCATAATATCAAAGGTTACTTTCATTTTGCATGTCCGTCTGTCCGTCCGTCCGTCCGACGGTTTGTGTATCTGTCCATCCTCACGATAACTCGAGAACGCGTTCACTTAGAGAGTTAAAATTTTGCACACGGGCTATTTAAAAAAAAAAAAACATAAATCGGGAGGCTCCTTTCTAGGGTTGCCATACAAAAATTTCGTTTTGTACTATATATTTGAATACTGTCTGAGAACGCGTCGACATAGAGAGCTGAAATTTCGTACACTGTATTATCATAGTAATAGAAAATAAAGCTTCAAAAATAGACTTAATCGGACAACCCCCTTCTTGGTGTTGAAGAATAAAAATTTTGGTTTTTTACGTGTACTGTGAAACCTATCAGTCCTACACGTTTTTATTGTACTGAAAAGCTCTTCAGAATAAGAAATCCTATGAAATAGGTTATAATTTTTACTGTCCAACGAACCGTTCTAAAATTATATACGAAAACCAATTCAAAAATTAAACTTGCTCAAATGGGTTACCATACGAAATTACATACGGGCATTCATCAAGGGTATCATAAGAATCTTAGACCAATTCTAGCATTTTTACTTGTTATTGGATAAATTCAAGTTCTTGCTCAGAATGCTTGGCATGAGTTAAATTCTATAATTGAACCGAATTATCATCACATTAATTTGATTTCTTCTCATTTTAAAGTTTCTGGCTTATTAACCAAATTTACAGACAACAAACAAATATTCGAAGTACAACGCGTATGGCATGATATTGTGTAAAATGTAATATTTACTGAGGTATATTTCCCTCAGGAGAATATCTGATGAGTAATTTGCGACCAAAGAAAATTCTTTGATTGCAAATCATTGAAGTATATCATCAAAGAAATTGTGTCCTTAATGCTTAACACTATAAGAAATTTTGTTATATGTTCTGATGGTATGTACCAAAAATGATCGTCCAGTAATCATGTCCAAAAATTAGATTATCAGACCTTCCAGGTGAGCGCATAAGTCAAATTTTGCATGTATTATAATATATTCCTGGAATATGGTCTATTTCACAAAATTATAAGCACAAATTTGTACTTGCAGATCTGAGTTACAAATTTGTAAGACAAATTTCTGTTTCACAATGAACAAACAACTATTTGACAAATTTTTGATAAGAAGCAGAAAAATTTCAGAGAAACAACATTGTTTGTCACAAGTTTGTAGAAGTGCCGTTTTAACAATATTTGTAGTTGAATAACTGCAAACTGAAAGTATTTACTCAGAAATTTGTGGATATTAAAGTGAAACAATCGATTGAAAAATAAAAGCTTTGAAGAAAATCAAAAGAATAGAAAAGAAATGAGATAAGCAAAATATAATTTCACTTTTAATAAAATTTTTTGTTTTTTATTGCTCCTTTAGTTAGATTACCAATAAAAGACGGGGCGCCAAGAGAAGGACGGAATCGTGTGAGGATAATAAAGACCTTTCATTAAAAAAATAATTGCAGCTTTAAATCTGCAACTGGAAACCATTAAAAATGCACGGGGAATTTGGGACTAAGGAGAAGTCGCTCAACAAGCAAACTGAAAGAGAAGACGACAATTATTCAGTTGTGTAGGAGAACATTTTTCAGTTCAGTACATATGAAAAAAAAAATAATAATTAAGAATAAAAATAAATTCATTTCATTATTTTCGTAGTCTTTTTTTTTATAAAAAACAATTAAGAAAGGAATTCAAAATTAATCCATCTAAATTATTCGAGTCCTCATTATCCCAATCTTCCAAGTTTGCTTCCTTTTCTGTGGTAGAAATTAATTCAAAATTACAGTCTGGTGCTTACCATGAATTATTAGTTAAAACAATCAGCATTTAATTATAATTGTTGCTTAACGGGGCTGCAAACGTAAGGTTTTTTAGACATTGATCATGAAACCGCAATATCGTTTCTTATTATTATCCGAGTTGACCTAAATCCTCGCATGTATCGATCACTGTCGGGAGCTGAACTCATTAAAATCAGGGTAATTAACAATTCTTTTAAAGGATATGCGGTATTCCGAAGTAGTACCGAATTAAGAAAAGGCCAAATATTGAAAAAAGTGGACCTGTTCGCACCATGTATGCATTGTAATTGTAGAAGGAATAGTCGGTACCGGACATCAGCATACTATTAATGTTTGCGGTCAAATAATTGAAATTATTTCGTATGCTTTGCGGCTGATCATAAGAAAAAACTTTGGCTGTAATAAAAAGATTATAATTAATTAACACGAGGACAAGATATTTTCCTTCGAAGCATCAAAACAAAATAGCCACTTCCGCTACTATCACTGCTGCTATGTCGTCGGCTCATTAATGGCATTTTCTTATTTATCCGATTTTGTCACTTTAATTAGTAACAAATTTGTAGAAAATTGTACAACACCTTTTTTACTTGTGAAATATTCTCGTATACTGCACAAATTTTCTAGCTCCAATATCTTTAGTGAAACAAAATCTACAAGAAAGCTATATTTCTACGAATTTGTAGCTTGTGAACTACAAGTACAAAATAACTTTTGATGCAAAATTGAAAAAAATCAAAAATTTCCCCTTGTAAAGTGCAACTACAATTTAATAGTACAGAAATATTGCAATTTTTGCCAGAATCACTTGCATATCACAATTTGTAAGTGCGAAATAGCCCACAAGTATTCGATTCGGAATGTAAAATTCTGAGGACATCCGAAGGATATGATTTAGTCAAAGTGTTTAAGTTAGAAAATATATCTGGTTCATATATTAATTGTCACACTACTAGTTTACTCCAGTGAGTGATTCAACACAGAAGGGATTCAGTGAGTGTATGAATAAAGCATATTGAACTTCGGGCCTATAGCATAGCTTAGGGAAACCTAACAATATACGTCTTGACTCATAACTAGGTATGTTATCTGTCTAGATATTAATCATATAACATACAAAGCGAGCAAATAATCTTTGCACTGACTTAATCCTATTAATATGACTTCGATAATAATGAGACCAAATTAGACATGCATACTCTAAAGGTATGTGCTAGTAATGGGTCGATCGCGAACGATTCGGTCGTTTTGATCGGGTCAGTACACTGGCTCAAAAAACCTGAGTAACCGTTTAAAATCATATTGGTAAATCTGCAGACACTTAAACTTAAGGAGAAGAGAAAATTTTTTTCTTGACTTATTTGTTCAAGTCATACTTTGAACCGATCACTTTTTTTTCATTTACTGGATTATGCATGCAGCTAGATTTTTAACTAATACAGGCACTTCATGAAATGTTGGCAGATAATGTAATAGTTTTAGCTTAATCTGTGTGTGTGTGTGTGTGTGTATGCGTGGTGTGTGGCTGGCTAGCCTTCCCCGCTCATCTACCTCTCCTTGCAATCGGTTATGTCGGTTGGTATTACACTATTGGCGTAAAGGCTTGTATCATTTCATGGAGAAGCTAAAAATTTAAGGCACATCATGTAAAAGGTAATTAAGTACGTAAGAAACAGGGCTGTAAAGAACCCAAATTTTGACTCAACTCAAGCAGTTAATACGCTCAATTATTGAGTCCGCTCACCAGTTAAGAAGTGGTTCATCGCTCGAAATTTGAGCGCACTCACTGGTTGAGCGGACTTATCATTTGAGTTGAGCGGACTCTAATTATGTTTTAAATAACATAAGGAGAATCTGATTTAATAAAAATTGAAACTGAAATTTCAATCAAATAAGAAAAGCTCACAAAACAGTCATTCACTATATTATGTTAAATTAATTTAGCTTTTGCTAATTTTCTAAGCCAAAATTTCTCTTTCTCTCAATATAATGTAGAAATTCAACAAATTGTAAAACCTGTAAGCAAAATAAAATACTTGAAAATGTTATAATTCAATTCAAACAAATGTACTAACATTTTTCAATAAAATCAGCATCTTAGTGTATATTTGACTTGCATTTCAAAATTTTCGTTATTTAAACGATATCTATTAGGAGTTAACGTTAGTTTTCCTATGCTAAATAATATTTCTACCGAAGCACTACTAGGCGGTAAAAATACTTTTTGTCACCGAAAAAAGTTTGTTTTCAAATACGTTCGAGGTTTTGTCTGTGGAAAAATTATACTCCAAGAACAATTTCTGACCCTCCATTGAAGTTTTGGTTATTTTCGCAATCTGAATCCCACCGTAGAAGAAATGTTGGCAAAGAATATTAGAAAAAGCAAAATTAATATTATATAATATAGTGGTGAATGACTTTTTTGTGAGCTTTCCTTATTTGATTGAAATTTCAGTTTCAATTTTAATTAAATCAGATTCTCCTTAAAACATGATTTGAGTCCTCTCAACTCAAAGTAGTGAGACCGCTCAACCAGAAATGTTGGTAAGGTTTTCATTTTTCTGATATGTGCTCTTCATCTGTATATTTACAAAGCAAAGTCACTGATGATATCTTCAAATGATAAACTGCGTAGTTTGTCACTTTTTATGCACATGAGAATGGTACATAATTTATCTTGAGTCATTGTTGTTCTAAATTCATTTTTTTTATCAAAATATTGAACAAAAAAAAATTAAATGCGGTACAAAATATTCTTGTGTTAGTTATGTGATGTGCGTACTTGTGTAAAATGCACCTACCTGAAATGGAACTCGGTACGGACACAAAAAAAACGCTTTCCAAAATAATGTCAACAATCAAATTATCAAAGAAACTCTCTGTAAATACTAAATAAATGGTCAGAAATGTCTGCTGGCTCACTCAAACTACAAAAGGTCAATGCATGGTCGAGTATAGCGGAGCAACACAGGGGAATCCCCATCTTTATAGTAAAAGTTCTTGGAATAGACGCGCGGTAAAAAAATTGAAAATGGGATGAAGAGTTTGGGACGCTCCGGACATGCGGCATTGGTACAAATAATGCTGCAGTATATTTAAGCATATATGACAATTGTTCACTCGGATATTTTCTTTGGGGCCCCCAAGAAAGTGGGGCCCTAATATATAGCTTGTGTAGCTTATACGTAAATCATGCACTATTCTTATGAAAATAGAACCGGTATAAGGTGAGAATTCTTGATGTTTTCCGTTCAAAGTGGACTTGCTTCCAGCTAGATTATAAAGCTTCGAGACTTGGAATGAAAAATAATTATTAATTAGTCTAAGCCTAAATTAGGAGGGTGCTCTATGAGTTCCACGCTTCGGTGTTAGTCCAGTACTATCTTATATGCTACCGCTGAAAAAATAAGAAGCATATGGGTTGCACATAAAGAAACGAAAGACCTCTGGATGTTCGCTTTTAAAGTCCTCTATATATCTTTTCGTTACTACATATATTTCCGTTTTAGTTTTTTTTAAATATTTTTTATATCTCTTACATTTGAGTTCTGTCAGTGGACTACGAATATGTTTTTCTTTTTTTTTCTTCAAACTCTATAAAACTCAACGTCCGTCTAGCTACGGCTTTCTATATTCGACAAGGTATCGCTAGCGGTGAATTTTGTAATGAACGTAATCCGGTTTACACGGTGCAGTACAAGGGTTTGGAAACTAACGAACCGACATAGAAGTGTTGCGACAAGCACACTGTAACTACATACCAGTTGGAATTGTGATTCGAACAGCTATCCAAAAGAGATCAGGGGTGGGATTCTGGTCTTTAGTCGTACTTGAATGTCAAAATATACACCGAAATGAAATGAACTTTTCTACTGATTTTTTCGTGTTTTTATTCAGCTCAGCAAGCCTTGCATGACAAATTAAAAAAAATTATTTCGAATTTAAGCACTTATATTGCTCTATTTATGGTGTAGGATATCAATTTACCAGAGCATACAATTTTTGTAACAAATTCGGAAGCAGTTGAATAACTTGTCATACCTTTATGCGTAGGTATATTCTGATGAAAAGGATAAATCAAAATGAATATGGTGAATATGTATAAATGTATGACAAATTTCAGCCGAAATGTAAAAATACGTGACTAAAACATACGTCTAAGCTACGATAGAAGATCAGAATCACGCCCCAGAAGTATTTTACCACGATTATGACTTTTATTATTTGAAATTTGATTCTAGCCTATTAAATGTTTTATTATTTTTTACTTTTGAGGTATTATGTTACTAGAAAGTTTGAAATTGCACCAATTTCCCACATGTGCTGCACGTTGAACCTCTTACAACGAAATTTTCTTCAGTTCCTGCATTTATATTCTTCGCTTATTTTATTTTTATTTTATTATTTATTATTTTGAATTCTTCATTACTCCTTCCACTTCTTTGAATTTTCCTTATTTTATTATTTTTGATTAGGCTTTTAATATTATTTATGAATTATTTTTATGCTGTAGTAACTATATCAGGCATAGAATACGAGTTAGTATATATGAACAAAACCATTGTGTAGGTACTGAATAAAATACGTTTTGCATATTGGAAAATATTCCGTATTGTAATTTACTGATCATTCTGCTATAAGTCTAATTCAGCCTCAGTAGTCAATATTCACCTGCTCTATATTTCAAATTGTGTCAGAATTGGAAAAAAAATGTTAGTCGATCGCGGGGCACATTGTATATATACAGGGCTGAATTACTGTCTTTAGAGGCCTTAAGCACTGAAACGATTTTGGTGCTCCTACATTATATCTAACTCAATATAAAAAATAATAAACCTTAAAGTAAAATTTTATTTTTCCAAACAAATCTTACACTTAAGACAGAATAGTTATAATGTTTATAATTGTAAATGAGCAATTTATTTATTGAAACAAAAGTTTTATACTCCTTTTTCTAGTGGCAAAGCCTTTGATAATACCCTCAAATTTAATTTTCCGTAACACATCTGCCTCTATACTTAGAAAAGTGTGATGCTGCCTAATTGCTCTGTTGAGAATTTTTATATACACGTTAATTGAGAAAATGAGCACTCAGCTAAACAATTGGTTATCACTAATTATAAGAATACCTATGCGGTAGCCAATATCACATTTGGAAAGGCACACTCAATATTGGTTTCTAGAATTATATTATATTATTATATATTTATAAAAAAGTTCTGCATGAATGAATTTTGTTTTTACATTTAATGTTGCGCTGAATTTATGAATATAAGAATAAAATTGCTGAAGCTCAGCTACAAAAATATTGTTGAAGTCCTCTGGGTACGCATTAATCAGCTTTTCACAACCCCAAAAATTTCAGATGATGATAAGGTGAAATTATGTGCCACATCGTTTAGTATCGAAAATTCGATAATCTCTCTGAAATAATTATTTTATATACTTCTCTATATCTTCTTTCTGATACATTTTCGAGTTTGATTTAGATAATAATCCACATCTGGTAGCATTTCTTTCGTAGCTGCTTCATATTTTTCGAATTGATTTCGTGATGCACAGTTGATCAGCTAATGATATAGAGATCTGCACATATTTTGAAGTTGACGTTCTCATTCTGTAGATCTTGGTTGACTTTATAAAAATTATGTAAGACGAGCTCTAATTCTTGCATCTAATAATTGACTATATTATCTGCTTCTCTTCTAGTGTCACCTTTTATTGCTCCTCAGCTATACAATCAAGTGCTTTTAAATGTTCGGGAAAGATTTCATTATTGTTTCTGTAGTCATAGCATGTCTCGTTCATCTGGTGTCAGAGAGAAATTTTAAGGCAGTTTAGTTTCCAAGACAACCTTTAAGTATTTTCCATCGGCTGGTTGATGCTGAAAACAAAAATTATATAGCAACTTCACTATCGAGAAGAAATTAACTGGCTCTTGGTTGAGATCCAGTCCACAGCAATTCGACCTATTAGATTCAATAAATGAGCTGCCTAGGATACATACGTATATAGCAAATTTGCTTCTTTCAGTAATTTTTTCTGCATCCCCTTATAACGCCCCGACACGTTAGCAGCGTTATCATAAGAGTGACCTCTACATAATCTTCGCGTAAGTTATGTAAAACTAGATTTACCATTTCTTGGCCAGTACCTATGACTTTTCATTTCTCAAACATATAAAAATAGTCCGTATGTGAAAGATTTGGTATCGAATTCACTGAAGATTTCACTTCGTTAGCAATGTACGCGTGGACCTTTTGAGCCATTAATTGAATTAGTCCCTCGCAGGTCGTTTTCGACAGGTAAGAAGGATTTCTATTATGTAGGAGATTAGTATAATTATTAAGTATCGGAATCGTTAATTACTATTAAGGTACCTGCGGGAAACAAAGCCCGAAGGGTAATTAGGCCCACATTTGAAAATTCCTAGGAAAATTAATCGCAGCAACCTCATAATTTATGTGCACATGCAACGTTAGGTAATGTAGTTCACGATTTCAGTGTTTATTTTCGCCCAGCTTTGTGTTCATTTGATTAATGAGTAATTTTGTAAAATCTTGCCATAGGTCTAATAAGGCCCACTGAAGTAGACCGTGGGCCTTATTACCCAACCTTACCTATAACCTATATTCTCATTGAAACAAATGTTCCTATATAGGATTATGATTTTGACATGATTTTTGTTCCAAAGAATGAAGACTGTTTGGATTTACTCTATTGTAGGTTAAGAAAATTATAACTTAAGTTGTTGGTGGTCCTTTTAATACCCCTGGGGGTTAAAAAACCCATTTTGATTTTAATTGGAAATTATTAAAAATAAGCGAATTTTGTTGATTTTCTTAAAGTTTAAAGGGAATCATTTCGCTGATTAGATTTTGAAAAGTTAATTCTTGCTTTGAGTGTTGTTATACTGTGGTAGTTTAATAAGGCCCATGGAAAGGGGTTTTATAAATCTGAGTTATGTTTTGAAATACTCGCTGCTGTTATAGTTTTTTTTATTTTTTCAGTTGTGCAAATAAATAAACTGCACGGAAAACTTGTTTTTGTAGTTCTATATCACCAAATACTTGATTTGTTGCATTTTCAAATTATGTGGGCCTTATTTGCCGCAAATACTTTAGTTTATTACAAGTATTAGCTTAATTCGACTTAACGACTAATGTACCGAACTCGCAGGCTAAGACTGGACTGATCTGTACAATAATGCTTATATGACATATGTATATATGGGTAGTAAAATAATTCATATGTATCGCATTGCATATGGTATTAGCTATAATATTGATACATATCAATTTCCTTTGAAAGTATTGTCATATTTGGAAATCTTAGCAGCTATAAATGGATCAAACTTAGTAATAAGCTCTAATAGCCGTAAAAAGTTCCAATTCTTCAATGAGTCTTTGTTCTGTTTCTCGAAAAGTCAAAACATATTTAAATTAGCAAGAGAAAACATAAATAAAACATAATTTTTAAGTATTTGGTAAGTCAAAAGGAAATATTTAGCTGTTGATGAAATTCTTTTTTGAAAAATTTCTTAAATTTTTTCTATGTCCACTTTTTTTGTGTCCCTTTTCTCCTGATGCCCTTAGTGCGTGCTTAGTTTGCTTAATGGCCGGGCCTGTATGTATACAGACAGTATGAATTATATTCGCTGTTATTATCGAAATATACATTTTTCTTTAAAAGTGCTCTTATTTTGTCGTGTGCTGTGCCCTCCATCTTGTCCAGGAATAGACTTCTATTCTTCTACTCCAGTCAGGCTTTTTCCTTCTTTTTTGGCCTGCGCATACGGCTTTTTCAAATTTTTTCCACTATTTTATTATTAGACTTTTAGTGTTTCGACATTTGTACGGCTTGAGGTATATACATATATATATTGCTTTGTCGAGTTAGTTATATCGTTATTTGTTTGAGTTCCGTCATGCAGATCAGCAATTTAACCCTATTGAGTGATTGCGTATTATGTTTATTATTTTTACTTTATTAATTATGCATACTATAAGGAATATTATATGATTTATTTTAACTTACGTCTGAATACTTATTTGTTAAGTAAGTTTATCAGCAGCAAGTTTACGTGTCTTCCAAGTCGAGGCTCAGAGATTCTTCTGAAAAGTGGATTATTAAGGTAAAACCTAGACATCACAAATCAATGCAGTGGATTGGTGATAATATTAGAAAACGAAAAAAGAATTTAAAACTATGAGCTAATCGATTTCCGTAAGATGCTCACATATACCCCAAGTAACATTTCCCGTCTTTTTCAGGTCGAATTTACGTCTATTCGACGTAAATTAGGGCAGCGACTAATTGTGGTTAAGTTAAGATTACCTAATACTTACGTCCGATTTACGTAAGTGGAGAATGAGAGGACGTCTTATTGACGTAAATATTTGGGAAATTCACGTCGAATTGACGTAAATTTTGCTTGATCTCGACCTATTTTCTACCTAGTTTAACTCATGTTAAGGTGTGTGTTAATATAGAAGGAATTACATTGTAAATCTGAAAAATATACACATGCCCTAGTAGGTAATGTAAATATTATGAACAAGGCACATAACTCCAAATTGAAAGATTATGAAAACTATTGCTTTAACAAAGAATATACAAATTACGGCCTTTTCAAAATTAATTCTCGTAGTTCCTAAGCATTCAATTTTTAAATCGAGAAAATTTTTATTGATAAATATGGAAATAATTTATCGAAAAACAACAACGCGCTTTCAAAATATTGTATATTTAAAAAATAATAATTTTAATTTTTTTTAATTTTTTTTGGTTTCCGATTTAGAGCATTGAAATTAATTTAAATATTCTTTAATCGTTCTGAAATTAAGAAAAAATCATTTATTTGGGTTCTCTTTGCAGTAACTATGGAAAAAATTAAATTAAATTATCATGAAATTTTTCAATTCATTCCTTTAATATATGGCAGCCATGTTTTGTTAAATAAATATGGCGCATATTACATTTCTCGACCTAAAAGTTAGTTTGACTTGTGATTTTTCCTTATACGACGAATTTCCTGGATGGCTAGACGAAATAACCAAATTTTTTGACTTTGAGGGCAAAAATCTTTGTTTAGGTAATTTTGTGTTCAAAGGTTATGATTATTTTTTCCTATAAATAAATTTCGACTTAAAATAAAGCTTTTCGCCCTAAATTATGGAATTTCACCTTAAACAGGTAAAAGAGATTTGACAATTGAAAGAATTGAATTGATTTATTTACATCTCAAAAATAGAAAACTATGTGATTAGCATCATCATTTGGATAAAAGATTTGTTAAAAAGCGGGTGAATTTAAACGCAGTTGAATATGCGTATATTCCGCATGGTTGGAAGCAAATAATTAGGTGTACCTATTGGCCGAAGTCAAGTGTAGCATCTTTAAGTAAAGATGCAAATGGTATTCCAGAGCCTGACTGATTCCGATATAAATGTGTCGTAAATAAGAGCAACATTTGTAATCTTGATGAAACGATTCAATGGGAGGAACAGTTCAATAATTCCAGTGATACTGAAGCCAAACAAAAGTAAATGAACTTTAATTTTTGGTTGTATTTATACGTAATTTCAACTATTAGGGATTTCGCCAAACGTGGCCATTTAGTCCAGTTTACCTTGAGGTTAACTTTTTTGGGAATTCGGACTTTAAGGGCAAACACAATCGAATAGGGAATTATATAGGGATATTTTCGTTATCTTGCCTTGAACTACAGAATCGATCTAACTACAAAGTCATACATTTCCTTAAATCTGACCCCAATGTTAAGTAAAATTTAGGTAAAAAGTTAGGAAATTTGCCTCATATTTAGGAAATTTTCCTTATTTCTCCTAATTCCTACGAGGTAAATTAAAAAGGAATTATTACGTAATTTTTCCCTAATAATTAACTAAAAAGTCAAGATTACTTTGACGACCTAATTTAAGGAATTATTAAGTAAAATTTCCTTCTTAATTAACTATAAAGGAGAGAGGCCTTTGAGGTTAAATTCTTAAGTCTAATTTACGTAGTTTTACCCAAAATAGGTCGATCGGCCCTCAAAGATAGGAAATTAAACCTCCAATGTTAATTGGGACTCCAAAATGCAATGCAATCAGCAAACCGGGAGTCTCGTAAATGAGTAAACTGAAGGTATAAAGCGGAGCCATCACGATGAGTTCCTAGGTGTTCAGAAGATTAACTACTTCATTGTATTATTGAACTTGCATATAAGAACATACAGATCATCGTAATTGTAGTAACCTTTAGTCACAGGTGTGTACATAGGAGTATATGGTTATCTCACTATAAATTTAAAGATTTTATAAAAAACAAAAAACGACTGAAGTCGTACGACAAATAAATGACCTCGCAGTAACTTTACACTTACATGTGTATTTTAAAAAACAACTGAGTTCAACACAAAAAAGAGAGAAAAATTGTTGATTTGAGACTACAGAATAAAAAGTCCACTGCTATATATGATGCTATAAAAAACAACATAGTCATTCAATACAATTTACAATAGTGAGTTCGGGATGATGCAAAATGATCTCAAGGAAAGTTAGGAGGAACCTAACATGACTTGCAAATGTAATTTCTGATTCTAACGAAAGATATTTGCATAAATTCATACTGAGCGCAATTAACATAAATAAATATGCAGTTTATCTCGTCACTGGAAAATCTGGTGGGTCTTGTGCCATTCGGAAGAAACTTCTTTTCCTTACTGTATCTCTGGTGCTCTATGAAACTACATACCTTTTCCGGAAGCAAGTTTGCTACATAGTATACCATCGGGCGTAGTGTGGTAGTGACAACAATAGATACAAATCAGAGGGAATGAGTTCATCATGTTCCTGGATGCGAAAAAAAAGGTGAAGGACATTCTGGTAAGAAGAAAATAAGGAATTCAGTGTGCTTGATTTAATTAAAAAAAGAAAAAGAAAAAAAAACACAGATTCACTTTTTGTAGCTAAAGTAGCAACTTTAGATTACATTTGTGATTACGACTGCTTGAAGTTAATGTTTTCTAAAGTTTAACTTAATAATTAGTGGTAGTTGTAGTTTTACTTCGTTGATAAATTAAGTTTTATTTCTAGATTATTTTTCTTGTTCTGTATCTTCATACATATTGTATAATTATCAATGCATAAGTTCAAAAAAGTATTCGTACGATTTTTATCAGAAGTTTTTCATACGATATTCCGAAATGAAGTGAACAACTGTCTAACTGTTTGGCGGGAACACGGAAAATAGGATCTGTCCAACAAAGATGGCAGAGAAAAGAAAGAAGTGTCGATAGATAACGTTTCTCAAATGGGAAAACTTGTTGGCCAGACTGTCAATAAATGTCTAAAAAAAATTCTCAGAACTAGAGTGACTTTCTACTTTTTTCAGAAGACTGCTTCTGAAACGGAAAGATCAATAAATATATATACCAAAATAAGCCGGACTTAAATGTGAAGATTTGGAAAATAGATTGGAAATATCGATACGTGAATGTAGTTGTCACAAAAATTAAATGTGTTTGTGGAAAAATTTGGAAACTTTTCCCTATCCTTCATTTGCAATTTTCTTATTAATATTCAGATCTCCTCCAAATCTACTTTTTCATCCACTCTGACCGTTTACTTTGCTTTTCTTTTTATAATTTTATTATTATTGTTGCCACAGAAGCCTTCTTCCTGTCTACTGGTTGATTTCAGCCATCTCAGTTAATGTCTGACATCTGATCTCAAGAAAAATTTTCTGTCAAATGTAAACAGTTTAGACAACTGATATCAACTTAACACATAGCAGATTAGAAGTGTGTCAGAGCACTTCTAAATCTGTCCAGTCGGAAATTATCCTTACTTGTTAATTTTTAAAGTTATTCCTGGTTGATTTGTCAGATGTATCATGTCGGATTGTGTGTGAACCAAGGCCATATATATGGAGTGGGTTTGAGGGGTTCAAACTTCCCTCCCCCATGGTTGTAGCGTATACTTATATTAATTTGATAAGCCAAATGTTTACCCAAAATTCTTTATATGTCGCGGCTCATAACAATTTTGTATTGTCATTTTATATCATTCCTCCGTGACCCTTTCAGGTAAAGCGACTTTAGGAAAAACGTGTGTGTAGAGAATGAAAATAAGCAGCCCAGTATGTATGTATGTACACGCAAATCAGTATATGGTGGCTAACTTTAATTTTGTTCACATTTTAAAAGGAATATTAAGTCTAAGTTGAATTCGTTTATCGTCCCTAAAACACCAACATTTTTTGTAAATAACTAAAATATGGTAACTAATATTTTCCATGAGCATCCCATGATTTTATTTAAATAGCTTAAAAAATTATTTGTTTACTTCTCAGGACATTTTAGATAATTAGGTACATAATTATATCTAAAATTCCCTAAAAAATAAAAAATAAATTTTTATTAATTCTTTTAAATTGCCCCCGGCAATAAAATCGCTCTGCTAAGTGTTCATCGAAATGTTAAAATTGAAATGAATGAAGTACTTTCTCCCTTCACCGTAAGAAGTTAAAGACTTAATTTAATTCTGCAATTTTTTTTTTATAAAAAGAGGATCTATATATTTATTTTTCTTGGAATATAAATATATGTAGTAAAAATATGGTTAAACAACATGGTTTCAAACACAACCCAACTAACAATTTAGGTCGAAAAGATGTCGGGGCTCAACCTGTTAAGAGGGCATAGTTTTTAGTGGACCTGACCTATATTGGTGGAATTAGACGTCGATTGGACGTTTAATTCCCAATGCGGGGAATAAACTGGAATTATTTTGGACGTAAATATAAGGTAATATTGGACAGATTGGCAAATAGGACAAGACAATCTAAGATTAAATATCTTACATTATCGTCGATTCGACGTTTATTTGACGTCTATTCGACCACTCGTAGTCTCAATTCTGACCAATTTGTAAGAGAAAGACAGAACGTTTTTTGTTTATTATTATAGATAATTTGTCCGTAAATGAATGAATGAAACAACAATAATGGAATTTGTACCAAGCTGCAAACTTAATAAGGAAAAAATCAAAATGGATGTTAGATCTAAGATATTTTAACTTGATTAATGCACTTATTAAATCGATTGTACGCATTGTGTATGCATGAAAAATAGCTGCAAGACAACAATTTTCGCAAATATTACAGATGTACTAAAGAAAATTTCCTGCTCAATTTTATATATTTAAGAAATATGTATTTAATAAAGTTCTTTTGTGATATTTTTTTTTTATGTATATGAATAAAATAATTTTTTTCATACTTCATACTTAATAATTCAATAATTATAGAAAATAATAAAGTTTCGAAAACTCGGCTTTAATTTTTTTCCTTTATGGAGGCTCATTTTCGATAACAAATATGGCGATTTCTTCATTTTCGTCTTAAAAGTTTCTTTTT
>OZ005741.1:35371394-35429934 GCA_963930735.1 Dioctria linearis
CTTGAGTCCTGAAAAATCATTTGAACCAGAGGCCTTTAACAAGCACTTTACAACATGTTCTGGTACCGCTGTTACTCTCTCACAACCCGCATGTATTGAGACCTATCCCTTGCGCGAGCAAGACTTGAATTGTTTGTCTTTCCGGGGCGTCTGGCATGATGAGCTTTACAAAGCTATCTCTTGTGTAAAGTCCTGTGCTGTCGTTTTGATGAACTCAATCCCCGCTTTGTAAAGCATTTGTTTCCGTACATATCCACATATATATTGCATATTATGAATACTTGTTTGTCTTCCTCCGGTTTCCCTGACATTTGGAAAGTTGCCAGGGTCATACCTGTACCTAAGAAAACTTCCCCTGTCAGCTTGTCTGGCTTCAGACCTATTAGCATTCTTAACTTCCTAGCGAAGGTCTTGGAAAAACTTATTTGTTACCAAATTCAGGAGTTCTTAGATCAAAATAATCTGCTCATGAGATATCAATCTGGTTTCCGTGCCATGCACAGTTGTGAGACTGCTTGCTAAAGGTATCTAATGATTTCCGTTTGGCTCTCGATGCCGGCGAAATTGGCGTACTTGTCTTATTGGATTTTTCTCAAGCTTTTGATAGCGTTGTGTACTCTATACTACTCCGTAAATTGTATGTTAACTATTGATTTTCTTCTTCTGCGGTCAAGTTAATAAGTACTTTCCTCACAAACCGTTCACAACAAGTAAATGTTAATGGTATTCTCTCCTCCTTCTTACCTTTGTCCTCAGGGTGTCCCGCAAGGATCTGTATTAGGACCTCTCCTTTTTAGTCTATACATTAATGATATCGGTGATATCGTACATAATGTACAGTTACATCTATATGCCGATGATGTTCAATTGTACTTGAGCAAACCTCTTGGGTTGATTGAGGATTGTATTTGCAGAATCAATAATTTTGCTGCAATTCACAGATGGTCAGTTGACAATAAGCTTTCTCTCAGTCCTAATAAATCACAGTGTTTGGTGTTGTGCAGCTCACCTCCTGATTTCGATGATATACCCTCAGTTATTGTCAAGAATGTCTTGTTACCTTTTGTTGACTCGGTGGCTAATCTGGGACTGAAGTTCAACAGTCGCCTGAAATGTTGGGATCATGTTAAGAGTATGTTGGGTACAATTTATGGTGGCTTGCCGAAAACTTTGGGTATTTGCTAATATATTACCAACACATTCAGGTTTGAGATTGGTTAAGATGCTTTTGTTGCCTCATTTTACGTACGCAGTCTAATTTTCCCAAAGCTTGACTCCCTGTGCAAGCGTAAGGTGGGAGTTTGTTTTAATGATTGTTTACGATTCATTTTTAACCTGCGCAGATCTGCCCACATTACTCCTGTCAGGTACTCGTTACTGGGATGCTCAATTCAGACTTATTTAAAATGCAAGGCATTAATCTTGCTATGCAATTTAATACAGACTAGGAAGCCCATGTATCTTTATGAAAAAATAGAATTTCTACATTCTAGGAGAGGAATGAGCTTACGTATATCGCGTTTTAGTACATTGACTTATGAGGGATCTTATTTTTGTCCCAAATTGTTCGTCTATGGAATTCCCTCCCTCACAATACTCAGTGTGCGGCTTCTGTCAGCGAATACAGGAAATATTTGGATGATTGTATACTTTGAGTGCTATGGGATGTTGGGTATAACTGTGCAAGATTTTCTTATTTACATACTTCTATTTTCTTTTATAATTTTTGTTATTAATCATGTTTTTATTTAGTTTTAATTTTCTTTTGCCTCCTATATACAGGGTGTTTCCCCTTAGGAGGTCCATAGAGCGGGGAGGTGATAGTACTCACCTAGACGAACCAAAAATTGTATGGCAGGGGGGGGGGGGCAATATCAACCGTTTAGGAGTTACAGGGTGATTCATAAAAAAAGCTAGGTTTTCACAAAACACCCTGTATATTTAAAACTACAGGGCGTATGGTCACAGTTAAGGGCTCACTGTATGCAGAAACTTCATGGTCCTTCCAACGACAGCTCAACCAGCCCCGTACCCCTCTGCCCTAAGAAGTTATGAAGGTCTAAACTAAAAATTTCGGATATTCTTTCCTTTTTTTTATTTTGACCTCTATTATTTTTGCAAAATGGTCGTTAACATAACTTTTTTTTATAAAAACTGTAAGCTGTAGACTCTCCTCTTTAATATGACCTATTACACCCAATGTGCTATCTGAAGCCCTTTAAGAGTTATTAGCTCTAAGCCTATTCTCAAACCTATTTTCAAACCTATTTTCAACGATAATTTGTTCCCTTAGCACGTCATTTTAAAAAATATCGTCTTTTTTTCGGTGTGACCTGAATTGGTTATGAGTTAATAACTGTTTAACGGCTACAGTTAACACATATGATGTAATAGGTCAACTTAAAGAGGAGAGTCTACAGTTTACAGTTTTTATAAAAAAAAAATATGTTAACGACCTATTTTCAAAAATAATAGAGGTCAAATTAAAAAAAAAAGGAAAGAAAATCCGAAATTTTTAGTTTAGACCGTCATAACTTCTTAGGGGAGAGGGGTACGGGGCTGGTTGAGCTGTCGTTGGAAAGACCATGAAGTTCTGCATACATAACTGTGACCATACGCCCTGTAGTTTTTAACATACACGGTGTTTTGTGAAAACCTAGCTTTTTTTATGAATCACCCTGTAACTCCTAAACGGTTGATATTGCCCCCCCCCCTGCCATACAATTTTTGGTTCGTCTAGGTGAGTACTATCACCTCCCTCTCTATGGACCTCCTAAGGGGAAACACCCTGTATGTGTTGATTGTCTTCATTTTTTCTTAGTTATAGTAGGCACTTTCTAAATTTTTTTTTTTTTTACATTTTTCTCTAATTTCTTCATTTCTTTTTGATTTCCGAGTTACTTGACTAGTTTGTATAAAGTACTATTTAAGAGTTATATCTTGTGTACTTAATTTGTTTAATAAATGAATTTGAATTTGAATTTAAATAATATTGTTTTTTTGTATATCCCGTCACTGCGAAAGATTTGAGCAAAAAATATTATTTTAATTTTGTACAATAAAATGCCGGCTGTAATATTATATATGTAGTATAAGGAGATAACCAGTCATAGTATGTATTTCATTCATGCATGTTTAAGATGTTTTGTTAATTTACAAGAAATAAAAGAATTTTATTTGAAATATCCCATCTATTTATATATTATATTATTCTTTAAATATTATATGTATTACATTCTCTCAATATACATAAAAAACATTGCATGACAACCGATTTTCAAACTCAACTCTACAATTTTATTATAATTGGTCTCAGACCAATATTATTATACCCTAGATGAAAATAAAACTGCAAGACTAAAATAAAAGTGCAAGACTATAACAAAAGTGCAAGACTAAGTTGGCGTTGTCTATTTAGTCCATTTTTGATATTGTATTTACTATTTTCTTATAAACGACATTTAAAAAAAAAATCAGCTCTCTAAGTAAATGCATTCAGGACATACGGGCGGACAGATCGACATGCAAAAATCCAAATAACTTTTAATATTATGCGTGGGTGTCCAATACATTTTACTCTACCAACAATTGTTAGTTGCTTAGTAATCGTTCACAATATTTATATGCATTACAAATGGAATGACAAACTTAATGTAGTGTCGTCATAAAAAATCAAGACTCCAGCGCCAATTCTTCAATGTAGCACACTAGTGGCAAAAGTTTCGGTTCACCATTAGCTGCCAAAAACAATCGATGGCAATGTTGCGAAAAAATATTCTGTTGCCAGTTCCCTTCCAGGTACCCGATCGACAAACTAACCGGAATTCTTCTGTTGCGAACCATGGCTGAGAAGAACAAGTTCGCATTGCAATATAACCGGAAATTCAAACATGTTGCTTGTTGCTAAAGTGGAGGCAATCTCAGAGGTCTGAAGATATAAAATTTCATTCTGGCTGTCGCATCTTTGTGCGAAGTATTAAGTTATTTCTGATCACAGAACGTCATCGATACATTAAAATGAGCACCCAAGCTCCTTACCGAATCAGCATATTGCGAAATAACGCAATTTCCATGTACAAAAGATCAATAGAAAACGAGGTACTTGAGCCTAAAATTATGCAATCAGCCCTTTTCCTATAACGATTATGCAATTTATGAAATTAAAGTAAACTTTTCCATTTAAAGTCACTGCTGACAGCTAACTACAGTAGAGGTATTAAAAGTTTTCATTTTCCTTCCGCCAGCCGGTCCAGTTGTGCTCTTATAAATTATCCACTTACATTCATATTTTACGTTTGAGATATGAAGGTTCATAAATTTTTATTCAATTTGATGCTCCAGTAAACAATTTTCGCCATCTTCTTCTTAGTTGCTGTACTCTCTTATTATTCATCTTCAACATATACAAATATCTGCGTATATATGTAATAGAAATGCATATATTTTAGTATATAGATGAGATGAATATACATAAATGCATGTTTTTTTCTGAAATATTCCTGTTTTTAGGGCCGAAAATATATATTTGACTCCATTTCTTGGAAATAAGGCAGAAAAAAGTACGCACGAAAGCGTTTCATAATGAAAATATTCCTGATTTGGGTTCCTATCCCAGCCAGAGTCAGTCCCATTCCTTTCATAATAAAATCTTTACTCACCCAACCAGGAAACGAAAGAAAATGACAGAAAGAACTAAATTCATATAAATAGTCCAATAAGAGTATGCTCATGTGGATATAACAAATTTATGAACGCGCATATGTATACATAGATTTATATGTATTACGAAAAAAAAGGGTTCTTTACATTTTGTATCCTTGTTCAATTCCTTTAAAGTCTTGAATTGTCAAGAAAATACAAAGGACACTCTGTCCATGAACTCCAGGAATCATCATATCTACCTAGAAACAGCAGAGAATTTCATCATTCAAAGGAAATTTAAGGGATTTTAATGTTTCCTCCCAACTATAGCTGTCAAGAGTATGGTTATGTTTGAAGGACTATCTTTATTATTAGATCACTGTAATATAGTTTGTCAACTTACTGCATGGAATGGACCTTCGGTTCATATAAAGATCCTATGTACATATCTACAAAAGTAACACCCATAGCAAGCCACATATGGATAAGTATATTATATACATTTGCAGTTCAGGGCACTATTCTTTATATGTATGTACCTTCTGCTGCCTGGCAAAAATGGCCAACATATAATATGTAAGTGTGTACATAGCAATTTTATTCCACTGAAGTGAAAATTTTTTGCTGAGTACAGGATGTGTGTAATTCCGAGAGACTTTTACATTCATTGAAATAAAATCGAAGCTAAGGTAGGAAATCTTTTATGATTACACCTTTGGGGGGAATTTTTGGTGACCCAAATAAGAATAAATATGGAAAATTGGTGTTTTGGGTGCAATAGAAAATACACACACACTCATGACAAAAATTGTATATAAGTAGACGCCTCTAACCAATCTTTTAGTGGTCAAATTATATGTAGGTATAAGATGCAAGAATTATATTATAATATATTTACAAAAAAAAAAAAATATATATATATGTAAAATGGAGTTTATGCATGGCTATATACATATGTGATATATGTACCTACTATGTACTAGTTTTGTACGAAGATTGCACAGAAAAGATATGAAACCGGATATTTTCTTAACCAAATTCCTAATAAATCAGTTACCTACGTAATTGTATTTGATGGCCATTTTGAAATTATCCACTTAACAGACCAGGTTGGAATAGGGATGTCTGCAATACTCGAAGTCGATTACGCGTTTTTTTTTTTGTGTAAATTATTAATATCTTACGCACACAAAATGACAATGCAGATTACGAAGAATATATGGACATAATGTGTAAAATATTAATATGATACTGAACGAAGTAAAAGATCAAAGAAAAAAGTTATTCATTCATGGTTAACAGAAAATAACTTCAAAGGTTCAAAACCGCGCTATCGAACATTAAATAAACAATGCTTTGGTTGATAGAGGAGTGGTCAACCTGAATCTAAACAATATGAGAATTTAATTTTAAAAATTTATGTTTATCTTAACTGCCTTTGATTGCAGTATCACTTATAAATATATAAAAATCAGAAGACTTGCAGTTATTCTCATTAATTTCAAGCTAGTAATAGAAATTCAGGAGCTTTTTAGACCTTTCAAAAGTAAGTCGGTGGCAACACTTTCATCGCACACTGTACAGCTGTACTGTAGTTGCCAAAAACCCATTGTAATGGCTGTAAACAAATTCTAAAAAATAGAACTTTAAAACACGTTTCTAATGATAAAAGGGAAATTAGACAGGTAATTTCTTCAATTTATAACAACGAAAATAAACAAAAAATGTTGAACAGATTCATGTCAAATTGCGATTTGTAAACAACAAAGAAAACAAAAAAATGAAAAAAAATAAGAGGAATCAATGCCTACAGCAACAATGATTCAGAATGAAAGCATAGTTTCCCGTAGGGATTTCCAACCAACTAGGCCCATTTTCATTTGATAACCTTATAATCTTTAGCTGAATGAGCTCATATCCTCTTTAGTTTCCCTCAATCGTACTGCCAACCTGGTTCCTAAGAAGTGTATTCTGCAGGCGGCACCGGAATTGTAGCTGCTCACCCTGCGGCCATCCAATCGACATAAGGTACCCATGCTTCGGTTGACTGGTTTAGTTATAGTCCTAGTCATAGCAATATTTATTATACCGGTCAATACCAATTTTCAGTTTGAGTCCTGCATAATCGACTTTTGTTTCTTGCACATTGCTAATTAAAGAAAAAATAGTTTTACCTGAAAAAATTTGCTTTTGTAGCTATCAGAATGAAATTAGCGCATTCATCTCTTTATTGTAAGTAAAAAAAAACATCCCGTTGCTATTCATTTGAATGACGTCTATTTACAAGAAAAGATTTTAAATCAAACAAGAGAAAATATTATATCCTAGATGAAATCGTTGATATTTTCAGTGTAACAATAGCGAAGTTTTGCTTAAATATTTTTAGATGTAAAATCCCTCACACGCAAGTAAGAGTGCAATATAGCTTCCTCGGCAGCCCGACGTTGGCGAAGTTGAGTTTTCATCCTCTGAATTGTGTTTGAAGACTGCTCTGTATAGCGAAACACTGGATTTGCACGTCTTATTGCATGCGCAGCAGTGTTCCGCGCCTGTTCTTGAGAACGCAATTCCACGTCTTCGAGTCTTATTGCATGCGTAGCAGTGTTCCGCGCCTGTTCGTGAGAACGCACGATCCGGTGTCTTATTGCATGCGTAGTAGTGTTCCGCGCCAGTTCGTGAGAACGCAATTCCACGTATTCGCGTCTTATTGCATGCGCAGTAGTATTCCCCGCCTGTTCGTGAGAACGCACTTCCACGTCTTCGAGTCTTATTGCATGCATAGCAGTGTTCCGTTCCTGTTCCTGAAAACGCAATTCCACGTCTTCGAGTCTTATTGCATGCGCAGCAATGCTCGGCGCCTGTTCGTAAGGACACAATTCCACGTCTTAGCGTCTTATTGCATGCGTAGCAGTGTTCAGCACCTGTTCCTGAGAACGCAATTCCACGTCTTCGAGTCTTATTGCATGCGCAGCAATGCTCGGCGCCTGTTCGTGAGGACACAATTCCACGTCTTCGCGACTTATTGCATGCGTAGCAGTGCTCAGCACCTGTTCCTGAGAACGCAATTCCACGTTCTGGTGTCTTATTACATGCGTAGTAGTGTTCCGCGCCTGTTCGTGAGAACGCAATTCCACGTCTTCGAGTCTTATTGCATGCGTAGGAGTGTTCCGCTCCTGTTCGTGATAACGCAATTCCACGTTCTGGTGTCTTATTGCATGCGTAGTAGTGTTCCGCGCCATTTCGTGAGAACGCAATTCCTCGTATTCGCGTCTTATTGCATGCGCTGTAGTATTCCCCGCCTGTTCGTGAAAACGCAATTCGACGTCTTCGAGTCTTATTGCATGCGTAGCAGTGTTCAGCACCTGTTCCTGAAAACGCAATTCCACGTCTTCGAGTCTTATTGCATGCGCAGCAATGCTCGGCGCGTGTTCGTGAGGACGCAATTCCACGTCTTCGCATCTTATTACATGCGCAGCAGTATTCCGCGCCTGTTTTTGAGAGCAGATATACGATAATATAATATATGTAAGATATATGTATATAATATCAGATAATATATTGATAGCAGATTAAGTTTTCAACTTATAGTAATAAAAAAAATTAGTGGATTAGGTGTGGATCTCTTTGTTAACTATTGATACCTTACCACTGGTGGGGTCAATTCATTAGAAATCAAAAAGACGCAAAGATAAATCTTGACCGGCGAGCTTACGAAGTCGTACCGCAAGATTTTTGATGGATTGTGCAGTTTAGGGTTTAACCAAGCTCAGACAGTTTTGCCGCAAGAGAGATATAAAATAAATAATAAAAATTATTATATACGTGAACCTGTGAAATTAGTATATTCGTTAGAATTATATATTCTGTACAGTTGCCTGTAATAGAAAAAAATAAATAAAATTATGCAATGTACATATATTAAGTCCCACCCAAAAAAATATATTAAAGTATTTATATATAATTTTCAACGGGTATAATTGTACTTACTTGAATTGTCCCTCTTATACGACACAGTTCAACCGTTTTATTAATTTGTCACAACCTACAACCTTAATTTTCCGTCTACCTTATTGCATTTATAATAATTGCGAAATAATAAAACCTGCAAGGTTCTGAATATTATCTTGAATTTAGTCCCTTATAGATTTTTATTCAGAATAAAGTTTTGTTCAAGTATGATAAATAGAAGCCAACTTTTAAGATATCATAAATAGGTGTCGATTTGTAATGTGGGATAAGGTCAGGTAGATCCTCAATAACTTTTTGTTTGTTACCTGTACCAAAATGAAAAAGATGTTCAAATCCTATACATATTCACCGAAATACTGTGCCGAAATTTATGAAATTCCTTTTTGAATAAGAGAGCTAGAGGTAGATTCACATATATTGGGTGATGCATATGAGCTGAGTGGTTTTAGCAAAAATGTTCACTTGTAACTGTTATCGATTTTTATGGTTTAGAAATGCTTTGGTATTTGATGAAATATTTATTTTCCGCGATTTGAATAAATTGTGGGTATATCTTCAACATAAATTAACATCTAGAAAAAGCTTTATGTTTTTGTAAGAATTATAAATTTTCATAACATATTTTCAAGATAAGGTTATAATTAAGTATGTATGGCGGCGGTATGCAAATCATTTTTATGCTACAATTTCATGAAAGGCTTGCCCAATTTACACTTTTTCAGAACCTAGACATGAGATTGCAAATATATTTCTCAAGTAAAATTTGATTGCAGATCGAAATTTTTCCTTGTCAATCCTGGCTATACCTGGATAGGGTTGGTCAATTTAAACCATCATTCAATTTTAAACTTAACTCATCATTCTATTTTAACTATACCAATTAGAATTTCAATACGCCAAGAAGGGGTTGCAGGATTTAGCACATTTTTATACCCTAGAATTGGTCGAAGACCAATTATTTTCCTTATTTGTGGTCCGATGAAAAGACCGTTTTTTACTTTGATTTCGGATAACACAGGAAAAAAATTCTTTGAATATTGAAAAGATTCAGAATCTTGCTTTAGCAAATTGTATCACAAGGCTTAATTTTATATGCTATGGAGGCATCAATACGCTTTTTAACCTCCAGAATTGGGTCCTATGTAACAGTATGTTTCCCTATCACAAACCCTTTCCACTTAGTCTACATTGTGTTTAAGACTTCTCGAGGCCATTTTTGAATCTACCATCACGCAAAATATTTTGAGTCGCTGCAATATGTAAGCACGCGCGCACTAAATATAAACCACGTAAAAGGAATTAATATTAAAATGGCTAAAAGAAAATACTAGAAGTTTCCAAAACGTGTTTTATTCTCCGTGATTATCCTGACAAGACCGATTCAGCCTTTTACCATTCTTCTTTGCCTTGAATACAAGGCTCATCGGTAACATAACAACTATGCCAGATGAGCTATACAAAAATAAAACCTTTCTTACAACTAACTTATTTGAAGATGCCGCTGTTTGCACACAAGACGGCACAGCCTCTGCTATCGGCCGTACCGGTATATAAGCTATGTAGAAACAAATCAGCAGATTGCACACATAACGACAACGGCACCGGCACGGCAGTATTGAAACATCGCAGTTTTAGTGACGCGGTGCCGATTCTGTCGTCGTGTGTGCAAACATCCACTTAATAAAACACGTTCGTACTTATATGGTCCTAGATAGCTTAAATAATTATTGATCATTGTAAAAGATACAAAAAAAAAACCTTTTCAAAAATAAACGGTGGTGCATCATAGCGAGGTGTAAAAATGTGAAGTTTGCGGCAAATTCAAATGTAGACTACAATTGTAATAATTTTCATTCAATTTATATGTCATATTGGAATGGAAAAACATCAAAAAATCAAATCGAACATCCAATGGAAAAACTCCTATCACTTAACCCGGCTTTTCCTAATAACATTGAAAAATGGTATTACATACATATATGAGTCCATTCCCATTACATAATTAATATGAAAGAAATGTGAAAATTGTACTTATTTTAAGATTTTAATTTGAATAAATTTACAAACAAATTAAAACTTTATTTCTCATTAGATTTGCATGAGGTACAAAATGGCGAATCTATGCTGCGGGACAGTCACACCTTGTTAGGCTATATACCGTGCTACATTCAGGCTATCATTGGTACAGACCGACCGAACTGTAGCAGAATATCCTTCCATTGTATCGTCATTGTGGCGACTCCCCTCAGGGAATGCCAAGTCCTCAGTGAGACGATCTATAGTATTTCCAAAGGAAACTAGTTCAGATCTGAAGTTTATCAGCCATTTGAGCCAACACGTACTACTGCTTTATGTCAGCTCAGTCCCAATCTGGTCTCTGCAAACTATTTTAGGACAGTAAACATTTAAGAAAACACAGATTCCTAATTCAAGACAGTACAGTTTTCCGCTTCGACCAAGCCAGGAATCCACACAGAGCAGCTACCTACGTTAAAAGACGCAGCAATCGTAGGCCGCTTGCCACATCAGAAATTGGCATTAACCACCAAAACTCTGTTACGAAGATTATTATGTACAAATGTCTAGTTTGAAAACAAGCGTTCTATATGAGCGGACGAAACTGGAATTTCAAGTAGTTTGATAGTTATATGGAGTAAAATAGGACGTTTTCAATCCATTAGAATCTTTTATACCTTTTTCATAAAGATATTCGAGTTTTTTCAGAAAATGAAGTCCCTCTTTATTGAACCTTCTTGTAAGCTCTTTTCTCTGTATTTGGTTGAAGCGTGACTGAATATTCCAGATCCATATGATTCAATATGTAAGAATGGATGCTGACCAGAAATTTGTAAGAAGAGGGGTGAAATCACATCGCTTCATAATGAAAACTGCGGCAAAAGTTAGTGTGGATGTGTAAGAAATAAAACATCTCCGTTTCGATTTTGAGAGTGTTTAACATATTAATAAATGATAAATATCATAGAATACTCCACCTATTCTAAAGAGTCTCCAAGCACATCTCTACCTCTATTCCCTGTGAGAATTGATGAAGCAAGAACGTTTAAAAATGGGTAAAATTTTCAGAATTTGTTTTAAAACTATCACGATTTCCCGCCAAAATAACTCACTAATCGGAAGATTTGAATTCTTTTGAACCTTTCACCTTTTATTTGATACCTAGCATGTATTTAATTATATTCCACCTTTTACGAGATAAACGTGTTTGTTTAGTACTGTTTTATTAAATTAAATGGAGTAAATCAACAATCTTGGGTAGAGAGAAAATTGGTGAAATTATGAATCATAAAACCAGTTTTATCTCCAAAACGGTTGCATGTACATACTTAGGATCAAATTAAAGATAACAATCTTGCAAAGTAAGTGTTTTGGTTTTCATTCATTTTCACGGGAAAATTGTTAAAATTTTAAAATTACGGAACATTCTCCAATTTTTTAATTTACACGTTCCAAAAGTTACGTGAGAAATTTTTCAGAAATCCTACCACAACAAACATTGTCCGGTCTATAGTACATATAATAGACCGTCTTTTGTACTGATATTGAAAAGTGGTCAAAATCAAAATTTGGTTAAATCAAACATCTTTTTTTACGTCGACCTGTCGACAATGTACCACCCAAAACACATCTTCAGACGAAAATATGGATCGTCATATTAGCCACCAAAATAACCTCCAAAATTAAATGGAATGAGTACATTTTGGTTGCCCAGGAGACGTTATTATAATACCTGAAAAACGTCTTCAGACGAAAAAGAAGTCGTCATATTAGCCACCAAATATTAATAAAAAATGACCTCTAGTTGGCACATCGAAAGACAAAAACGCTTAATAAAAAAACTCACTTTTCCACCCTGGAACGACGAATATTTCCAATAGAACTTAAACTAAAAGGTAGGGAAATTCTTATGTTCTTATTAGTCGGAGGAAATCATTAATTTTGTACGTTGTTTATCGAGAAAAGCGTTTTTCAATGTTTTCGTTGAATTTTCGTTCACAAAAACATTGAAATAAAACGATGTACCCAAAATGCATAACTTCAAAAAAACTGAATATAATTTCAATTAAAAGCGCACAACTTCGTAAGTAGCGCATAATACATTTTTGGAGATATGTACTTTTGACTAAACACCATAGAATTGTTACCCGTACTGCTGCTTGAACAAGACTAATGCAAGTCTTGAATGTCCGTCTTTCCGCGAAGCTACAAAAAATCGAGAAAAGCCGTGAAAATGACGACAAGCGGCGCCATTTTTAAATGACACCAAAGCACTGTTATAACTTGGGTTTATTATCAGTCATCAAATGACGAGATATAGACAGCACGTCTCTATGCAATAGCAATAATGACTACTACGGCAAAAGTAAAATATCAAAGAAATTTAAGAACAATAGAAAAATGTCTAATATTAGGCTGTAGAGGGTTAACTAGGATTACGTCTAAAAGACGGAAAAACGCTGGTAAATCTAGGGCCTATTTTGAGTCATTAAATGACTCATATTTCATTTTGTGATCAAATTCCGATTACATTATTTAAACTTATACCAACTTGAACTCCTGAAAGACGTCATATGTCGACTTAAAAAAAATGCCAGTCAAAACGAAGTCTATATTTGACGGAAACAAAACTCGATTGTCTTAAAATTTCAAATATTAACGTACAAAGGACGTCGGTGGAAAATGGTCAATAATAATGCAATAGTAAATGAAAATTTGATCAACATGTCCTAGTTTCGTAGAAAACTTACGTGTAAATGACGTCGAAATGAGCAGGGAATTCATAATCTATTTTCAGTTAAAAAATGACGTTCTATAGATCAGACAAGTCTTAAAATGTTTGTTGGGTACATAGATTCCTAGTAATTTTCATAAGATATATGAGAAAAAACTTGAGGCTGCTAGGAGAAGAAGTACCCACAGACACAAAAATTGTCGTTTTCCATATCGAGGATTTCCTTACCCTCCCCCATTTCCTTACCATCCCTGTATCAACCTTAGACAATACCTCAATTGCATCGGAAGTTACATAACACGTTTTCGTCTGTGAAAAAAAAACAGTTTTTCTTGGCAGCACAATTTTTGCACTGACTGTATGCAAAATTTAATTCGAGGTACGAAAAAAAATTTACAAAATCCAAAATACAAATCAAGACTTTTTGAAAAATCAGAAAAAAAGTAATATCTCAGATTTTAGTTAGTTTAGTTAGAGTAGAGACACTAGAGACCGCATTTCAAAATAAACATAAAATTCTTTTGTAAAGATAAAAGCAAAATAAGGAAAATAATAATGTTTGGTTGCGTAGAGGATGTATTTCGATAAATAATTTCATTTTTAAGCAAATCCTTTCTGTCAAATCCCTTCAAATTTCATTCACTACACTACCGCTATCTTTTATTAATACTTTAATTAATCAATCCAATTATTATAATTTCAGATTATTAATTAATTACCATAAATTTAATATCAATTTGAGTGAACTCAATATCACAGCATACTTTAGCTCTGGCATTCAAGCAAATATGTATGGCTTGCAGTTTCCTTTGTCATCTCATATTCAAGGCAAGTTGTATAATTACTATGCAAACTATGCAATTAGCACATATTTTAATAGAATTCCTTGTATATACCATGTTTACTATATTTGAAGGAAATTCTTCGCGTTAAACTAATTAGAAGCGTTGTGTGTTGGGCGTGTATATATATTACGAGTATATGTTAAGGTAACTCTACAGAAATTTGGGATGCCATCAATATTCCTGCAAAATACCGCAAATTTCATTGTTGTGGCACATATTTTGCTTAGTTTTGATGCTTTAAAAGCCATTGGGTTTAGGTACTGTGATAATAATGAATTTTAATATGGATTTTATAGCTTGCGTTTTTTATTAATAAATTCTTTGTTAACAGTACTGAAGGATTATACTCTTCAGTCGGACGCACACCAATTGAGTGTCATCACAAGTCTATAGGATAAAACCTTTGAGTCGCAATTTTAATACTACCTAAAATTGTAGGTCCAATTACAATTACGTACATCACTTAAGGGAAGGAAAATGTTTTCGCTCCATGTATCCCCTTGTTTCACAATCCATTTAAAGGCGTTAGAAGATGAAGAATTTTGAAAAAAAAAATCGATGTTGTTGTTGCTAGTGAGTTCATGTCGGGATTACTAATAGTCGTCTATTCATAAGGTAAATAAAAATCTTAAAATCAGCATTCTCGTTTCCAAAGTATTCCTGTTGTGTTTATATTGTACAATGTCATTGAATATTATGTTTGTCCTCATAAATTAAGTTATAACTAAATACCACAATCTATTTCATTCCTACTAAGTACAGCCATAAAACAGAGTTGAACATGCAAACAACGACCACAAATTATGTACAAACATATCATGGCAAACGAATATATAGGAAATCACTGTAATTTTCAATTTGAACATGCAAAAATAAATATTTTGAAACGCTATTGTACTACATAACTACATTCGACTATAGGCTGTAAATAAATAGTTCAAAATACACGGAATTATCTGTTACTAAACGAAACCTTTTTTTTTTGTTTTGTGTGTTTGTATTTTTTTAAGCATGTTCGACTATTACAAAGCATTGAAGAGCATTACTTTTTCGGTTTTTTTTTTTGCAATCACAACAAGTAGAAGTACATGAAACTTAATGAAATTGCATTTAAACATGCGACAATAAGTGCTCTCCAGCACAGGATAATACGAAGATACAATCCCTGCCATAATACATAACTATTATTGAATTATCCTTGTAGGGGTATCCATATAGGAATTTAACAAGCAACATACTACTGTGGATAAGCTTTTGACACTTTTGAATTTAAATAACTCAAAGCATAAAACGGTATTTTGCAGCTCTCCTTTGAAGTTCTGCCCATCCAACGTCGTACTGGCCGGCGTCTGTCCCACAACCACTGACCAGGACCACATTATTTGACACTATAACCCAGCTCTTTTATCTCTTTACCATAATGGGACGGGATTTCATATGAGTAATATGTATGAATGAAGCCACTGTGCCAAGTGGGATGAGCAGGGAAAATAGAGACAGTGACTAATTTGATTTACAACTGAAACACTCTTGAAATAAAATTTATTGTGCACAATATCAGGTAATATAAAGGAGTACTGCATGCGGATCGTTGAATATGCACGAATCCAGGGGGTAAAATAACAGATTTCGGAAAGGAGCTTTTAAAGGTGCAGACTCATGTGTTGGATTAATGGGATGTGATTCAGAACAATGAAGAACTTTTCACATGAAACTTTTATCACGCACTTGTGTATGTACATTTGAAGGGGATTATATGTGTAAAATGCAGACGATAAATTTTGAGAATACTGTGCGTCTTTCGTCCTTATTATAAATATGTCAATGAAAATTCTCAAAATTTTAATACAAGAAAATTCAACTTATTTTAACACTTATGTCAATACCAAGCCGTTATAATGTTGTTCAATGGCCGTAGTACCCCGGTACCCATAGGAGGTTTGCAGACCGGACGGTGATATCGTTGCCGTTTGCCATGTCGTGCCGTTGTCGTGACTTCGTGAATATAAAATATGTAGAAGGGGTCCATCAATATTTCCAAGGTTAAGAAGCCTTCCTGATGACTCGGCGATAAACCGACAGTGTAGGTAGCTACAGCCAAGTATAGGTAAATGTAAAATATCATTTAGGATAGAGTAATAAGAAATGGTAGATATGTCGACAGTACAAAGTAGCCGCAATTCTCGAGAAAATGCAATGTGGGCAGATGTAAGAGAGATTTCAGAGTAATTTGGAGACAGATATGCCGGCTCCAGGTTTATCTGCAGCGTAGCTAGAGTAGAAAACAATACGAAAAGGACAATTAGTAACGGACAGCATGTTAGTGCCTGGCTCAGAATAAATAAGGTGTTGAAAAGTAAAATCAGCACAGTTAAACCCGCAGCTCCCTGGCCCCAAGTAGCACCTAGGTCTGCCCCCAACGCAGCTCCTAGAACTCGGAATGTCCTGAAATTGACGATTTCTGCACCAAAGCAGCCAAGTCTCTATTTGGCTGCGACCTTTTCTTCCTTATGGGCAAAATCAATAATTTCCTTCCTAAATACAGAAAGCTCCCTTCCATCTCGGAAAAACAAGCAGCTTAACTTCAATTTGCATTTGGACCATTTCTAGGCAATTAAGTAAGCTGAAAATCATGTCACTTAACAGGAACTCGCTGGTAAAGCACAGCAAAAGAGCAGCACTAAAACTCTTCCTCATTGAGCATAAACCCACGTTTATATTCCTCTCTGAAACTCTCCTCACTGAGACACATAAGTTAGCTTTTGAGCACTAGAACTTCCTCCGTCAGGACAAATCTGAGACCACCCTAAGCACTGCCGTTCTCATTAAGGAAAACCTTAAATTCGAAGAGGTGAATATAAGTAACCTTTCCAATATGGAATGCACTGCCGTCAAGCTAGAGCTACGGGATAACGAGTCTCTACTCTTAATCGCCCTATATAAAAGATGCCACGCCACAGGAGCTGATATCCAGAATAACATGAACAGCATTGCTCAAATCTTGGACAATTTCACTTACATGGTGCTTGGTGGTGATTTCAACGGCAGGCACCCGTTATGGAATAATTCTGTCGTAAGTCCGTCAAGCAGGGCAGTACATGACTGGCTTCTCTTTAACACCACCCATGAACCGTGTTAACGCAAATTAATTGCTTGTCAACAATTATTGAGGAACAAACGAAAATGTTTCTCGATCAAGAGTTTAGGAAGAAGCTGGCCTGCATTCAACCCGGTCCACACTGCTTTCTGGACATTGATAGAATCTGCAACAGGAAAGCAAAACTCCCCAAAACAATCTTAATTGGCTCGAATGCTTACAACCTTCCCCACGAAAAATGCAACGCTTGATGAATTCACTGCACAGGCAGTGGGATCCTCCGCCAGAATCTTTAATTCCACAAACACGTCCTTAAATCCGAATGATTTAAACATCTTTTCAAATCCTGCTCGCGTTTTCGCCCTAATCAGGACTATCAGAGGTAAAAGTCCGCCGGCCCAGAGTTATCAAAAACCTCCCACCTGTCGGCATAGAATTTCTGACAATTATCTTCAATAATTTCCTCAATAATTCCTACTTTCCTGATATCTGGAAAACCGCACGCATAGTTCCAATTCCCAAAAAAGGAAACTCGAAGAACCTTAATGAGTTCCGCCCTATCTCTCTTCTGTCCAACCTGGGCAAACTTTTCGAGAAAATAGTCCGCCAACACATAGAAAATACCTGCCTCGACCTAAATATCAGGCAAGATACCCAATTCGGCTTCAAGCCGCAGCACTCCACTTTTCACGCTTTGCTCAAATTCCTCTCTGATTCTACAAATGCCCTCAACAAAAGGGAGCAGACAGCAGGCTGCTTCGTTGATGTAGAGAAAGCGTTTGACTCAGTCTGAACAAACGGGCTAATATTCAAAATTATAAACCTCGAGTTCCCGCCATATCTCACCTGGGTTATACATAGCTTTCTGTCATCCCGGAATTTCTACATAGAAATTGAGAATGTCAAATCTGAGGCAACATCAGTCAGTGCTGGTGTCCGCCAAGGTTCGTTCCTCGGACCAACTCTCTCCAATCTTTTCACCTATGACCAGCCTGCCAACGACTCAAATTCCACCACACTACTTTATGCTGATGACTCCTTTACCTACGCCCACTCCATGTCATCCAATTTCGCTGCTACCAAAGTGGAGCGGTATGTCCTCAAACTCGACGATTTCTACAGAAAGTGTGGCATCAAAATTAATCTTAACAAATCTGAATTGATTTGCATCCGAAACCCTTCCACAAGCGGAAGACCCAACCTCGCCACACGAGCCAACAACATCGAAATTGAAGTCAATAACGAAAAACTCCACCCGTGAAAGAACACCAAATATCTTGGTGTCTCTTTAGCTCATCCGCCCAATCATCTGCTATTGCTTCCCCATCTGGCACACCATTTCGCCATCCTATATGAAGCAAGTCAGCGCCCTCGAAGGAAAGATCCTAAGGGCCTGTACAGTAGTGTACAGGAAACCTGACGGACACAACTTTCCCAACACCTTTTTGTATGACAGTGCAAACATCACTCCAATCGAGGACTATCTCCTCTCTCTCGCGATCAAACAACTTGAGAAGACCTCTCAACATCCTAACCCCTTTATTAGCCAGCTTTCAACGCAACTTCAGGTTGAAAACTTCCACATTTATTACCTGGGCGAAAGATTTATTTTCTTCACTAGTACAGGAAGCCACCATCGTAGATAGGACACCATCCTGGCATCTCGATCATCGTGGGATTTATCATCGCTGGATTATTCTGGACTTTCGGGATATTTCTCACCATGTTGGAAGAAGCGCCAGTCTTCAACTCTCAGCAAGTTAGAGGAATCTCTAGTTAAAGTATAAAGTGAATCAAAGACAGAAGTGAAACCTAGGCCAAAATTAAAGCCTGTACGTAAATTTTATCAAATATCCCGGGATATCGGTTCGGTTTATAATTTCGCCATATTTCGTTTTATTTCGTTAATCGCGTGTGAAGAACTCTTGACTTGACCTGAAAAGCAGAACAGCTGGAAATTGAATCTTGCGTGAAAAATAGCTGTGATTTGCTTGTGATAGCTAAAAAATAGTTACAAATAATGGAAAATTTATCAGCAACTGAACCCATAATAAATTAACAGATATTTCATCTGCCTCACATTGCAATGAAAATAAAATTTTGCAAAAGCATCAATTTACTCTCCAGCTAATTTTTTATCAGGATGCTTTTGAAATTTGTAATCCACTAGGATCAGCTCGGAAAAAGCATAGTATTGTTGCAATGTATATGAGCATTGGAAATCTACCTCCCTTTTGTAGGTCTTCAATCGATCAAATGCAATTAGTACTATTGTGTACAGAACGAAATTATAAAGAGTTTTCAAAAAATAAAGTTTTACAACCACTTTTTCACAACTTGCAGTATTTAGAAAACAACGGTCTTGAAGTAGAATTACTAAATGAAAAGGTTTACGGTACTGTTTACGTAGTTTGTGGTGATAATTTAGGTAGTCACGGATTGGGTGGTTATATTGAGAGTTTTAGCACTTCGAATCACTTTTGTAGATACTGAAATGCCACCCGAATTGATTTTCAGAACAATCCCATAACCAAATATAAAATAAAAACGCCAGAAACATACAAGTCCGATCTACAAGTGCTGAGCTTGAACAACGAACTAAAATTTTATAATGGATTAAAAAATAACTGCCTTCTTAATGACTTGAAGTACTTTCACGTAACAAGAGGTCTACCGCCCTGCCTTGCACATGATATTTTTGAGGGAATATTTTTATACGACATTCCACTGATATTAAACAAAATAATAAAAGACCGTAAATGGATAACAGAGTCGAAGCTTCAATATATTTTCAAAAATATACCATTAAACAATTTGAATCAAAATTTTACAGCAGAGTTTTGTTTTAAGAATGGAAAATTGTACGGTCACGATATCTAAAACAGATTGTTACTTCAATTGCTACCATTTGCCATTTTATGTAGTGTTGAAAATTTTGAAGACCCACGTTGGAAAATGATACTTTTGTTAAACAACCTAGTGACACATTACTTGACCTTACGAGCAACCGAATTTCCAGAAATCTGCCGAAACCAAAGCATCACTTCCTAACTCATTACGGAAAACTATGCAGAGAATATGGCCCATTGACTCGCATTTGGACTCTTAGGTTCGAATCAGAACACAAATATTTCAAAGAAGTCATAAAAAAGTACTCCAGCTATAAAAACGTTGTAAAATTTTTAGCTGAGAAGCATCAACTGTTACAAGCTTATTACCGCGAAGGCACGTTATTTAACAATAAAATCATTGTCGAGAACAGCCTTTCTATTTCATTTTTACCAAGTCATATATGGCAATATGTTGCATTAATTATTATTGAAAATTATACGAATTTTGCTTTCACTAAAAAAATTTTGTTTCGAAGGATATATTATATTCCGAATCATGTATTATTTTGTACAAGAATTGAGCCAAATAAATATTTGGGCTTGCAAATAATAAATATATTATTTAATATTGAAAATGAAATAATTATTTTTGTTGGACATAAACTACTTTACTCAATTAATGAAGATCTAGTATTTTCTGAAATTGAACAGGAATTAACAGAAATACCTAAAGCTAACTATAAGGATTTGTACGATTATTATCCTTTAAAAGTTTATAACAAACTTGAAAAAAAAATTCTCAGTTTACATCATTCTTTATATGAAGATTTTAAAACATGAGAAAAATATGTTAATTTGAATGAAAAGCAAGCAAACTTCATATGCTATTAATTAATTTTTAAAACAAAATTTATATAGGGGAGTACGTACTAAATGACTTGAGATTTATATTCTATAATATATTATATAATTTTTGGAGGCTTCTGAATGGTGAAGATACTAGACCAATAATTCAAATCAATTAAGCTTAGTTTGCAATTTTATCCCTTTATGTCATTTTGAACGTATCTCTTTTTATCGTTTAGTTGCGCTAAGCTAATCTCTTTTATATTTGGTAAAATTTCTATTTAATGTTTGGTTATTAAAGTAGATTTAACCAGAATTCATGTATATAACAAGAACAATTTTTTTATAGATACCTAATGACAGTACTGCCTATTGTTCTTTTTTTTTATATTGAAATAAATTTAATTTAAATGATGTTTCCATGATTGATTGTTTTATTCATGCCCCAAATTTGTATTTACATAATATGGATTAGTTAATTACAGGTACCCAAGCAAGCAGTAAATTAAATGATTTATGTAGATTTTAAACGAATATGATATTATTTCTTGCTATCAAAAATAATATTTTATATTCTTTTTTTTCTGGAAGTAGGTACTTCGAATAACCAAATAATGAAAAAAGCTTTCCCCAAAAGAAAAATAATGATACAATTTCGAGAAATCTGCATAAAAATCATGTTATTTACCATCTAACTTTAATGTACAATTGACTAATTCAGATAAAAACCAACCCATTGAACCAATGCTTTTATGTCTACCTTTAGTTCACAACTAACTAATTGTAAGGTAGTATTTCCATTCATATTTGGCATGTTTCCCTAAATTTGTTGGGAAAATTTAAATAGATTTTCTGCTTTTCTACATATATAAAATGCAGAACTCACTAATTTTGGGGAAGAAATTCCCTCGATGTTCTTTATATATCGCTATTTTGCATAGAATATAATTCTAGATAACCTAGGTAGCTGTCCACTTCACTAATGTAAAAAAAAAATACCTTGTAATAGGTAATACGTAATTTACCCCCGTTTATGTAAATCAATTTTCCATTGAAGTTGGGTACATGAAATGATTCCATCTTCTATGGAACTTTCCATCAATGTGGTGGCACAAATTGTTTCCACCAACATTATGTAAATATTTTTTACTGTGTATGTTAATATGTTCATATAATTGTTGGCAGCTATGTAATGCCTGTAATATTTCATGTAATATTTATTAATTATAAAAAAAATAACTGAACAGATTGGCGACTGAAGACAGGGAAAGATATTTGATAGACCTATTGAAGGAAGATTGTGTTGCCGAAGATTATGTCTCAGATAGTGACGATGAGGATTACATACCCAGAAGCGATTGTTAAGAAGCATCGGACCGTGAAAAATTTGGTAAATACTATTATTTCTTCCCACTATTATGATTTTATATTAAAACAAAAGTTGAAAAAATAATAATTATTTTTATGTTTAGTGGAAGATCGTGAGACTGAAGCTAAGTCAGATGAGGATGATGTTGGGCCGACTGAAATCGCTGAAGGTAGTAATGAGCCATCGCTGTCGACAACCTTTGCAGCGAAAGATAAAACCGTTTGGTGTAAGACACCACCAATTTATCGTTAAACTTCTACTCAAAACATACTTCGCAAAGGTCTGGACCACATAGAAGTACAGAGACTTTTTCGATCAGTGAAACATTTAAAAGAGTCTTCACTGCTGAAATGGTCGTTCTCATTGTGCGTCATACGAACAAGAAGCCGAATATGTCTATAAAACATACAATGAGAAAAATGCTGGAAAAAAGCAATTGACTTGGAAAAATTTGACACTTTAAGAATTCTACGCGTTCTTGGGAATTCTCATAATGTTAGGTGTTAATAATTCGAGGACCATTCCTCAGATATGGAGGCCATCTTCTTATCTATTATATCGAGCTGGGATGGGCATCAATCGGTTTTGGAATTTGATACGATTTATGCTTACAGCTCTTATAAAACATTTTAGATTCAGGATAGGAAATGCTACAGTACACTCCATATACTCAATACTTAGTTGTACACAGGTTAATTGGTATTTGTGACAAATAGTTCTTACTAGAGTATTTAATACCAATGAAAATAGCTTCCATATTTTCAAAAGTTCTCATAAATGCTAAAATACAGCTTTCGAGTTTTATAAAGGGGAAATCCCTTGTCCAATTCAAATTGCAGCCAAATTTTTATAAGTGTTCTAATTTAAGTTTTTAATATCTGTACAAAACTCTTCGACAACTAAATTGCTCCGGAAGCTAAATTGTTTTAAAAGGCTTTTAATAGATTTGTTTCAAAATAATATAAAATACTTATATCATAAATGAGTTTCCGGAGCAAAACTGTTTTATAAGAGGTCCGAAAAGAGCTCTCAGTGCTACCTTATAAAACAATTTAGCACGGGAACTCAATAGGAAAAAGCGGTACCTCTATAAAATATTTTAGTATTCGTGTAGCTGTTATACAACCCATATAAAATAAAAATCTAATTCCTGCAACTAAGTAGCTGCAAAAATTTCCATTGGGAGGAGAGAGGCGGAGGTACTGATGTATGAAATTGGAAATTTCGCAAATTGTTAGCCCAAGGAAAGACAGAAGATGGTAGACTGTTCCACATTCGTATTGATTAGGATAGAAATACTTCACAGAATTTTACTTTACGGCCGAAAGTCTTTTGAAGGGTGAAAGGATGTGCAGGGTTTGCAGTGCCAGTTCTCCGTGTAGTACTTACTCCAGAAGGCATCAGACTAGATATTTCATCAGAACAATAACTACAAATGTAGCGATAAAGAGCGAAAGCCATCCACGGCGGTGCTCGAGCGATTCGATATGATAAGTTCTTGTCACATCACTAATAAACTTGGAAGCTCCTTTTTGAACAGTTTCAAATGAAGCTACGGCTGTGTGACCATTTTTGATGGTACTTTTTTTTTTTAATTGGTTCTATAGAAGCAGCTGCTTCATTCTAATATAATTAATCATCTTCATCATCGCTTTCTTTACTTACATTATCAGAACAACCTTTTTCTTTAGGGATACTTTTTTAAGCACAATTTATTTGCAAACGGTCATCATCCTTGCCGTCATTTCAAAATCAGCCCTGTCTTCAATTAATTCTTAGAGTAGGCTCTCAGTTAGATGTTTTCCTCTCTATCCATTCTTTTTAAAATAATTCAATGTAAATTCACGAACATCAGCTAAAGACAAAGTAAAACTGTACAAATTTCTCTGGAACAAGTAAAAAAGCTAGAATTGATCTAAGATCAATTCTTATGAAACCCTATATGAAGGTCAGAGACCTACGGCAGGCATGAGCCAAGTCGTACTGACGATTATACGGTTCCTGCTTATATAAAACGCAATCTTTTTACTATGAAATTTCTTTTTTCAAAGATTTTTCGGTTTCGTACAATTTTTTTTTTCCATTTAATTACTATTTTCCTAGAAAGCAATTTTCTTACTATAATAATAATACTTTAACTTAGCGCCCTTTCAATGTGACCCAGGCCTGTGCACACGAGGCAGTTTTGGGGGGTTGAAGCCCCTCCCGCATGGATCGAAAGAAAATTTTCTTCTTGTTGACATCGGCGCGAGACAAGTTCAACAGCAATTAATTTAAATCGCAGCGAGAATCACGGCCACATAATACTTCTGAAGCAGTGACGTAGAAGGTCTCGTAAATTATTTGTAAGTAAACGCACTTTAATTTAGTCTTAGGACAGACAATAATTGTTTATGATATCCGTCGATTTTTGTAAAAGACTACGTTTCGAAAGTAACGATGTAAGTTAAAATTATGTTATTATTGTTATCAAGCATACAAGAAAATAGTGGAAACTTAGACTTCCTTTTTTTTCAAATGTAATTTTGAGTGATGTATTTGAAATACATTCGTAAATGAAGACGAACTTTGATCGGTATAGTTCTAGGTAAAGGCGCGTTCATAATAGGATGTTATTTAGCGGTCCAATCGTAAACGAAATTTTGAATTTTGTAAAGAAGAAGGAAGAATAATAAAGTTGAAAACGTTTTGTGCGTCAAGGAGGGTCATTGAGGCTCTGGAAATTATTTCGACATGGAAGGATACGGCTACGTCAACTGCTGCTTTCAATTGCTCTCGATCATCAAAACCGTGATTTCAAGTATCGATTTATTCAGTACACTTTTTGAATTTACTGTTGAGTTGACGTTTGCAAACCAAGGCTGGACAGAAGCTATCGCACTGGTAGATGCTACAATGGACGACCTTGACTATAGAGAAAAGAAAGTGACAAAGGGTTTCAAGACGATTTTTCAAAAACTGAAAACTTTTTGCCATGCCAAAGCTTGCATCTCATTAAACTAAACGGTGGACAATACAATGATAAACATAATTGAAGATTATTGTTGTGTGCTGATCTAAAAGGTGCCAAGATGGGGTTCCAAGGACACCACTGTATGAACTGCATCTCGATTGCAAACAATTTTTAGTAACTTAATTTTTATTTTTTTATTTTTATAGAACTGTTTTATATTTCAATATAATACTAACATTCAACATTAAAATTAACAGTTAGATTCCTGTTTTACTTTTTTTGCACACAATACAAAATCTGGACTGACATATCAAAAATATTTTCAAAAGCCATATAGAAAACTAATCTGAAAACAATTCTGAATACGTAACACAGTGTTAAGGAAATAGTTTATAGTGTGAAGTGTTGCGAGAAGAATGGGGGAGCACGGGTATACAAATTATTAAGCAATATAATTACAGCGTGAGATCTAATCCAGCACAGGTCTTCAAATCATACCTTCATTTATTCCTCACTCATCTGGTAGACCGTTTTTTGAAACATCGCAGTGCTTTGTCAAACCTCTCATGTATTTCTCCGGAGCAATTAGATGAGGCAGCGTGTGGACCATTCTTCGAAATGTATACGGCAGAGTTGAAGCTAAAACAATTAAGAATTCTCTCTAGGCTCTTTTGATATCCGCAGCATTCCTAAATGTCCTTTTGAAAATTATGCCACCTGTAACCACAACTCCGAATGGGCGTAGCCTTAAAACATATCAAAGGGTCGATGGAACTCCTTATGATCATTTCTGTACCATGGCATATTAATTTATTGATACAATGAAGAAAAGAATCTGTATATGTATTTGAACATATATTTCGTACCAATTTTTCATTAAGCGGTATCATTATATTAAGTAACTATCTACTAGAACTTTGTTTGTGTAATAAAACTCCATATCAATCTTAATTAAACACTTTTTATTTCAACACTCAAATATTCCTTAACTCTAATCAAAATCTTTATCAATCTTAATAAACACTCGAATATTCCTACTATTTCAATGCTGACGATTCATATTTCTTGCTTTTTCCTGATCTCATCATCTAAAGATATTTCTGAGAAGTCTTCACAGGATCCGACAACATATCGTACCTGCTCCCTTCTCATTGCACCTTTTCCTTTGTACATATTTCCTGGTAGTAATTACCTCTAAACCTTTTAAGGATCATAAACTTAATGCGTAGTTTTCTACATTATAGATATATTTATTTTATTGCATGCTAAAAGGAATCTCAATGGCTATGCTTAATTATCTTAAATGAATAGTTTTGTCTGCATTCATGGATCCAACAGCGCACTCATCTTACATTTGTAGTTCTCTATCTCAAAAGCACCTCCTTCAAAAAATTCCTCGCAAAGGCCTGATGTTACCCATACCAAAGCGACTTACTAATGAGCATAGAGCGCTATGCACTCTTTCCTGATTTGATCATCATCGAAACTGGATAGACAAACTTTTAACATCTCCAACTCATCATGAGAATATTTGCAGCATCATGTAACTATTCCTCGATATTTTATGTATCAATTTCGATGAAATATTGAATCATATTGATACGAGCGTGGCCTTATACCCTAGACACACAGCACGAACTAATGAATCATTTGTACTAACTATTCATTAAAATGCCGTGTGTCAAATAGTATATGTCATTATAGCTCGAAAATCAGATGATAATGAAGTGCATTAATGAAGTGTTTTCCTCCTTCATTATAGCTATAATGAGGAAAAATGTGCTAGATTTGACATATAATGTAAATCTGGAGCTCCGCTGTGCATCTGCCGATTTGAAAAATAAGAAGAAGAAATGCAAATCACAAATTATATTATTAATATTTTTTTTAATATAATGTTTTTCTCATTTGTTAATTGTTAAATTCGAAAATAAAATAAATGAAAACAAAGTTTATCGCGTTAATTCGATTCATATTGCTTCTTTAAGGTGATAAGTTTATCAAAACCAGTTTGACAGCTCAACTTAATTAAAGAAATGGCTGTATGTCCGCAGTTTATAATGAATCATTATAGACTAATGAGTCGTTAGTTATTTCTTCATTAAGAGTGCTGTGTGTCTAAGGCATTAGTTCGTTATTTAAAACACAATATTTCAATTATAATTCACACACTTCACTGTTTACTGTTTAATAAATTCATAGACAATAACAAATTAACTCTACTTTTAATTATCGCAATCTAAATAGTTCACTACGTTCAATTCACTGTCTGTGAAATAAGACTGCATCCTGGCGGTGATAAGCGCGCTATTTATACTCTACAAATTGTTCGAGTGTCCTCCCGAATATTCCGTTCTCGAAAGATCGATTCTCTGAACTTAAAGTTGTTTACGTCCGTACTTTATAGATGTCGCTTACCCTTTTCTGTGATTCTCCGAAAGTTGTTTATGTCCGTACTTAATTACTAATTTCACGCGAAGTTTGTAGATGTCGGTTGTACTTTTTCTATTGCACGTAACCATATGCAATAAAGATTATTAATGTCATTGCAAAATGACCTTTGCAAAAAAGAAGAAAAATTGGCATATATAGACCTATACATACGCAATTACACACACACACACACACACATATATTAGTATGATAATTTTCATCAGATAGAAACAATAGCGAAGGCCTATTGCATCCATCTTTCGAAATTATAAATTCATTCACTCCAGGCATTTTTTACAACTTTGGGCGAGGCAATCTGGCTACTTCATAGTTAAAAAGTGCTTACGCTAGTTTACGTTGTAAAATAATTTTTCAAAACCATACCCGCAGGCCTAATACGAAGAGAATGTCTGCAGATTTACACTTCGTACGGACGAGTTCCCAGCATAAAGGGAAATCTCTGAATCGCCTTTAGCCTCATCGTCGTCAGTGAAAAATTATTGTCGTAAAAAGATTGCAGATTTTATCTTGCTTTTATAATGCCTGAGAATTTTTGCGCTCTCCGTTAAGTGAAGAAAATAGCGTAGGAGATTCATACACACAGGACTTCTGTCAAAACGAAGTAGCCATTGAGGGTATAAGAATAAAGTTTAATTCATTTGTGAATATCGCTGAGGGCGTAATTAAAGTTTTCCTTTTTTTCACTTTTTAATGATTTCCTTTTTATTTAATTTTGTGGAAGCTGCTGCAAAATTTTTTTACATGAAAAATTATGAAGAAAAATATCAAAAAATATTTTATGTGTTTTTATGCTCTCCAAAACTGTGAACATATATTTTTTAAGGATTAAAATTATTTTCAATTTAATTATTTAAATGTGTTCGTTACGGATTTCACCTGGTTCAAATGACAAAGGGATCTGAAGAGATTTGTTTCCTATATTACGTGTGAACTTGTGTTGTTTTCTTCAGTACTGTGTGTACTGTAAAAAACTAAAAAAACTCAGTGCTGATGAAGACAAATTGAAAATACCCAGCGAACAAATTGAATCGAAAATAATTCGAAAGTAACTTGCCATTGGCAAGCACAACTCTGGAAATCGATACTGCCAAATGTTCGTTTATAATTTAGGCGTCGGTCTAAATGGACCTAAGAAAATCAGATAAAAAAAAGTAACTGATAGTAAACGTAATTTTTTTTTTAAATATTTCCACAATATGTTATAATTTTATTACAATTATAAGTCCGCTGCCTTTGAAAAACAAAATGCGTCAGCAATTGTAACAAATTGTAAAAGCATTGTTGAATAATTTGATAAGAGCGAATTTGATAGCAGAAGTAATCCAAATTTGTACGAGGCAATAGTTAAAAGTGAGGGAATCATATACACACTTTATTGCAATAATCCTGTCCCTGTATTGTCGCAATTGCTCATTCCTCACTTTTGGCAAACCCTCGCAAAATTGATTGCTGGGTAGCGATATGAAATAAATTAATCAGAAAATGTTTGGTGAGTTTTATGAAAAAGATAAAATTAATAACAAGCTAGTATTACAATTTGAAATTTTTGCCAGTACATCTATTCCCCATCCACAAAAGTGAATCATCCGAGGCATTGTGATAGGATCGTGTTTAATTATGGCGAATCAGATTCTGAAACTTGTGATGAAGTCGTCGGCGGCGATTTCAAATCTCCCTATTTTAGTCAGAGTGAGGATGCATCATTGAAAAAATGAAAAAATTAAAAAAAATTGAAAAAATGAAAAAATGAAAAAATACAAAAAGAAAAAATGAAAAAATTGAAAAAATTAAAAAATTAAAAAAAATGAAAAATGAAAAAATTTGTGAAAATTTGTGAAAAAATGAACAAATTGAAAAAATTGAAAAAATGAAAAACTTTGTGAAAATTTGTGAAAAAATGAAAAAATTGAAAAAATGAAAAAATGAAAAAATTAAAATTTGAAAAAATTGAAAAATGAAAAAATTTGTGAAAATTTGTGAAAATTTGTGAAAAAATGAAAAAATTAAAATGAAAAAATGAAAATATGATAAAATGAAAAAATGAAAAAATGAAAAAAAAATTAAAGAATTAAAATATGAAAAATGAAAAAATGAAAAAATTAAAAAATTGATAGAATTATTAGTGCTTGCCCCTCACCACATGTATTCATAGATGTATCTACGACCCTACATATGGCAGGTGCCGTTGGCTGGCGAAGCGCTGTGTGATAAGGTGGTGCACTATTCTCCACCATCACCTGTTGGAGTTTATCCACTAGTGAACCCCTGCACGTTACTAAAGGGTTTCTTTACCATGAGCTTTGTGCGGGAACTGAATCTACTTTATTGTTTGGTATCCCATGGTAATGTTATACCCGAACAGAGCTCTGCTAACCTCTATCATTTGTTTTATAGATCTCTTTTGGAGGTCTTTAATAATTTCAGTGTGTTCTGCTATTTTTTGTGTTGTATGTTGTTTACATTTTCTGTGTGTTCTGTTGTTTTATTGACTAAGTGTTTGTGGATTAGTGTGTTGTATTGTGTTCTTTTTTTATTAAGTTTTATTGTGTTACTAATAAAGTGTTTACATGCAGTGTACTGTGGTATATTTTTATTTTTATTTTGTGTACTATTGTGTTATTAGCTAAGTGCTCTCAGGTCAGTATTTATTTGCGTATATTTTTCTTTTCAATTTTATATGTAGATTCCTATAATTTATTTGAATAAATTATTTTTTCATTTATTTATTTATAAGAATGCTCTTTATAGGATATAGAATTATTTTGAACTTGTGAACAACTGCAAATCTAAGTAAACCAAAAATGGTCCATTATATGTGTGTATTTTATTGACCGTTATTCATACTTTAATTAGGTTGTTATGACTAATTTGGGTGGTTGTCTTATCATGCTTAATTGTTGTAAATACACAATATGCTTCACTTATATATGTATGCGTTAGTGACTGCTCCTTAATAATGCCGAATTAACTATTTTCATTTATTTGTAGCGTTGGTGTCACCCTCGTTACGTCACAATAAATGTAACGATGGTGGCCACCAACATGAGTGGGCTTTTAACATATTAGTCGAATATGTCACCGCCGATTATGTCCTAATTTTGCAGGCGCTTTATTGGCAATACCATAACGTTTTCTGCTCCTGCCACAGAAAGCCGTCAGTGGTTTTAACAAATTTTTGGAATGGTCACCCCATAGTTTTTGTTTTACGCACGAAATTTTTTTTATATATGTGTAGAATATGTATTATTCTTACATATACTATATATAGATATATATTATTCTAGTCATTATTCCATTTCTTATGCCTCATGTTAAATATTAAATTGATAGTGAGGATATTATATGAACCTGTTTAATTATTCATATTGCGTGTCCACTTGAATGTATTTTCTGATATCTGCAGATCCTACATCTAAGTTATTCTTGCTTGTGATAATTCAATTTTTTCTTTTTCTCGGTTGCCCTATTCTTAATCTTTTTTACTTAATTTTGTTTTATCTATATCTCCTGCTAAATTCTATCATGTATTTTTTATATATATTTTGTCATGCTGCAATGTCTAAACATGCATTCAGCGATTCTATATTATTCAGCTTGGCTTATTACCTTTTCCAATTTTTTTATACATATTCTTTCTTTATATTTATTTTGATTTTATGTTTTATTCCAGCTTATATTATAATTTTTCTTGCATTTATTTTCGTGTATTTAAGATTTAATTTGGAATCGTTAAACATAAAAGTTCTTAAAATTCTTCTATTCACTGAAAGTATCAGAAGTAAAAGATGACTGGAAGCACATAAAAAAAGATTTCGAAGAAATTGAGAAACTCAGGCGCCAGAGGAAGATCTTAGGCTCTGTTCACCCTATAGAATGTCAAAGTCAAGGTCAATGCGGAATTTTCTAGATGAAAATTCATATTTTAAATTCAAAAATTTTTAAAATTGAAAAAGAGAATTAGAGTGCATCCAATTAATAAAAGAAGGGACATTTTTTGTGAGTTTCATTTCTCGTTCAGTGAACTCAAACAACACCCTAAGAGACTTTATGCATATTTTCGGATGACAAGTGCTACCACTTTTAAGTACATTTTATATGATATTTAGAGTAAAATAAGAGAAGCATTGACGAATGAAGTATCTCCAATTTCATTACATAATTTCGTTGTTGAATTTCGGTTTGAATAATTACAATTTTTCATATCTCATACAGCCGGGCGCTTACGAATACCCTCAATCAGCTCAAACCAATATCTATGCCTTCGAAATTTTTCAAAAATGAGAGCTCAGAAAACCACACTGTGCAAGTGGTTTCACGCGATTGAAATTAAAAGTTTTGTGGTCTTATTTAACCGCCTCTAAACAGTCTGGAACGTGTCTTAACACATCGCCTTTAACCGCACCAACATGAATACTCGCATTGTTTGCCATATCGGTGACTTTTCCAGGCAGTTGGGCGCGTAATCGCAGCGCTCAAAACCTCTCCAGGTTGAAGACGGCCTTAGAGATAATAAGCGTTGTCCATCTTGAAAAATCTCTGAAAATCGTCAGAATAATGTTTGTCAACATATATTATCCTTTTATATACTTATTTATACTTCTAAGCACCAGGAAAAGTACACCTACCTGTAAAAACTATATACTATGATTTCGAATATGCGCAAAATAATCCCTGAAACATATGTTTGTAGAGAATGAACTACCATTTGCTGTTAGCACAGTTCCGATGCTTATAACAAATGAATTTTATATTGTTATAAATTTCGATTGCATAACTTTGCAACAGATACAGCCATCTTTTACGTTTGGAATGAGACTATAGCCTCTAGAGGCGCTCAAAGATATCTTCTTGTCTCATCATATATTTAAAGTTTCAAGCATAAGGTATAAAAAAAACTGTAATAATCTTCAGTTACGCTTGAACAGAGCAAAACAGGAATATTAAAATGGCTTTAGCACTCGTGTCCTCTCTTCAAAATAATGAATTGACCCTCGAGACATTTCTGCCCAATGATTATGATTTTGATATTTGATTAGTAGAAGTACCTACAAGCAAAAGGAGAACTTATCTACATACATATTTTTTCCAACACTGATATGATATCAAGAGATCTGCAAGTTGAAAAAATGATGGGGTATTTGAGAAATGAATTTTAATGAGGTTAGAAGGATTTTCGAGTGCTTTTACTTTTAACGATTCGAAATTAAATTGTAAATAGAAGAGAAAAAAATCAAATCAAGTCGGGACCTTTCGCTTTCGGGGTGATTGCTCTTACCACTGAGGTAAGGAGAGAGATGCCTTTTCCTCTTGTATTTCTTATTTTTTCTAGCCTATTGAGTCAAAAATACTTTCAACTGGCACTAACCAACAACGACACAAATAGATAGTAAATTTTGTCATTTTTATTTATTTATAAGTGGGGTACGTTTATCTTCATTGCGAAAAGTGAGTATTGAAATTTCTATCCTTACTTGTTAAAAATAGCAGCACATTTAGAAAGTTATAATCGTAGTCATGGTCCCTTCTTGTAATGTCTTTTTTTATAATTAGTATCGATAGCATCAGTGTAGGGAGTTTAACTATTATTTTCTTCCCCACAGGGGAACATAATTTCTGAACCAAAAGTGGAATTATAATTTTTGTAAAGTTTTCCTTTACGTTTTACTTACAGGGAGGACCTGTGCTATTCGCAGGCTTCTCAAAATAAAATAAAAGGAAATTTATATGGCACCCAATAATTTTTTCCCATTTCTGGTGCAAATAACTTTGTCCATCTTTATACGTTATATATAAGGCGAAGAACCTGCGGACTACTTGGATGGAAAACGGACCCAAAAGTGTGCGGTACAATCGGAAAAAAAGTGGCTGGTTTGTTTTCGCTTTCGAGGATTGGTTTATAATGCATCTATTGCCGCATTTAAAAAGACAGAATGGCAGAAAAGTAGTCATCGGGGATAAATAGCCTTCACACATAAATCTTAGTATGTGTTGAAAGCTAGCGAAGAAAATAACATTTCACTTGTGCGTCTTCCTCCTAATTCAGGGCATTTCACCCAACCGCTGGATGTGGCTTTCTTCGCTCCGATGAAAATGGAACGAAACAACTAGTCGAATGGAAGAACTCAAAAGTTGGATCAGGATATGCGACGAAACCCAAGGACGTTTTTCTATGCTTATTAAAACACTTATTGGAAGAACTACATAGAAATAGAACTGATAAATTAATAGCAGGCTTCAGAAAATATGGAATACACTCAATTGGTATGGACGAACTTCACCAGCGTTTGCCATAAATGTGTACCGTTGATTCCAGTTTAGTTGGGGAAGCATTTCTTCAACAGCTCGAAAATAACCGGATAGAAGTAGTAATACAAAAGTCAACTCAAAACAAGCGAAAGAAAATGAATGTTCCTGCAGGAAGAAGTGTTAGAGCGCAAGATATTGCAATTCTATTGACTATCGATCCGACAACAAACCTACCGAACAGGGAAATCTCGACTTAGATAAAGTATCAGCAGCACAACAACTAATAAGGAATCATTAACGGCAACAAACTCCATTAGCATTTCTGATATCTTCCCTCAGGAGGAGAGTGAAGAAAGGTATTCTAATGTATTCCCAGCAAATGAAGGAACTGCAAACGTTTCGTATTTTGCTGAGGTTGCAGAGCAATCGCATACACCCAATAACTCCAATACAGAACAACATTCCAGTATCCAGAGCAGCCATTTGGAAGAAATTATTCCACAGTATAAGACAGGCGACTTCATTGCTGTTGTATATGAAGGAAAGCAATATCCAGGTAATAAAAGCCTAATTGTTACCACTCTTAGCTTTCACCTTTTGTCCCAATCCCAATTGAAGGTATTATTGATTCGATTGATGGTGAGAATTATTTTGTCAATTGTATGGAAAATCCTCAATCCACTGGCGATGGGTCAGACGAAAGGGTCATTCTGGCCTGTTTTTTTTTATATATATATTATTAAGCCAAGCTCAGGGGATACCCTATGATGCAAAGCACAGCATGGCAGTAAGGAGATAGGGAAAAGATTAGGGGATATGAGATGAGGAGGGTGGCGGAGGTGCCGATGTATGTCGCCCTTAAACTTCCGCAGATTGTATTCCGAAGGAAAAACTGGAAATGGTAAACTGTTCCACATGCGCATTTTTTGTGATAAAAAAGCATCACGAAATTTTACTGTACGGCCGAAAGTAATTTGAAGGGTAAAAGGATGTGCTTGGCTTTCAGCGCGAGGTATGCGTGCTGGAGTCACTCTATAAGGGATTAGACTAGATATTTCAACAAAGCATTGACCATGCATGTAGCGATAAAGGAGCGAAAGGCATCCAATATTGCGACGGTGCTCGAGTGAGAGGATATGACAAGTTATTGCTATATCGCCAATGAGCTTGAAGGCTCTCTTTTGGACAATATCCGACCAGCCTACAACTTAATTGAAATTGTTCGGAAAATATATCCACCGAAACCTATAAAAAAACGAGGGTATTTTTCTGTTCCAGAATTGGAATAACTTTTACAACTATTAACTACCTATACATGTCTAAGAACAGTTTTAATCACAGTTTATTTTTTTTAAAGTAAATTCTGAGTATACCTAGCCGCAAAGAAAAATTGTTGTTTTTTATATGTTTTACTTATATACCCACTATTGATCTTTATAAAATTATAAATAAAGAGTTTATAATTGTTTTTTAAATAAATAAAATGGAAAATAAAATAAAATTTGTTTTACTTTTATTAAGGGTTGACTGCTGTGCCCACTGCAAGAACTACCGTTCTTCTACCTACTCGTATTTTTTAATATTCTTACTTTTGCCTTCAATTCTACGATGGGGAACTTCAAAGTTTTCTTCAAATAAGGTCAAAAAGCAAGAATTAAATTCTTTTTCCAAAGTAGCTCCAATGCCCGGGTAACTTTGACGGTTATGGCGGATTAAGTGTAGACGAATTTCTTAAATTTAATTAAATACGCTCCAAATATGACGAAAACAAATCTGTTTGCTTAATAGAACACAAATTCAAGCAACTCATCTCAAATTGGAAGAAAAGACCTAATTAAATCGTGGAAAGGTAAGAAAAGTCATGAAAGTAACCCCGTTCTACTGTATTGTAAAATGATAAGCCCTAGACGTTTTTTTTTGTACCACAAAGTTCCTCATAATATGAAATCCTATAAAATTGGTTATAATCATTTTTACTGTTGGACGAACCGTTTTAGAAATATATGCAAAAAACCACTTCAACGATCAAACCTGCACTAATCGGTGACCATACGAAATTCCATATTCATCTAGGGTTATTTAATAAAATCTCCAAATTTTTTCGGCTGTGTCCTATCTTCTAATTAGGTTATCTTTGATAAGAAGATGGGAATCAGCCAAACAAAATTGGAAATTTTTCGTGTCTTCTAGAATGAAACAAATAATGTCATATGCTTACGTCTTTTGCATATATGTGGGAAAAGAACTTGACTGTGCACTATTGTAGTGCGACTGAGACAATGAGTTAAAAGTAAAATTGAGAGAACGTAGGATTACCCAAAAGGTAAAATTTTATTGAATACTTTCAAAATCCTTTCAAACTATTCAAAATATTGTAGTACATCGGGTCACACTACTTTAATTTTTTACGACAAAAAAATTTTTTTTCGCTTTGGCCATGAGATGTAAATTTCCGTACAAATAAAATTCTCAGTTTTCGCAAAACATCAGAGAATTCAACATGAGTTTTTCCCACTTAATCTCTTCAGAGTAAAACAAATATGAACAGAAGTACGTGCGTTCAATTAGCATAGGATTACAACAACAAACATTGGGAAAATTCTCTCAATATTGCAGGAAAACCGGTTTTCACAAAAAATATATTGCGCTAATTTTCTTTCTATTTTACTGAAGGCGGTAAGATTTCTTGAGGCACTATCGAGGTGCACATAATCTCTATTATGAGAAGGAATATTTAAATAATTTGCAAAAGCTGAAGTACTTTGCGTTATGGCGGTATTTGTAGTAAGTGCGTTAAGTACCAGTATCGGGGCTTATACTTGAGAATATTTTGAGTACCAGTACTGGGACTTCTACTTAAAAAAAAATGTCAAGTCCAGGTCCCAGTACTGGTACTGGTACTAATACTTAAATACCAATGTACTTAGTTACTTTACAGGTCTGAATTCAGATAGTTTAGAACAATTATATACGTTCTTAATAAGCATTAATAAAGAGATAGTTAAGGTCTGTATACGCTTTAGTTTACGGTTTTTTTTTCTGCAAACTTATTTAGCACCGATTGCGCTTTTGGTTTGTTGTAAATTATTTCATTTTCAATGTTTATGACTGCCATGTTCGAAAACCTCTCCTGAAGCAGTTGCTTTTAACCAAGTTTTAACGCGATGGAAAAGCTGCGTTCACAGCCGGTCGAGCTGACAGAAAGACCCAGAGTTGCTTGCAGCTACTTGTATAAATTTGAGCAGAAGTCTTCATTACTTTCTGTTTCCAGTGTTTCTAAATTTACTACAATGCTCTTGTTTTGGAAGATATTATTTATTATTTTTATTTCAAACTTTAAGGTGGAAATTTCTACATTGAAAACATTTTTATAATTTTCTACAAATGCCTCTCCATGTTTCAGGTACAACTTTATAAATGAGTCAACTGACTGTACCAACGGTAGATTTTCAAACCTATTTTGAAGTTAGTGATAATGTTGTCCATAACTTGGTTGTAAATATATGTCTTCCAATATTCTGATGGCCTTGTATCTGATGGAAAGTCTACTAAATTACTTTATCAGAAACTCTTTTGATCTCTAAGGTTGCCTTCTCCTTTTTGAGACTTGATAGGTTCTAGATTAATTTATTGATTTTTTGTGAATGCTTATATAGTTGTATTGCATAATGTAACGTAATAAAAATTATATTGAATATTATTTATTTCGTCCTTATAAAGATAATCAGCCTTAATTTTAATCGAAACAGCTTAAAAAAAATTTTTCCGGAAAATTAAACAATACGAAATTTTCAAAATTTCATTGATATCAAAGGTGATCAATTAAAATTTGCACACAAACTGTCAAAATAGTTCTGCATGATTTCTCCTACAGATCACGCCTTTGTCAAAATTCAGTAGAATCAGAGCAATCTCATAGTTTTCAAAAATTTAAAAAAAAAATTTTAATAGGTTTTCTTGAAGAAAAGAACTTTTCGATTCCGATTCGAAGGAATTAATTTTAAAGTCACAAAAGCAACTACTCTAATGAAAGGAAACCTGTAGGTATACCGTAAATATTCTTTGATAATAGAATAAAATTGAATAGTGATCGATCCCAACTTCTACCTTCCAACACTTCGAATTATCAACTTTAATGATTGTTCACAATCAACAAAAATATCAGTTCACTGCTATTTAGCTTGACATAAATATGTTTCGTTACATCGAGATCGGTAGGCTAATTATTTTCTCACTCTATCAATTTATCCCCTTACTTACTTGGGCAATATAAAAACAATCTTAAGAAAAGAAAAAAGTATTTTGCATTATTCTATCTTAAGTTTCCATGGAACGATCACGTAAATTGAAGCTTCTATATAAATTTGGATAAAATTTTCTAAAAAGAAAATGCATAAAAACGGATACGACTAGGGAAAAATTGTCATGCGATGCATGCACATGTGAATGTAACTTTATAGCAGTATATTCATCCTACGTGTGTCGTTCATTGAAGAACCATAGCTACATATTTGTGTATAGTCTAATCCAGGAATAAAATGAAATATACAACCATCACCCAGCTCTTCTTACCCTGTTAGATATTTATGCCAGAATATTCTTTATATCCATAAGCGTCATACCCTTTCGATTTTTATCTTTCCGCCATGAAACAAGCAGCATATGAGCCAGATACGTTATACTCCAATTTCTGGGAGGGTGTAGAGAAAAAAAACCACCCTAAATACATCCACTAGAATGGAGTCCTTCAGCATTCTACTTCACCACCAGAGTCTCATTCCATTCGGCTTAATATGTGAATTTCCTTATTCAACCGCGCCGCAAAGAGTTCGGAAGGATATTTATGCGATGTTTTCTAAAAACAGGATACACTAGCAACACCACCAGCAACAACTCAGCTGGATACTGGTGAAGGATGAATTGAGATATACACCATGGTACCGTACCGTACTGTTCGTTTGGTTCAATCCCGATATAGCGCCGCTGGAGTTGCACAGTTTTATAAATATTTATGCGACAAGTTTTTTACTTTATTTCATGTACTTATAGAGTCATATCTTCTCACGTAGAATCCTTCAATGGGTGTAGTGCCAAAATGGTCTGTCTTTTAAGTGCATGCTCGATGAGTTATTACTTATCGATCACTCAATAAAATTGAATAAATCAATCAAAAGTTATCATTTTTTTGAATATACTCTCACTCGTACTTGAATGCTTTCGCAATTGCAAGTTCAAATATGATTTCGTGTTGAAATTATAATTTGTAGAATTTAGAATTTGAATTTTTTGATATTTGATGTAGGAGGTAAAAGCTTTTGACTGATTCACTTCCCGTTTCTACATTGGTAAAAGTTGAGAACCCTTAGACTCTTAACTGGGCTGTCAAAGCCCGTTTGTCGAAATTGGTATTGTACGTGAAGAGTTAAGATATGTCAGAAGTCAGCTGATCTCTGAAATTTAGTAGAGATTATTTTTAAGCTATTTGGTATTCTAGCAAAAAACAATATTTCTAAACACAAGAGGACCTGACTTAGGTACCTACGCTTAAATCTCTTATCGCGATAGTCGCAGAAATTGTATTGTTCCAAATGTGCGAAATTTTGGATAAAAATGCTATAACATTACTAGCGTAAGTTTGTGAAATATGCAATAAATAAATAAATAATAAATAATTTGACATTGCCAGCCATTCACAGAAGGAGCTCTAAGGAGCATGAGGGTTGACTTGGATCCGCTTGCTATTTCAGAGGCTGTATTCATATTCATTCACAATGTCAAAATTTCTGCCCTTTAACTTATATATGAACAGCCTTTCATAATCTCCATTACTCGACGATAACATCTCATTTCAATGTTTTGGCAACAATTAATTTGTTTTCTACCAGTTTATACCAAAATCCTAAAATCCTGTTGGACGAAATAATATCCTCAATTTAAGCCATCCTTTGATATCTAGGATAATTGCTATGTTAATTGTTATCAAACTTAAGAAATTCATAAGATTTCCGGAAACATCTGCAGAAGTGAAAGAAACAGTGAACGGGATCATTGCGTAAATCTCAGATTCTATCATACTTTAGGATGTATAAACTGCACACATTTCTTCTCCTTTCTTCTTGAAAAGTGAATTGTCTTTAACAGCTATGTTAACTGAAAGGGAGTGTTCAGATTCTCCGAAACCTCTTAATATCCGTAAACACCAACCAGAATAATCACACCAATCAAGATTACTCGCGATTTAATCCATCGTAGTACACCGGTGTAAATTTTATTTAAGATCTGCGGGGATATAATTTCAATTCGAGAATTATTCCGAAAAGGTGACGGGATGAGCCAAATACGAATTTAAGCGACAATAACAGCAGACAACAAAGAATAGCACTTTTCCGTAGTAACGATACTTCGGTTCGAGATGCACTGATTTTGAATTTTTCTCTACTTAACCCTGCATTACTAACCTTATATTATAACTGTGTTCTTTTCTGTACATTTTTTTTATGATGTTCTCAAAGCTCAGGAGATACCCTATGATGCCGTAGCACTGCCTTGGCAGGAATAAGGGGTGGGGAATTCCAGAGCTCCCATACACTGGAGAGAAGAAATCGTTCTGCCGATTGAAGCGAACTATTTGTACTGTTCGCTTAATTTATAAATCTTCTATGAAAATTTATGAAGCGTTCTTTTTTTGTATATCATTTGTTCTGCCTAGTTCTGCGGACACAAAAGATGGCTGTAATCCAGTTACGATTTTATATTCATGTATACGGGGAACCATAACATTAAAATTTACGAATATAGTAATTTTAAGTAAATACAACAAACCTGTTATAATATAAAAATAAGAGAGAAATAAGCCTATTAGGAATACATATTCATATTAAGTCTGTTGAATTTGTTTGACAGTATGATTTTAGTACGTTATTTAAAATTGGGTGGATTACACCCATAGGTTAGTAATGCAGGGTTAAATAATTTTTTTAATATTATATAACAAAAATGACTAAAATTAAATTAATTTTCTTCAATATATTATTTATTCAACATCTCTTTTTTTTCGACATACAGCAAACGTCGGAAGATAATGCCACATAAGCAAAAACAACATGGCTTTATGGTGTTTATGTCCAAAGCAAGCATGATTATTCTGGGATAGGAATAATCTTCACACAGGAAATAGTTTTATCTCCGTTGGTGCTTACGAACCTGAAAGTCACGATCGATTGGTTGTACGAAAACTTTCAGAGTGGCTGCCAAAAAGTGAAGAAAAAAGTTTTTTCAAAATTACTCGGAATGCGTGAATTCTGCGATAAAAATATTGCAATGCTATTATTAAGTAAACTAAATTCTCTACAAAAAAGATTCTATACTTTTTTCCTGTATAATTAACGGAATGGCCCCTTCGATTTTTAGAATTCTTGCCAACTGTAAACGGTTAGACTAGTCTATTCAAATTAAAGGAAAGTTACGAAACCTTGGTACCGTCCTCTCGCTCTAGGGTTGAGTTACCTGCTACGGCTAGTCGAGTGTAAACGACCTGTGTTTGAGTTTGTACTCTTCGTCCTTTCTATTTTCAAGTGCCGTAAGTGCGGATTGTTTTATATATAAAAATGGATGTGATATGCGTTATCTGCGAAAAAAACAAACACTGAATGATGGAGTCGCTGTGGTTATGTCACGTGGCATCATGATCCTGCAAACCGCAAATAAAGAGCGGAGCGATGAAAACTTTGAACACTTATCTGCTTATGCAATGGTATAAGTTCGAGTACAATAATTAACGTTTGAAAAGGATACGCGAAAAGGAGGCTGCCACAAATTCATCGATGAGCCCTTCTAAAAGTAAGATGCGTACCATTGCATCAACAATTAGTTTCAAAGATTGCTGCTTCATTTGTTGTCAGGACGCCAATCCCTAAAATGAGCAAGCGAAACATAAAAAATAGCGGGACAATTAAACACGTTTCAACACTTTATATTAAATCGTTCATATATGCAACGACAATTTAACAATGGAGGTCAAAAAACAGGCACTCAATGAAATCAACCTAGTTGCATGTTAAGCCAGATATCATAGGCCCTATTTTTGTGACTTCTTCAAACCACATACAAAATAACGTAGGGGCTTCCCCTAAGTCCTGATATTACTTCGGCAATGGAGGAAATATGTACCTACTTACGTCGAGTGTAATTACAACACAAGTAGGGAAAAAAAGAGCACGACAATTACGGATTTGGTGGCAGTGTTGATAACTAGCCGCAGAAAATAATTCAGTATGAGTAGAAATCAGAAGTATAGTTCAGAACAGAGTTAGATATTGATGGGCTATATGAAGGCCTTGAGTGAAGAAGGGGAACAAAATGCTTCTAAATAAAATATATGAAATTTGGTGAGATAAGTATACTCCGTTAATCCTTTCAGTCCGATTTAAGAAATATCTTTCCAAAAAAAGATTCCTTTTATTTTTAGTATAATTCAATGGTCTTCTTTCCGTTTTCTATGAAATTTTATAACCCGAAATCTTCAGACAGGAGTTTTACGAAGTTGTAAATTTACAACAAATGGACTGTAAGGTACTAAAATAGAACTAAATAGTTTTCTTTATTAAAAACTTAATTTTGTTCAAGAAAGAATTTTTTGGTATTCTCAAAAGCAAAAGCTAGAAAATGTTCTAATTTGTTATTTCATCACACAACCCATTAATTTTGGGTGACAAGTCTCAAGTCTTGGTTTGACTCATCAACAGGTCCCAAATAGCGAAATTGGGTGATTTGAAAAACAAATGAAAAAAATGAAAAAAAGAAGAAAGAAATGAAAAGTTTGAGAAAAATAGAAAAAACAATTTTTTTATTTAATAAGAAATTTAAAATTTTTTTTAAAGAAACAGATTCATTCGAAGCGAATCGAACCTGTATACGCCACGCAGTGGGCTGAAAAATAAAAAAGAAGCAATGGAAGAAGAAGAAGAGTTTCGTGTCAGCGGAAAACCTTACACTCATCGGTGCAGCTCGGATTTCTGCCTGCTGCAGACGCTTGAAAATAGATCGAACGGTTCTCTTCTCATATAAACTCACAATAAATTCTGGGTGTGAATTATATGAGGAAAAAATACTCTTATACAAGCCCAGGAGGAAAAATAAAAAAAAGATTAGTCTTTTGGACTTTTTACCGGGTTAAACTTAATTTTGTTCAAGAAAGATTTTTTTGTGATTCTCCGGTATATAGCATTTTCATTTCTTTCCTCTTTTTTCATTTTTTTCATTTGTTTTTCAAATCACTCAATTACGCTATTTGGGACCTGTTGATGAGTCAAACCAAGGCTTGAAACTTGTCACCCAAAATTAATGGGTTGTGTGATGAAATAACAAATTAGAACATTTTCTAGCTTTTGCTATATACCGGAGAATCCCAAAAAATTCCTTCTTGAACAAAATTAAGTTTAACCCGGTAAAAAGTCCAAAAGAGTAATCTTTTTATTTATTTATTAAAAACATCAAAATTCTTGTTGAAAACATTGATAAAAAACATAAACTGAACATATTTTCTTAGAATTTAACAGAAATCTAATATTATTATATACTTTTGTCTTTTTGGTTACACACTCACGATTTTATTTCTTATTATGGAAATCATAAAAGCAATTTTTGTTGTTGTTTGCAGAGCACAAATGAATATTGCACTTAGTACATATGTTTTGCGTAAATCCAGTACATCCTTCAAATTTACACCTACCACGTTTACTTCCAAATATCGGCCAGTTATTATACATATAAATCATACCTTATGATTTTATCTGGTCGCTTTTCAAAATTTTGTTTTGGAGATGCAATAGATAGAGTCGAATTGTCCCCTTCATCATAGTTTCGAGGTCTTCCCCGTTTGCGCACTGGTTTAATAATATTTGCAAATAAAAGACCATCAGAAATTTCACTTCGAAATTACATAAAATTCAAGACTTCTCTAGAACGAATTTCTTTTTTGAGGCAGTCAAGTTTGTATTCAAGCTATGCGTTACAGACAGCGTGGTTCATGGAATGATCAAAAATCTTTATGGTACACTTAGTGATATGAGAAAATCTAAATTATCAACACTTCCCATGTGTTTGTTGTACGATTTCAGGGCGTTTAATTTAAATAAACTTCTTTTTCTCCTAACAGAAACGTGTAACATTTGACAGTGGGTCGATTCCAAATATGGTGGATGCGAGTTGCACTATGCTATTATCAAACCATCGTACTAAACATATATGCTGTATTACTTCGATGCAATAGTCAAATGACCCGCAACCTTCTTTTCGTAAATGCTTCTCAAATTTTAAGAGTTTCTATGCTCCGCATAATCTGTTATAGATCGTAGAGTTCCAGTTTCCCATATTCCAAGCTCTTTCAATTTGGAAAGTAATGGAATGCCGTTGAAAGAATTATTGAAAAATATCTTATGTCCATTATTAAGTGGAACAGTTTCAATTAAACGCAAGATAATATCTGCACAAAAACCCAATTTACCTTCGTCAACTCTTGTTCCTTTGCCCTAGTAGAATTCCAAATCATGCATAACGCCATCAGTGCTGGATAAAACAAATATTTTGATACCCCATTTACAAGGTTTCTTGGGCATATATTGCTTGAGTGTTGTCTTTCCTTTAAAAGAAATCATTATTTCATCAGCACATAAAAAATTCTTGTTTTCCGAGACATTGTATCGGCAATTGCTGGAATACGGATTGCTTTCTTCCAGTACATGCAAATTCGTGCAAAATCACACATTCGCGTTACTAAATACAGGCCGATTAGCTGGTATATCTCAGAAGATGTAGTGCCCAAAATATTCGTGGTTTGTGAAAAAATAATACATATTTGTTTCCTTGGCAATATTTTCAATTAACTCCTGCGGAAAATATTGTAGGAAGTACTGTAGCGGTGTCTTTTCGGAACATGATAATTCATCAGAACTATTGGTAATGAAATCTCCAGTTGATATTTCGAAGTCCTTTTTTCTCCAAAAAAAAACACTGCCCTAACTTTCCTTGACTCCGTTTTTTTTAAGATCTTCTATATCCGGTAAGTCTTTTTCTAAATACTTATCAAGCATATCAGCTTCAGCTTCAGGAACCGCCTCAGAAATTTTATCCAAAGACGAGGACATTTGGCACTCTTGATCTATCTGTTGAAGTATATTATTGATATCGCCACAAATATCATCGTTGTCATCATAATCGTCCTCTATATCCGATAAATCGAACATTTCGAAAAACCTCTCTTACATCGGAATCATTCCTCAAAAACCTTTTTCTGCCTGAAGTAAATATTTTCCAAAAAATAATTTCCATCAGTGACATAAATAATCAAAATAGCCGAAAAACTTTAAGAAAAATTAGATTTGTTGCACACGTGCAACAATTTAAAATTACAAGAAAAGCAACCTTTGAATAAAATTGTTGCAAATTTACAAAATCAGATTTCTACAAAATCACAGTAGGTACATATTTACTATTTCAATATAAACTGCAGGAAATAATAATCTTTCACTCGTTTTGAATTAGTATATGCATATTTCAGTTCATTTTACACTTTGCTTCCTTAAAAACGGTAGAATAAATAGGCTTACCTGTTCGTTCTGCCATGTTCTTATATACCATAAACAATTCTTCAATCTATCACGTTATCTTTTTAACTGAAGGCCACATGGCGAAATCTTAAGCATTAAGGGCTCTTTTAGAATAGATATAGAATACCTTTAGGAGTTATACCATAGTTTCGACATAATTATAGGAGCTTTAGTTCGTGTTGTAAAATTACAACAAAAAGACCGAAAGGTTTTTTTTTTATATTATTAAGCCAAGCTCAGGGGATACCCTATGATGCAAAGCAGAGCGTGGTAGGAAGGAGATAGGGAAAGGATTAAGGGATATGAGGAGAGCGGCGGAGGTGCCGATGTATGTCGCCCTTAAACTTTCACAGGTTGTATGCCGGAGGAAAGACAGAAGATGGTAGACTGTTCCACATTCGCACAATAATATAATAATATATAATTAATATATTTCAGTTACACGCATCTATTCTATGACGTGTTATAAATTTCGTCCATAAAATAAAAATATCTATTCTAAAAAGTTTCAAGCTTTTTGACCACACACTTATTGTCTTTTTCTATGAAATCAATATTGTTCAGTTTATATATCAAAGCCACAGAGAAGTTAGTAAATGTTAACAGAAAAAAAAACAATCAATCAAACATCCCCTACTTTTCGAAGCACGGAATTGAATTATTTTTATCCCGAAAATAATTTCTTAGCTTTTAAGTCATATACTTAAAACTGTCATCATCGCCCCCAATTTTCTTTAAGATTTTCCCAAAAATTCCCATTATCCTTGGTTACAAGTTTTCTCTCTCCCTCTTCAATTCTCACTTTTAATGTACTTAATTCAAATGAATTTTCGGTTAGAGATTTTAAATGAATTTTCACACTGGTAACTTTGAAAGAAAAATATTTTTTGGACTATGTTCAAAAAGTGTCCACAGAAAGAAAGTTTTCGGATAAAATATGTTCATGTATCCCCCTGCCTAGGGTGCTACTAAAGATTAAGAAATATGGCCGGCATGTCTACAAGCGGTATAAAATTTATTGATTGCCTTAAAAGGCCCAGAGAGTTAATAGAGGAGACCCTCCGAAAGATATATATGTATATTCTCTTCTCTGAATATTATACCCTTAAGGACTAGGTCTTTTTTTTTTTTGTACAATTAAAAATTATTATCCCTGGAGATGATGTAAAACATTCTCATTCCATGTAAGTAGGTATATATTAGAAGTCGTATATAGTAGAAACCGCCTGCTGAGAATTATTAGGGATTGAAATTGAAAAGCGCCAGGAACTGCATTATCCAATTTTCGTTATAACTATGTAGACTATAAAGGCTGACCCGTACTAAGGTTGAGGTTTTATATTATCAGAAAGCATTCCTTTATGCGACCGCACTATTCCCATTTTGATTTAATTAAAGTCGACTTCGATATTTCTGATGCCAGTTGCCTTGCCTGCACCTATATTAGGAGCCAAGACTCTGTCCTTTCAGCACACAGTGTTTAGTCAGACCTCCTTTGGCTATGGGCCAGATCAATATAATTTACATATTGGCGTTAGAGATTCCAAGAAGGAAAATTTGCTTTTTTGCCACCCATTATAAAAGCTATTTCTGGGGATGCGATTTTATAGTTGGTATTGGTAAAGTGGCCAAGAAATGCCAATAGATTTGCCAAAGGCGGTTTTTCTGCCTCATTTTTATTCTTAATTCTTTTCTTTTGAAAATTCTCTCCTCCATAATTTCATCCTGTTAAAGGTCGTCATGCGCTTATGTTGACTCAGTGAGCTTTTTTTTTTTGTGAAATGGTAATTCATCATACGGCGCGGCGGCAAAACGTTTTTGTATAGGTATTCCAAGGAAGGAAAAAAAATTCCTAACACAACAGCAATGGCGATAGAGGATTAGAAAGGAAAATTTTCTTCTTTTCCTAAGAGCCTGTCAAGATTGATGATGAAGCAAGAATTTCCTTCTTTTGGATGCGAATTAAAATTTTCTGGGTCATGTTTTATTCACTGGGTGTAATGAAGGTACCAAGAAGGTAAAGTTTATTTATAGTAAAATTTATGTACCTACCTATGCCGGAAGTTCTAAGTGGTTCCTATTGGCTTCAAGATATTGGGGAACTAATTATGAAAAAGGTAAATGAAAACGCCTATGTTTTCTATTTTTTATGAAGCTATATGTATATAATTTATGTAGGTATATATGCGTATTAACTTGTATGCGCAATATTAGTATCGCTAAGAATTGTATTGTTACTATATAGCTCGTATTTTTTTCTCCTTTTATTTTTAAACGAAAACAATTTTTTTCTATTTGCCAATGTTTCACGTTGTATTTCAGTGCTTCATCAAGGCTATAAAAATACAAACAAAAGAATTCATTGGACAACAGGGAAAATCTTAAATTGTCGAAATCTTAAAGTTTCGATCTCCTGACTTTATTGTGTGAAATGTCAGCCCAAGAGAACTTACTTTATATGGCATGTGTGATTAGATTACAGTTCTGATGGCGACGATTTAATCTGATTTGGGAGTAGTTTAGGATTAAAGGTGTATTGGACTATTATCGTGTACCTATGATGTACTGTCAATTTGTTTTATGTTAATTTCTTTTTAAATTACTTATCTATACGTATCTGCAGGGGCGCACCGAGAGGAAGACGAACGGGACCGGTCCCCCTCCAGAATATGAACATAATTTACAAATTATGTATAAAATGTGGTATATTATTCCAAAGTCCGATAAAATAAAATAAAATCTTTGAATATACAATAGCAGTCCTTAAGTGCTCAGATGGGTGCAGGACGCGACTTTAGAGCCCTATTTTTCCGACTCGTTAGGACTTGAGACACCTATGGTCCCCCCTGAAAGCCAAATCCTGGGTGCGTTACTGCGTATCTGAGTCATGCAATATCCTCGAAATATAAAATGTATGTTCTTTAGTGCCATTGTTGTTATTGTACCTATTGTAAACAGAGCCCCCATCGGTCGTGAGCTTCGCCAATACGGAAGAAGAACGCATTTTTTACCTCACGGTGGTTGAAGCAAAGTTAACTTAAGAACAAGTTAGGAAGTAAGAAGAGATTTCTTTAATACTAGATTGCTTTTTAATTTCGTTTAGCAAAAAAATTATGTCCATAAGGATACCATGTATGTTGTATATTGCCCAAAAGTAGTCATTTTGACTGCTTGGGTAATTTAAATTAATTAAATGAATTCTATTATTGAATTTCGAAAAAAAAATTAAATGACTAGTCCACCCCTGTATTGCAATTTGATAAGCAATAAGAGGAGCAATAAACATTCATTTCTTCTTAAGAATTTACAGAAAATATTTCGCCAGATTTTTCATTTACTTTGGTGGTCGACTGGAGTTATTTTCAGTCAATTTTTACAAAAAAACAATCACCTAATTTTGCAAAATTTGATAAATTTTATTTTTTTGTTTGCCAAATTTGATAGCTTCTGGCACTGGTCAAGATGTCAACTTAGAAACTCGATGGAACGCAAGAGGAGATGCGGTGACTGTTGTAAAAAAAACGTTTACCTAACATTTTCAGTGCTTTGTAAAAATTGCCATCTGAGGAAGAAAATTTTACTCAACTCAATGCAATCTTTTTTCCAATAATACCCCGGCAAACAAGGAGGTTAAATATCTATCAATAGCTGCGTCTTTTTATATTTACCCGGTTCATTGGAAATTTTAAGTTGATTTGCTTCTAAAAAATGTCTATAAATAGATACGATTTTACATATGAGGAGAATTATCAAATTGCCATGATTTCAATCTTCATAAAACGTCAAAATAGAACCTGAATAAAATGAGATGATTTCTTATGAATTTAGAAAATTATTTAAATTTATAACCGATTTTGATATCGACGTCAATCGATAATCTCCTTTGATCCAGATCACGAAAAAAGAACGCAGCTAATGTGATTTAAAACTGAGTTCTTTACAAATGTTACAAGAGCAGTTACAAAAGCCAAACAAATTAGTGGTGAAAATTCGCATGACGTGGGGCTATCTTTTGAAGAATATATACAAAGAGTAATGTTTTTGTTATTGATGGATAGAGTTACGCAAGAAATAAAAGTATGAGCAAATACGCGTCCCTGCAGCGAAATATTTGTGCCTAATACCCTCTAATCTTTTAAATGAAAATTTTGAATGTTAAGTAAATAACTTTATTAACATTGATGAGGAACAGTTTTATATTGAAAGGAAAAGGATCCAGAACTTTATGCCTCTATCTGATGTACAAGAGCAAGCAAAAGGTTGGAAAAGCGGGGAATGGCCTCTTGAACTTTTAATAGTTATCAAAAAATATAGATTTGAAAACTCTGTACCCAACATATTAATATTACTTAGAGTTTTTTTAACAATAGCCATCAGTGTCGCTAGTTGTGAACGGAACTTTTCCAAATTAAAATTAATTAAAAATTATCTTCGTTCCACAATGAGTGATTTAAAATTACGAAATCTAGCGATACTGTCAATTGAAAGAGAACTAACAGATAATATAAATTTTGACAATCAAGTCTACCTGTGAGTTCGATTCGATCTAGATTCGATCGAATCAAGGTTTTTCATATAGCATTTCTTACTAATATAATTAATCATATCGAATATTCTTCAGCTCCAATCAAATATAACCAGCAATTGCCTTTTATTGAATTTAGAAAATCTTCGATTTAATTGAATTAAACAGTAGAAAATGCTCCTTGAAAAAATTCGATTTAAGAAAAATAAATATATAAATCACCAATCAATTTAAACAAAATAAATAAATGGTTTCACCCATTTATTTATTTATGTTCAATAATTGTTAATAACCACTCTTGATATTGATTAAGTTAGAAAGGACGGCAAATTCAGGACCGCGCCAGGCGAAAAAAGCTCTACCTACGCCACTGCATTGGAAATACTTGAAACGAGTGGAAGGAGAGAAAAGATATACTTTTCTTTTCCTTATGAAATTTATTTTATTAACTAAAGAAGATTGCATTTCTATACTTAATTAATTTTAGCTTAACGGTTCCTAGCAGGACCGTCCTGCTTCAAGAAATTTTATAAAACAAGGAAAAAAGCTAGAATTGGTGTAAGACCAATTCTTATGATACCCTAGATGATTGCCCGTATGTGATTTCATTAGGTCACCCATCTGTGCAAATTTGATTTTTGAAGTGGTTTTTCGCATATATTTCTAGAACGGTTTGTGGGGGAAGAAATAATGATTATTACCAATTTTATAGGATTTTGTAGTCCGAAAAAGTCTTTAGTACAACAAAAATATCTAAGACTGATCGTTTTCACAGCATACGGAAAAACCCTAAATATTGATATGGCAACACCAAGAAGGGCATTCGTGATTTAGTCTATTTTTGAAGCTTTATTTAGTATTTCTATGAAAATACAGTGCACACAATTTTAGCCGTCTACGTCAATGAGTTCTCAGGAAGTGTTAAAATATATAGTAAAAAACGAATTTTTTGTACGGCAACCCTACGAAGGAATTGCCCGATTTATCCCATTTTCGAACTTAATTTTTTTTTAAATCCCATGTACATAATTTCAGTTCTCAACACGTTCACGAGTTATCAAACGGACGGACGGACAGACGGACACACAAAAATCTAAATAACTTTTATTATTATGCGTGGGTGTCTAATCCATTTTGCTCTACAATAATTATATCTATGCGTTACAAATGACGTGGCAAACTTAGTATACCCTATGATTACATCTAGGGTGTAAAAAGGGTTAGTGCTACTGTTGCGTTCGATTTTCCACGTTGACTTACGAGTTCTGTATAGTGTATAGTTGCTGTATAGGCTAGTTTAGACGGAATAGATTTGCGCGCCTTATGCAACTTCAACAGTACCTACGGTTTCCTTTTTTATTTTTTTACTTTAAGGAAACTTTATAAAACTTATGTCTTTTTTTATAGACATCTTTTCTTCGTCGCTTCACTTTTCTTCTTTCATTTCTTAAACGTAGGTCACATCACCTCTGTTTCATATCCGGTCCTCTCCCATCGTCTTCCCTTTTTTCCGAACAGACTGGGGATTGCTGAGAAGAGTAATTAAATAATAGGCTAATTAGGCTGCGAGCACATTGGAATGTGGTACACTATTTTAGTCATTATAACTCATTTATTATTATTTATTTTTTTTTGTTAGGCATTTGTTTGTTCAAGTGTGTTCAATTTCTAGTTATTTAGTTTTTTTTAGGTTATATTATAAATGTACTCTGTTTGAAAGCTATAAACGAATTTGAAATTTTGGGTTTTCTCAAGAATGAATATCCCCTAAGTAGGCGCACTATCAAAATCACACAAGTGGGCGCATGGGACCTGCAGTGATCCAAATTTCTTCTTAGAAATTTAAGTAAACCACAAAATATTCAAAAACAAAAACATTGCAGATCGATAACTAAATCTTATTGCCTTAACAAAAACTGAAAACAAATGACTTCCCTTTAAGATAACACAAAAATGAGAAAACAGTTATTTTATATTATTATTATATATATTTATATTCTTCCCGCTCTTTATAGAAAAGTAAAAGAATAAGAACCACTATTCGGAGTAGAGGAGAAAAGCTACGCTACTCACTTAAAACTACAATCTGAACATTCGTTTTATTTCTTTTCGCTAGAACTCATCCGAAGATATTATAAAATGTCGAAATTTCGAAAGATATACCTATCAAAACTTACCTCACGAAAAAAATTACGTAAGTGAGCGCATGGGGTTACTCTTCACTATAGTACAAAAGCATGCGTACGTTGCAATGGCTCGAGTACGACGATTCTCAAAATAGTGTTTTGAGATGAAAAGCTACTGGAAGACCCAAGGTCGGGTAAAAATTGCTCTGACCCCATGCGCCTACTTAATGTATATAACCTGAAAATTTCATTTACAGAGCTCAAATAACAATTGGACTAGACAACTTATCCAGTGCGTTAGAGCAATTTTGAGTGTCACTACATATTTTGAAATCCGGTTATCACAAGTTGTATTCATTGTCGATATAACCCAGAATTTCAAATTTGTTTATAGCTTTGAAACAAAGTAAGTATTATTATATTATATTTATGAATACATTTTGCCTTCTTTTAATTAGAATTCTCTTAAAAGCAAATAAAATTAATTTATTTGAAAGAAATAATGGATGCTTCCGGAGGCATGAGTTACTAATTTTCAAATTTTGTTCCGTTAATAATAACTCATTACACCCCTGCCCATTTGATATATCTTCGTGGATGCAGTTCACCCGCATGCCTTTCGGTCTCCGAAATGCAGCTCAAACAGGTCACAAAGGGCTTATATTTCATATGTGTCTACATAGACGATATTTGGGTAGCAAGCAAAGACCACTCGGAGCATAAACCGCACCTCGGAATTCTCTTCCATATAGTTCGGATTAAAGATAAAGCCAGCGAAATAGCCTTTCGGAACCAACAGCCTTTCCTTTCTTGGCCACAAGACCACAAAAGATAGCATTTTGTTTTCCAATGAATGAGTTGAAGCTATTCAAAACGTCCCGATTCCCTCGTCAATCCGTCAAGTAGAACGTTTCGTCGGCATGGTAAATTTTCACCATCCTTTTATTCCGAACTTGGAAAGCCTATTGGCTCCTATACATGCTCAGCTAAAAATATTTTACAGTAACAAAAATAAGAGTAAAACATTTACTTGGTCGGAAGAGCGAGTGCAAGCATTTTCAAGCGTCAAGCAAGGGCTATAATCGGCTGTTATACGTACATCCATCTGAAAATGCGCCAACTCTTTTATAGGAAACTCAGCTCCGCAGTGATAAAGTACTCTGCATTTGACCGCGAACTTCTCGCAATATAACAGTCCGTTAAGCATTTTCAGTATTTCCTCGAAGGTCGACATTTCTGTGTTTATACCGACCATAAGCCACTTACTACCGCTTTAATGACTAAAGCGAATAGAAGTCCAAGACAAACGAGACACCTCGATTTTATTTCTCAGTACACTAGCGATATAAGACATATTAAGGGGCGTGACAATTTTGTTGCAATCTCATAGCCCTGCAAGCTACCGATGAAGAGTTAATTAGATTACTTTCGTCAGAGTGTCCAACCTGTTCATCTTTTAAATTAGAAAAGCGAAGCCTCCCAATGGTCTTCGAACCACTTTGGTGTGAAACGAACACTATACGAGAACATACCAAAAAAACTAAGGTTTGCCGTCTTTTCATCTCTCCATTCTATTTCACATTCAGGAATTCGACCTTCCTGACAACTCTTAACTGACCGTTATTTTTGTCCTCGAATGAACGTCGACATCAAGGGCTGGGTCTAAGGCTGCGTCGCCTGTCAACGTGCCAAGGTTCATCACCATACGAGAGCACCTTTTGGAGATTTTGAAGCACCCAGTAACCGCTCTGAGGATATCCACATGGATATTGTAGGTCCATTTGATACCTCCAACGGAAACACTTTCATCTTAATGATTGTAAACAGATTTATGCGCTAGCCCGAGGCATATCCTATCAGAAGTATTACTGCTGAAACAGTTGTGAATACTCTTCTTAAGGAATATATTTGCATGTAGGTTATGTATTCCTTCAAGAATAACAACTGATCAAGGCTCACAGTTTGAGTCAAAACTCTTTTCGGGAATCACAAAGCTACTCGGCTGCCACAGGATTCGAACAACTGCTCTCCAGGCCAACGGCCTAGTTGAGAGGTTCCACAATGAAAAGCGCACTTAGATGCAGAGAAAGTACTACGAATTGGAGTCCTTTTAGGAATTAGGTCCACTGTTAAGATAGATATCGGATGTTCGCCGGCAGAATTGGTCTATGGACAGCCTTTATGATTGCCGTCAGACTTCTTCTCTTCAGACCCAGCTTTAAATAGTTGGGATAATAGCGATAATATAAATATAAATATAAAAAAAAGCTACAAGTCACGAGTTGCCTTGATTGAGTAACCGAATCTTTTTGTTGTGTGCGGTCTAGTATCAGGCGTTAATTATTATTATTAAAGTAAAAGGTTAATGAATTCTTTTAAGTAAAGTAGAGTCGGAATAGTTATATGTATACTATGTATATAGATTTCTATTTGCGGAATAAATGATTAAGTTGAATGGATTGAAGGCGCCTGCATTTTATTTATTCAAGAACCTCTACAACATGTCATCATTAGTGGCCTGAGCAACGAGATCAGGGGTGTAAAACTAAATTTCATACCTTTACCCGAATGATAAAATCTTCTAATACCTTCAAAATCTTTTCTAATTATTCTAGATAATGAGTTTTTCGTACATCGGTTAATACAACCTCAATTTACCAAAGAAAAGATAAATTTCACTTTGGCCAACGTATTGAAAGGAGATGTAAAGTTTCTGTAAAGTAAAATTCTTAGAGAATCCAACATGATTTACACCCACAAAATCGCTTTAAAGCAAATAGAATGTAATTTTTTTCCTTTTCTAGTTATTCACATAAAAATCGAAAACAGTCGGAAATCTTTTCTGTTACCTAACTGGGTGTTAAGTGAACTTTGTATGGAACGATATGTGCGAAAGAGAGCAGTACAGGCCACGGCGTGTTTTAAGGGGCGAGGAGCTACAGCAGAAATCATAATTCTTGGTTCAGAGCTCACAGAGTTCTCATAGAGTCTAGTCTATGGTTTTTCCATTCTAAGTAGAGCAGTTTAATTCTGTTTCCTTTTGCACAGAAGTTTAATTCTGCTTCCTCTTACACAAAAGTTTAATTCTGTTTATAAATCCAAATTCCACAGAAATTTAATTCTGCCGCCTTAACTAATTGTACAAGTCCACTTCTGCTTACTTTTGGACGGCAGTTCAATTCCCTTTTAGTTCCAATACATACAGAAGTTTAATTCTGTTTTTACTTATATTACTTTGTGGAATTCCAATAAATTACAAAAAAAATCTTCTTATTGTTCATCAACATTGAGAACTAAGGGGAACATTTAACAAGTGAATACCGACACTTTTTTTTAAATTTAATTTGTAATATTATTGAATTTAATTTAATTTTTAATTGGTAGATTTAAGTTTTTTTTTTTAATTCAATTGACTGTGATATTTTTTTTAATCGATTTGTGGTTGATACTTAGGATTAACTTTTTTTTTTGGAATTGTTTTAAAAAAATGTGGAGGACTAAGAAAATATTTTTACTTTAATTGGGCTTTTTAAAACCGACACCACCCGTTTCTACGAGCAAATCGCACAATTTTATATTTTCGAAAATTTTAAATTCGAATTTAGATACGTAATTAAGCATATTTCGCGTAGGCACCATCATTTGTTTGAAAAATGCTACGACATGTTACTGAATTTATTATCTTTACTCTTTTAATTTAATATTAATAATTAGCAACACCACGTTTTTTTATTTTTCGTAACGTTTACCAGCTATTTATGCATTTATCGCCAAGAAATCTCTAATAACCATGAAACAAACCACAAAAATCATTGCAGACATCAACATATCTGAAGAGGTTCACATAGCTTTTGTCAATTTCTATAAAAATTGTGGTCAAATTCAGAGGTTTTAGCGTTTATGTCTTGATTTTTGTGATTCGTGCCAATAATTCAGATTTTAGTACAGATACGTGCATACCACAAAATGTGTTTTCTCGACAAAGGCAAGACAACGAAACGTGTAACCACAAAATGATTAAACTCGTCATGAATGCTCTCAGTTACTATAATTTTGAACAAACTTTATTTATTTTTCTATAGTTTGATAGATAATTTTTTGTTCAAAACTTTCCTGCTCGTGCTTCTAAACTAAAATATTGTATGCAAAATTTTTGACCATTCCGACGTATATAACTGCATAGCAATTTTTTAAACACTTGGGGATATTTTATGTTAATAACAACATGAAATTCAAAAACTCTTATACCTACCTTCTTTATATTATCATTCAAACAACTATCGCAACCATAATTACCCTTTTCATCATAATGTTAATGAATAATTTGAGCACCACACATCCAAAATTTTCTAAAATATTCCATTTTCAGAAAGCGCTGTACTGACTTCGCGGAAAAAAGGTCCTAAATCAAAACTTCATCTACATATCTTCCACACTAATGTCAAAATTGTATAAAATTATCATTTTGGCAAAAAGCCAGAAGTCATCAAATAAATTAAACTTTTAATTAAGCTTTTCGTTGTCATCGTTTGTATCTCTGTGGAAGCTTCCCTGGTAATGTCCTGCTGCATACTTGAAAGTTGAAAATTTTCCTCCGACTTGTATCGTATGTATGAGAGTAGTCTATTTGCATAGTTTAGATACAAATGAACGTACATACGTGGAGTATACGAAAGACTAGAGACCATAAAGTAAATTCAACCGTTCATATTATGGTCCATATGTGCACATTCCAACAGTGAAGAAATTTTGAAGTTATCATTGTATCCGTTTGTTGAGGTGATTCACCTCGTAGAGATTTTGGGTTGAACTTATGGGAACTGAACAGTGGTGATAGTAGTAGTGGTAGTGGTAGTAGTAGTAGTAGTAGTGGTAGTAGTAGTAGTAGTAGTAGTAGTAGTAGTAGAAGTAGTAGTAGTAGTAGTAGTAGTAGTAGTAGTAGTAGTAGTAGTAGTAGTAGTAGTAGTAGTAGTAGTAGTAGTAGTAGTAGTAGTAGCAGTAGTAGTAGTAGTAGTAGTAGTAGTAGTAGCAGTAGTAGTAGTAGTAGTAGTAGTAGTAGTAGTAGTAGTAGTAGAAGTAGTAGTAGTAGTAGTAGTAGTAGTAGTAGTAGTAGTAGTAGTAGTAGTAGTAGTAGCAGTAGTAGTAGTAGTAGTACTAGGAGTAGTAGTAGTAGTAGTAGTAGTTGTAGTAGTAGTATGATTAAACCCGTTTAAGAAGTGTCTAAAGATACTCAGATAAATAGTGAAATTGTCCCGATTATTTTGATATTTATGTTGGTAAGTTAAAATTATTTTGCTAATGCAGTGTTTTTTATTCATAAAAAAAATGCCAATGCACGTCAGAGAAAGCTGGACTCCTAATTGATCAAATTTCCCAGAAAATTAAAAAAAAATAAAAAACAAAAAAAAAATATTAATAATAAAGAAGTAAAAAATGGAATGAAAATTCGTTTGTACTGTCCGACACTGCCTCCGCCCTTAGCTATGGTCGGTAAAATAATTATATCCCCATCAATCAAACAAAGAAAAAAGTTGTATTTGTGAAAACTATATCGCCTTGAAAGTGAAAAATTTGCCCAGACCCTCAAGATAAAGTATAGCATTATGTGAAAATGAAAAAAGGCATGAGAATGACACAAGACTGTAAAATAAAAGATCCCTTTGCTTCCGAAGGATTGTGGGAAAACTGCATTGGGGCAGAGGTGCATAATGGCAGGAATGTAAAAAACTAAAATTTGACTCATCTCATCACTCAATTCAATTAGTGAGTTCACTCAATTATTGAGTTCGCTCGACATTTGAGCGCGGACTTACTCAGTATAAATGATTTTTTGTGAGCTTTTCTTATTTTATTAAAATTTCAGGCTAAACATCAGGTCCCACTTATGTTAACTCAATAATTGCGCGGACTCATTGCTATAATTGAGCGAAAGATGCAGAATGGACAGTATCTATATCTTTTTTTGTTAAAGTAAGAAAGAAAAGAAAGAGTAACATTTAAAATGGAGAAAAATCGAAAGAACGAATAAATATTGAAGCTTGAACAATGTGTAAAGGGGTCGAAATTAGTTGAAGCCGCCCACGTATTTTTGACAATCAGGGGTTCAAGCTAACTATATTTCTTGAAATTCACATTCGTTAGTGGGTTATAACGTTCTCAAGAAGGATTCTTCTATTCTTGAAATAAAAGTTTTTTTTTGTGAGAACAAGCGTTAAAAAACTCTACAAGCAGTGGTTTTTCTTAAAAATGTTTGATGAAAATGTATTCTTTATATGAAATGTT
>OZ005741.1:36030134-36181068 GCA_963930735.1 Dioctria linearis
TTAATTTCAAAGTATGCAGCATTAGGGAAGTAGTCCCCCTCCTCTACCCTCCCACTCTTTCATGACACTTGAAAATGTTCATTAGTTTTCTATCACATAGTCCATCACTATATATAGATCAACCGAAGTTTCCACAACGGAGAGGAAAATTCTTCAGCAAGTCCTGATCCTGAGATACTGCTTGTATGTATATTGCATATATCCACATATGTACATACCTATCTACATACATTATGATATACCATGACGGAAGGAAGCTGTTGATTAGGGATGCACCATAATGCAAACCAATTATGAAGTGGGAGGACAGTTATATGTAGTTATACTCCATATAACACTCCATACACAAGTGCAGTACATTATGTGAGTACTAAGTATCCTAAAATGAAAGGTCTGCCTAGGGGTCTATAGCTGCTATGCTAGTTTCAAAGGACGTTCAAGGAGTAGGTGTACAAGTACTTTATTGATAGAAAATTTGGCACGGAAATTATGTGCAAACAAGACATATGTTCCAGGAACGTTACAATATTCAAGAGCAACATATAACATAATATGTATGTATGTATACATAAACTATTCTATATGTTTATAGTGATATTCGGGGCATACAAATTGGTGAAGGGGTTAATGGACGTGGATGGAAAGATACATATGGAAAACAAGCCTAAGGCTGTCCTGATCCCATACAATCCCGTCATGTTCTATTTAACAGCTTGTGTATGACTCTAGAATTTGCGCAATTGTTGTTATTACCGCCGGGAAATATGCCTTTGTAATTGATTATAATTGTGTTAAAACTAATTGGGGTATCTGAAATTAGAGACCACGGTTGAGTGCGGGGATCTCTAGGATATGGTGGATATATTGTCAGAGCATAAATCTCATTTATGTAGCAATCACAAGCTTTGTTTACTTTTAGCTAATAAGTTTTAACGGGTCAGGTCTCTTTGGTTCGTGTGCGCTTCATTAGAATTTTGGTTATTTAGGTATACCCCTAATGTTTGTGCACATATGAAGGGCATATTATTATGAAAATTTAATAAACAACTAAAAGGATGATGTTGTTGTATTTTTAAATTGTTAAACTTTTATTAAGATCAAAGTTTTATTAGTTTTTTTTATTTATTTTTCATTAAGGTGAACCCACTATTTCTTGTTGAATAAGTTTTTTTTTTAAAGTTGTTATTTTGAATATTCTAAAAAAAATTAACACTGGGGAACAAAAAAAAAACAAATTTTTACTGCGGCATTAGGTTTGGCAGTGATTTTAGTATACACTATCATTGTAAATACCCGACGTGTAGTGAATTTATTTGGGTTGGCTTTGGTTCTCAAGAAATCCCACCTGGCACGATCATTATGGGATCCTTTAATATCTTCAAGGTTGAGAAGCCTTCTTGAGGACTCGGCGAGAAACCGACACTGCAGACAGCTACAATCAAGGACAGGTAAATGGAAATATCATTTACGATAGAGTAATTAGAAAGGATAGATAAACCAACAGATCAAAATAGCTGCAGTTCTCGAGAAAATGCATTAAGGGCAGATGTAGGATAGGTTTCAGATTAGATGACAGATATCCCGGCTCCAGGTTTAGCTTCAGTATAGTTAGATTAGAATACAAAAGGCTAAGGACAATTATCAGCGAACAGCAGTTTTAAGGCCTAGCTGAGAATAAATAAGATGTCGGAAGGTAAAATCAAGGCAGTTTGATTTTAAATCTTGACTTCACGTTAGCTAGGCGATAGATCGCAATCAAGAAAATTTTTGAATCATCTTACAATTGTGTTTTTTTGATTTTGAAAAATATGAGTTTTTCACGTAAACTTTGTGTTAACGATCCCGTCAGCTTTTGCTACATAATGTGGTTAATATTGTCAACAAATACATCGAAGAAACATTAACGATTTCGTAAAATATGCTTACCAAGCATATTTTGGAAAACAGCTTAGGAAGCAGTATAAATATTGGATGCCGCATAAAGTATGTAAAGCTTGTGTGGAGTCTCTTCGATATTGGATGCATGAAGGAAGCAAAGGAGTGCCGATGACGTGGAATGAACCAAAAGAATCATCTTGATGATTGCTACTTTTGTGCAGTAAAATATATGAAATGTATGAATCGGTACAAAAAGTGAACTTGGGTTTATTCTAATATACCTACAATCGGCTAAAGCACCAATACCACAAAGTGAAGATTTGGCAGTACCGTTATTTACTACCTTATCAACGGATTCTTCTAATGATATTGAAATGTTAGTCACTCAAAATGAAAGCAACAGTCAAAGTGAATATGAAGGATGTAGTCCTATACTTCAGGTTTTCTCTCAAGGTAAGCTCAATAAACTGATCCGCGATTTAAATTTATCAGAAAGAAATCAGCTGAACTTTTTGCCTCCAGATTTAAGGAAAAATATTGCCTTCACCCAGGCGTAAAAATAACACCTTACCGAATTAGAGAGGTAAAAGTCCTTTTCTTATTTTAGTGAAGAAGATGATCTGATGTATTGTAACAATGTTCCTGCACTTTTAAAATTTATAGATCTACCGGAATATCGGTCAGAGGAGTTGCGACTTTTCATAGACAGGTCAAAAAGGAGTATGAAATGTGTGCTACCGATAGGCCACTCAACAAAGAAATTTCGTTTGTACAACATCAGTGGTTAGTAGTATGCGTTGATTTAAAGATGGTGGATTTTTTTTAGCCCACCAAATACCCCTGTTTCCCCTGTCTTTGGGACAGTCGTGGAAAAGAAGAACACTGGAGTAGGAAGGAATTCTCCGCTGAGAGAAAGTATGACAATGGAAAAAGCTAACATCATTCATGAACCATTAATAGACCGTGAGAAAATCGTTCTTCCACCACTTCATATTAAGCTTGGGCTAATGAAACACAGTTCGTCAAAGCCTTAAATAAGAGTGGCGATTGTTTAAAATATATTTGTCATTCATTTCCTTGCCTTAGTATGGGAAAATTAAAAGCTGGGATCATTGATGGTGCGCAAATCCGTACCCTGACAATTTTACCCTTATAATTTTACAAGCCACATGACTCAGATAGAAACTGATGCCTGGACAAGTTTTGTATCAATTATCAAAAATTTTGTAAGGAGCCAAAATGCTTGAAGATTTTGAAAAATTGGCAGCTAATATGAGTGTCGAAGTACATTTTTTAGCCATTACGACAAATTCCCGAATAACCTTGGCGATTACAGTGAAGAGCAAGGAGAGCGGTTGCACCAGGACATGAGGAAAGGTACCAAGGGCTTTGCTTCTTTCTTTCGTGTCACCATATTCTCTAACAGTACAGTTGACCCCATTCATTTACCAGCTCTTCTAAGTTGTAAGAAAAAATATGTTCCGGGACGAATTTCTCTCTCCTAAGAAATACATAGTGGGATGGGTTTGCAATTATTTAGAAGTACCTGGATGGCATCCCACCCTATCCCGGCTTACTTCGAGCATTGGGTATAATTAAAGGTAACTTACACGACCTTTAGAAAACACTGTTATGAAGATTTTAATAAATGTTCAAAATGACAGAAACGGGTACTTATTAGCTAAACCGAAAACTCTTCACAATATGTCACAACGCTTCAGTGACACTTAATTTTTCATTGATCTAATTTCCAGTTCTTATTCAAAATTTAATACATACCTTTGTTCGTTGTTCACATCTATTTAATTCCAGAACTGATTCCTTTATAACGGTAATATGGCCTATGTTTCAACCTTTTGATCTGCGATAAAAATCAGCATTTCCGTATTCAAGAGGCAACTCAATTTCAATGAAGTCCTTGTGAGGAGAGCAAGCTACGTTGCACCTTTGTTTTCTCTCGAGTTTACTGTGAATGAAAAGATAAAGCAAAAAGGACTTCTTTTACATTATTTCGTCATCTTAGATTCTAGTTAGCAAAAGTTCTTAAGGTTTCACCTGTTTTTTCGTTTAAATATCGCATTTTGTGTATTTGTATGTGTATGTATAATTGTATAAGCTATGTTTATAGATATAGACTTATTTATAAAGCCTATACGGAAAAATATTGTCAACAGGTACAGAATTAAAACAGCCATTTTAGGAAATATACAGCGACTATGTAGTATGTCGACATTTTCAATCGCAAGATGAGACGTGGAGCTGGAGACTGAGGGAGCATAAAATCCTCACTTCAAGAAGACTTTACTTCTGAAGGCATTAGATGTAATCGTAAATGACTTTCTATTACAATGCTAAGTTTATTGTTTATTTAAAAACGAAAAAAAAAATCTACGGGTGTGTATGACAAGTTCTCTTAGGATTTAGCTGATAACATCCGAGGGCAGAACCATCATGCTCCCGTTCGTATTGATTTGGGATGGCATGTCTTATCTTTTAAGGTGTTATAATTCGATTCTTCCTGAGTCAGGTAAGTGCTAAGTGGTAAAAGCAGAAGTAAAATGGAAAATAAATAAGAATACAAAATAAACAATAGAAGGAATGCTATGAACTGCAAACAAGTGTTTTTCAGATAATGAAGAGATGGAGTACATTTTTCTCTTTCTTGTAGGAAAATTATTATGTGACTAAAAGCTTGTAAAAACGTAAGTAGTTCGCTGAGACAATCACTAAGTAAAGGACAATAATAAGAGGGAATTATATCCAAAGTCAATTAAATCCATGGGGATAACTAAGATGTGTCCCACTTAAAATTGTCTATGATTTGAAAATCACCAACGCTTTTGTTTTTCGTTAAAAAATATTTCCGTGTAAACAAATGATATTGTCGTTACTTTTCAGTATTACTCACAAAATGCTAGGCCGATGTATTTAGTTTGGTTCAAAATTGTCAAGAAGTGTTGCGAAAATCGAAGTGTTTCAACATTGTCTATCGCTTAAATTTGTTAAACAACACGTAGGACAGTTAAGCGGCTCATAAAGCGTTTTCTGGAGTGTGGTTCAACTAATCGCAAGTCGCCAACGTAAGAAAAAATCTCAGAATTAAGCAGAACTGAACTAGCATCACTGATGTAAATAATGAAAAAGATTTTTTATTCCTTCTCGGGAAATTTCGATTAGCTAAATAAAATTAAAAAAATTAAAATTTAGTGTATTTTTACTTTATTGGGTGGCAATCTTTCGGCCCTTGGCTGAGTCCATCATCAAGCCCAAAATGAATCGCTAAAAATACTAAGAATCCCAAAAAAATTAATAAATCAAAATTAATTACTAAAATAATCGGAATTTGAACTTAAAAAAATTAATTAAAAATTTAAAAACAATAAAAGGAAACGTTACCGCCCATTGAAATAAAAATATTCGAAATTAAAGAAATATCACTTTTTTAATTTTATTTATATAACCGCAGTTTACCGAGCAAAATTCAAAAAATCCTTTTAACTGAAAGTAATCAATTACTATATTATGTAAATATTAGAGAGGAAAGGACCAAGGAGACTGCCTTGCGGAACACAGAGTTATTCTTAAAATCTCAACTAATCGCAAAGCTGGAACAGGACAAATTAAAAAGTGGATACAGCACTCCAACGAAAAATTTCTCGTTCTTTGATGTCATATCCATGCTTATCAGTCCTTGCTCTTGCAAAGAAGTTTAATACCAACAAAAGTAAAGAGCAAAAAATAAAACAAAAATTAAACTGAATACTTACAAAAAACTTGAAGTGCCTAGACGTGAAGATATGCAGTCGTAAACTTTATTCTTTCATGCTAAACAATCCCGACGCGCCTGTATAATTCTCGACGATGAAACTTATTGTCAAGCAAATTTCTAGTACGTTCCAGGTAGCCAATTTTGATAAACGTGGCAATGTTGACCCATAATCAAAAAAAAATCCGGTTGAAAATTCCCAAAAAAGTTTATAATTTGGCAAGCAATCTGTCAGTGCGGTAAAAGGTCAAAACTGTACCTTACAAAAGGAGTTAATTATAAGACAGAATGTTTGGAGAATATCCGTTTATCCGACAAATCAAGGGTAAAAAAATATTCTGGTCAGTTTAGGCTTCTTGGCAATATTCTCGAAGCTCTATAGAATGGTACATGGCCAATCAAATCAATTTTGTTCTTTAAGACAATAATCCGCTCAACTGCACTAAATTACGGCCGATTGAAAGGTATTGGGCAAGACAAAACTAAGAATGACTACCAAGGAAGCCAAAGGGATGAAATATTTCAGAAAAAATTGGAATGAGGTTACAAAGTTAATACCAGACCCTACTGTGCAAAGCATGCATTACGTCCCGCATTAAAAGTGATGTTAGAGAATTTTCCAGAAAAAACAAATATTTATATTTTTTTGAGGTCAGCCCGTCCCTTTAACTCGTACACGAATTTGTCTGTCTATTTATTTATATATTTGTTTTTTACTATTTTCGACACTCTCGTACACCCACTTTTCGTCATCACAGCGAGCTGAAATTTGGCACACATGTCGCGTGACAATTGAATCTATCAAAATTTGAACCGGAAGTTTCCATGGAAAACCCGGAAAATCGGGAAAAGTCGTTTGAACATTTGGTACAAATTTGATTAGTGATAAATCCGTTTCAGGAAAAATGCAGAGTTTTCCGATTTTCCGAAAAAAAATTCCGGAATTTTCCGACTTTTCCGGAAAACTTTCCGGTAAAAAAGTTCTCTAAATTATGCAGGATCAAGTTCCCTAGCAACTGGCATCATTACTTTCTCTCCGACAATGGTGAAAACTTGCAGAAAAAATCGAGCAAAATTCATGTAAAACGGTTTTCCGGATTTACAGACAAGGAAGCGTTTGAGCGTTTTGCAACCTAAGACAAAGTTTTAGAGCGAAATAAGTTGCATAAAGTTGCTTTTGTGGAAAACTCCATGGAAAGTCTAGAAAAGCGGAAAAAATGCAGAATTTTCCAATTTTTCTGGAAAATTTTCCGAAAATTTCCGGAATTTTCCGACTTTTCCGGAAAATTTTCCGACAAAAAACTTTTATAAGCTATGCGGAATTATTTTTTTTCCGTCCTACTGGCATCAATACTTTCTCTTCAACAATCATGAAAACTTGCATGAAAAATCAAGGAAAAGAAAACTCAGGCAACAACTAAAATTTAGCTTTCGTTTGTGTATTTAGTAAGAAAAATTTTCAATTATAAGCTTTTGTTCTTTAGCGATATTTTGACGCAAATAAAAATAATTTTTATTCGAATAAAATTTTTGAAAAACTGGTAAATCAGTGTCTTTTCAGCCGTCATAAAATTGTTTTAAAATATCTCCATGCAGCACGTAATAACAATTTAGTTAACGTGAAAAAGGCAGAAAATAAAATAAGTAAAAAACAAGTTTTCAAACAAAACTGAGGCCAAGCCGCATGAAAAAGTAGAAAATAAACTTTTCTTAACACACAGAGGCGAACTTAGATTTTATTCGCTGACTATCACCGATATATTTCAGTATGATCAATCTGATTTGATTCCTGAAGAGGAGATAGAATATTCAAGAGAAATGTCCCAATCAAAAAATCTGAGTCCACCTCTGTGTTTGAAGAAAAGTTTATTTTCTACTTTTCAATGCGGCTTGGCCTCAGTTTTGTTTGAAAACTCGTTTTTTACTTATTTTATTTTATTTTCTACTTTTCATAAAGTTTTTATTATTATTTTATAGAAAAAAATCGCTTTATTGTGAAAATATTTGGATTTTCTACTGGGACAGTTTTAAGTGGGGCACGTCTTAGTCAAATAATTATGAGTTCATTGATGTTGATTTTGGTAGTGAAACAAAACTAGCTTTATACACTCGAATTATCTTGAATTAAGCGGGGAGGCTCACTAAATAATTTGCAATCGTGGATTAAAACAACAACAGGATTGAAGTAAGATACAAGGTTTCAAAAAATTTATAAGAAAATTGAAAACAGAATTTAAAATTTAAATTAAATTAAAAGGATAAAACTAGGATAAGTATTTGTTTGGCGGCCTAATGCCTATAACACAGGGTCACAACAAAACAAAGAAAAACTTGGAATGTGTTTACTGCGAAATTTAAATGACGAAAGAAATCTCAAGCAGAATCAAATCGGCGATTTATACAATTTATGATCTCACAATCTTCTCGAATAAGTTTTCGAGTTGTTAGTTATGTACGAATTTGGCTATGAGTCTCATAACATCATCTAGAACAGAAATCTTTCGAAACGTCGTCTGAAAATGTAGTTTGAGCAGAACTAGGTACCGCCCGCAGAGCTAAGTATTATTGAAAAATGTATAGAATCAGTTAAATGAATGTCAAATCTGGTTATTGGCGAAAGGCCTAGCAAGAAAATTCGCATAACAATAATAATGAAAAAATAACTAAATTGATCTCTTATTTGACTTTTTGAAAGATGAAAGTTAATGCAATCAAACTCGCGGTTAAAGAGACGAGACATTGATGAAACCGGCTCGAGCATGCCATAGTTTGTACTATACTGAGAAGCAACGAAGAAGTCACAGTTCCTCAAGGAGCGCACAGGAACAGATATATTGAAAGTATTTCAGAGCTCACGGGAGTTTATCACTCCTTGTATACACTGAAATGCAAAGACAACTCTGGAAGTTTTACGTCTTTTCTCAAGTGAATCTAATGGAAATAGTTTAAGCCTATCAACAGATGGAGGCAAAATAATAGGGTTGCCCCAATGAAGTCCACGCAGGGAAAAATCGGACAAATCTCCGCTGCACAGCCGCCTCGATGCGATTTATATATATAGCATAGAAGAGAGACCAAACCGGACTGGCATACTCCAAAATAGGTCTAACGAATGTGTAGTAAAGGACCTTCGTTATGAATGGATCAATAAACTCCTTTGACCATCTCTTTACAAACCCCAGAATAGCATTAGCCCTGGCAACGATTTTGTTAATCTGATTGCTCCAAAGAAAGACGAATATTAAGGAAGAAGGTTTTATTAAGTCTAGTTAATAAGTATCCATTTAAAGTATAACTGAAGTTCAATGGCCTCCTTTTACGAGAAAAGGACATAGTAGTACATATGCTAATATTAAGAGGAAGGCAGTTCTTGTGTAAAGAAATAACCAAAGAAAGCTTCCACTGTTTCGGAAAAAACACCACAAGTTAAAGATAAATTAAATAAATAACAGAAAACAGTTACGATAGACGTAGCACAATATTTTATGTATGTGGGAGAAACGCCATTCGGACCGGCAGAAAAAAGTATCAGCTATGCTTGAAATATACTTGGAGACAGACGCTTCATCGAAAAAAAGTTCTTCGGAATACAAAAACCTATGAAATTGGTTATGACGATTTTTACTGTCCGACGAATATCTTCTCGGACAAGTCAAGCTGCTCTCAAGGCTTCAAGGGCCTACACTATCAAATCAAGTAGTATCTGGGAATCTCTGCAAACCCTTAAAAATTTATCAAGGAGAAACAAGGTTATCCTCACGTGGGTACCGGGACATGAGGGCCATAAAAGCAATGAAAATTGCTGACGACCTAGACAAAATTGGAGCGGAAACTCCTTTTGTCGGACCAGAGCCATTTTTTGGAACTTCAAAGAGTTACCTCAGAGCTACCTTAAACAGCTGGGAGAACAATCAAAAATCCCTCTATTGGGAAAGGCTACAGAGACTTAATGAGGCAAAAAAGTTTATCGATACCTCGAGCGGAAAAACTAAAGAGCTCCTACTTCTTAGGAGAATATCAATCAATCAATCATTTATTTCTAATTTGTACACAAGATTGAAAATCTTATAATAGTACATTTTAAAGTACGGCTAGGTTAACTGAGTAAACAACAAAATAAATTGAAATACTTACAAAACATTAGGAAAAAAAATAAAAGAAAATAAAATAGAGAGAAAAGAAAAGAGACATTTTTTTTTTAAATAAACATAGTAGGAAAATAATAATAAAAAGTAGAGTTCGACACAATCATCATAGTGATTTGTACGACAGAAGTAGCACTCTGTGCATGAGGAGTTAGGGAGTTCCAAGGCGTTCAACGTGGACAAAGTAAGATCCTTCTAGGATGGAATGAAAGATTGCAGAAATTTAACTTCACAAGATAAATACTCCGGCTCACCTGAACGCATAAGATTGTGTAGGAAAATTAGTGCTTTACCCTTTAAGTAAAAGTCCAGAGTACAACCCAAGATCCATAATATGTAAGGTGTGATATGAGCAGAACGCAAACCGAAAGCAAACCGTATACAGTCATTGAAAGCAACCTCAAGCTTTCGATTGCAAACCGAGTCTAGTTTCATGTAAATTAAACTACCATAAGAAAAATAGGTACCAAACGTGTCCTAACTAGTCTCAAACCCAAATCGAACCGGAAGAACATTGGCAGATATGTAGCTACAGCCTCCTCAACCCATCATAAATTTTACCCACTATAGATTTGATATGATCACAGCACCTAAAACGATTATTAATTTTCACTCCCAAATTTGTTATACAGTTTACATATGGTAGTTTCACTTATTAAACATAATTGGGGAAGATCCTCAATATTAAGATGAGAATTAGAGAGGGCAATGCATTGTGATTTATTGGGGTTAAGAAGCAGTTGATTATCAATTGACCACCTAAAAATTTCTGAAAGATCATTATTTATTCTGCAGATACAGTCCTCAATCAGTCCACGAGGTCTACAGAAGTACAGCTACACGTCATCTGCATACAGATGCAGCTGGACATCATGTACCACATCACATAAATCATTAATGTAGAGACTAAAGAGGAGAGGTCCTAAGACTGATCCTTGAGGAACTCCATATGCTAGATGCCTACCTGTTTACACCTATCTGAGAGAAAACTTGCTATCATCTTAACAGCAGAAGAGGAGAAATAAAAGTTTGCATACAACTTACGCAGCAATTTCTCATGCACTACACAATCAAATGCCCTAGAGAAGTCCAACAAAACCAGCACACCAAGATCTTCCACATTTAGAGCCGATCACAAGTCCGTAGTGACCTTGAGTAATGCAGATTCACAACTGTGTCGTGCCCGAAAACCAGACTGATATTTCGCCAGGAGATCATTATATGATACGTAATTTTCAATCTGGGCTCGCATAAGCTTTTCCAAGACTTTGCCAAGAGAACTGAGGATACTGATGGGACGGTAGTGTGTCAGCTCTGTAGGAGATATTTTTTTTAGCGACACGAATAACATTAGCTATTTTCCATACTTCTGGAGAGTGATATGTAGTGAGACAAGTATTCATGATTTGCCGAATATAAGGAAAAATGTAAGGCAGTAATATTTTGAGAAACTCAAAATAATCACAGAGCTCTTCTCAGGCCATTGCCCATTAAGGTATCACCTACAGAAGATGGGCATGGCGGAGACTATACATCCTGCCATTTCTGTGAGGATGCTCAGGAAACCTCGGAATAATTTGAATGGGGACTCACAATCGATCTTTCAGATCGCAGTGAATTCGAGGCCAGAGCCTGTACATCCCTCCATAAATGTAAATCCAAATCTACTGTCCGACGAACCGTTCTAGGAATATTTGCGAAAACCACTTTAAAAATCAAACTTGTACGGATGAGTGACCATACGAAATAACATACGGGCACTCACCTTTGCCATCATAAGAATTGAATCTTAGACCAAATCTAACTTTTTCACTTGTTTGACTTTATATTTTAATACGTCTAGTCCCTAATACTGACCAAAATACCCCTACGCAGTACAAAGTATATTTTTGAATTTGAAACAACTTTGGTCATTGCTGTTTGTTCGAATCGGATCAGGCTACGACAAAAGTATTGCCGTGTTGCGACATGTTCATATCGTGCAATACTAATGACATTTCAAGCGACACGAGTAATCTAAGTGACAATATACCACGTCTTAGTATAGTTAGTAATCGGAAATAGTTAATTTTTCACAAGTCAAATAAGTATAGTTTGAGGCGTACACTGTAAAAAATGTGCACAATTGTTGCCACCAAGATTTGATATTTGTTCCTAAAATGTAGTGAATATTTCCTATACTTTTGGGAATACTCCTTACATTTTAAGGAATATTCTCTACATTTTTGGAAAAAATGCTTAAGCTTTGTGGCAACAATTGTGCACATATTTTACAGTGTATATTCTGAATGACATCATAATGCTTTTAGTCCACCATAGATCTAACGTTCAACAACGTCGAAGTGTTCTTTCCAAGATAGTCGATTATTAAAGATTAAGCCAAGACATTCCGAGAATTAGTTGAAAATGGTATATTCATACTAACTTATTATAACTGGGTCAAAATTCAGTTCACGTCAAGTCAACATAATAAATTAGGATAGCCTGAAATTTATATTTAGCTTGTTAAGCTAAGCCCATCTACTTATGCATTGAAGATCTTGGTTTAGCTCAGCAATTGTGCATGGGATATCATGAGAAGGACAGATGGATAAAGTTTTATATTATCAGTATATAACAACAGTAACAATTTTGCAATTTTTTTAAATCATTCACGTATAGACTGAAGAGACGAAGACCTAAGATAGATTCTTGTGGCATGTCTGAATATAGAGAACAAAACGTGGAAGATTTCATGTTACAGACAGCACGATACTTTGTTATTAGTAGACTAGCTAGACTAGAAAAATAAAATTCTACAACCACCTAATTATACATAATAATTGAAAATCGATAATTCTGTCCACGACACTCTATTACCTGCCCTCATATAAACACAATTATGTAATACTTAAAAACATTACAAACTGCACCTCCATCTAAACTTCAAGTTTCTCAACCAATCTTGTGAGAGGAAAAATTTACATTTAGCCACCCAACTGTGCTTAAGTGCTTCCGTAAAATATTTATTATTCAATGCTCCAGTTTTTCCAAAGTATAAAAGTGTAGGAAAAGGCTGTTTCTTCGGAAAACTTCAATTACGGCGAGCAAGTCTTAATATGCAAAACTTCATCTTCTTTATGATTTAACCTAATTATGTGAAATGACAATATCGACTGGCTGCGGCAAATAATGGTTGCCAGTTAGTTTTTTTTTTTTTTACTTTTTAAGAGCAATTATCAATTGGAAACGAGGTCGAATCGATACGCGACTTTTAATAAAACTTTATTATTGTTGCGATTTTCAATTTATTCCATTTCCATAGAAAATACTAAACTTTCTCTTTTTAAGAGTTCGCTTTTTATTCTTCTGAGTTGTTTTCTCGAAGGCCGCCTGGCGTAGATACTCCTTTTATTTTTCCTCTTATAATTCAAATTATGCACAGTAAAATGGCCAGGGCAATTCAGCAACAAAAGTTCCACTTCAGAAAGATACTAACACAGTTTTCTTCTTACGACCACTTGAAATTAAAAAGTTTCTTCTTCTTTTTTAAATTTTTCTGAAAATATCTATGCGAGCAGTGTGATGTAGGCTTAGGGTGGCAAAAATAAGGGAAACCATGAGGGAATGTGAGTTTTGTGAGGTCAGGTTTGTTTTATTAAGGTAATTGGTGCTTATAGAAAATGCTCGAAGAGCTCGTAGTAAATTATGCAAAAGAGCTGCACAAGTTAACATAATTGTGAGAAGCTCAAATTTTTTTTCAGTGAAAATTAAATTTCCAGGAATTTTCATTTTCCTGAAAGCATTTTTTATTAAGATTTTGTTTACTGTTTTTTTTTTTTTTTTTGTTAGTGGTACTTTATAATAATAAGCTCTTTTAATGGATACTTAAATCAAAATGTCTCGGCAATTTTTATCGTTAGATAAATGGTGGAAGTTTTGCGTGTCGTTAAGTTTGAAAGTAGAACCGCTACGGCCAGTGGTATCATCCAAATAAATCTACTTCACACTAACAGAACTCTACTACATATTTTATGCATATTCTTTGAAGTATCAAGTGAACTCGGTTTCAGTTGCAGTAAAATCTTACCTTTTACCTTAGCCGACACCGGATTTCGATAATTATATTCTACTACAACATCCGATTTTGGGGTTGAGGCAAACTTCACTTTGTGGTAAAACGAATGGTTTCGTTTCAGAACACGCACCACGAGAGGCCCGCCAATCAGAACCAACGCCAGCCAACCAATAAAAAAGGTTTCTTTATTGGAATAAGCATAAAAATTGCATAACCCGCGCATTCGATTCAAGTGAATGTTCGAGGTTTGCATTCCAATTATGCAATACACTTTGTTTGTTCTTTTATTTTCTTCCGGGAGTTCTCTTAAATAATACTCAAAAATCTTTTGATTTAATTAAACGGTGATATTTATATTTTTTATTCATTTATATTATTATTGTTTTAAAAAAAACCCAACAACACAAAAGTTTTTCATTCGGTAAAGTTGCAATTGTGCAAGAAAGTTAAAGTTTGAGTTTATTATTCTTGGGATGTTGTTATTTTGTGAGTTTTCTTAATTAATATAAAAAGAGTATTGTCATTTAAATAAATCGATATTTACATTTCTTCAGAAAGTGTTCAGAAAAAAAAAAGTATAAATAAATAAATAAAGTGAATTAACAGAATTTATAAGTGGATTAATAGATACATTTATAACTTTCGTTCGTGTTTTTCATTATTTTTTGCCTTTTATTGAAATCATTATGGATATTTAGAAAGAGAGAAATATTTATTGAAATAATTGAAAAATTAAAAAAAAAATAATGTTATGTGTTCAGTCCACCGACGTTTTTTTAATTCCCGCGATAAAATATTTTCTTCCTAAAATAAAGGGGAAAAACACAAAGAATTTGGTCACTTTGGTCCAAGGATGTCTAAGTACTCCCATAAATAGTTTTGACATCTAAAACATATAAATTTATCATTATTTACAACAAAATTGTACAAAAAGATCATTAACTTACCTCACAGTATACATCCCTCTCGTATATTTACACGTCGTAATGTCACATTGTGAGTTGTGACATTACGTCAAATCATTTGATTTCGCCTCAGTCATCAAATTCAACAAACGTCGCTAGGGTACCACCGAGCGGCGAGAGCTCATAACTGGATGCGGCGGCTATATAAAGCCGACGAGCCGCAGCAGAAAATCATTCTTGGTTCAGAGCTCATCTGGTTTAGAGATTAATCTAAAAGTCAAGAACAATATTTCCAACCTCGAACATAGAAGATTAATTCTATATTTCAGAAACTATTCTGAAAATTCTATCATTTCAAATATTCCAGCCCAAACCTACATAAGCAGAAGATTAATTCTGCACAGAGATTAATCTGCAATATTTCTGCCCACACCTAAGCAGAAGAATAATTCTGCGCAGGGATTAGTCTGCAATATTCCAGCCCACACCTAAGCAGAAGAATAATTCTGCTGCAGAGATGAAACTGCGCTTCTTGTTTCGAATAGCATATTGCTACACTTCTGCGCACGCGCAGAAAACTGACAATCTAAGTATTCGATTTTTTTCTATTGAATCATTTTACTTCCATGTACCCTCACGCACCATCACAGAAGATGATTCTGATCAGAGATAATCTGAGTATCCAATTTCTCTACAGAATCAATTTACTTCCGTGTACGCTCACGCACCAACAAAGGCAGTTTGTCAATTAAGGGGTAACGCCACTGTACATTTTTTGAAAAATCTTTTTTTTTTATTGGCTGAAAAAATAGTTTAAACCCTCTAGAATATGAAAAAAAAGGTCCCGCGCGAGAACATTTTTTTTTCTTTGAAAATGGAGGTCGCCACCAAGCGCGTGTCAAATTTGCTCCGAAACGACTACCTGAAACCTGAAACACAATTGGAGCCTTTCAGCCAGCTTTATCGCCAGCTTTCTTCTAAAGCTGACAGAAAAAGCCGAATTGAACACAACTGACCTTTTTGATATTTGCAACTTTAACTTGTTTATCAGTTAGTCTAGCGATAGCAAGCGCATTTTTTTATTTTTTCCAATAACAAACTATTCTGAAAACTTTAAACGCGTTTTTCTCAAAAAACGGTTTTTCAAAATTGGCACGCAGCATAACTCGAACAATTTTCATATTTTCAACCAGATGTGAAAATTAACATCATGCCGTACAGGATTTACAATAACTTTATTTGTTGATTTTTTATTAACAAAAAAACTGCTGTTTTTTTCGTCAAAAATCAAACTTGTTTTTCAAACGCGCGCCAAATCTACAAAAATTTATATTTTTAAAAATCTGTACGGCATTCTCTAGCTGCCTCTAGATTAATGGTTTTTTTGCTTTGGTCTAGATTCAAATGTGCACCAGTGGTGCTGCGTGCCGCGGAGCCCTGCAAGCAAAACATGTCCCGGGAAGATGGCTGTGGAGCCGCCATTTTGTTTTTTTTTGCTGTCAAAAATTTATCAATAAAGTTCAATGTATGCCCGATAATACCCTTAAAAGGTTTTTTCAAACACCTTTAATTTCGCGAGAAAAAATTTCGTGAAAAAACCTATTTTTTAGCCGTTACAGTGGCGTTACCCTTTAATATTAATCGACATTTAAGTTGTTGACAATTGCTTAACTCTGTTCTTCTTCTTTTTCAGAAATAAAGGAAGCAAGAGGGCGTATCATCACTGAAATTAAATTAAAATTTTTAATTGAAATTTTAATTTGTTCTATTTGAAGTTTTTTATTGAATTTTTTTATAGTAAATTTTTACAATTGAAGTATTTAAGTTTTTTACATGAATTTTGTGATATTAGGATAAGCAAATGAGTTTATTTTGAATAAAAATTTTATATTTGAATTTTTAAAAAACTGTGTTGTCCATTACAGACGGGCGCTCTGTCCCACGTCCGAGACGAGATCCAGTCATTATGTTTATACAGAAGACTTTCTCCTTTAAAAGATACTCTGATTGATATTTTTTGAGTCTTTTAATGTCGGGCTGGTGTTGTTTTATATTCTACTAAATTTTATCTCAATCTACTACACTTTTTGTCTGGAATCTACTTGGGGGCATCATTGGCTACGGCTACATATTCAAATTGAAATTTTATTTAAAAATAACAAATAGGTAATAGTTTAAATTAAAAATTTGCCAATGAATAAGAATAAGAATAAACTTTATTTCGGCAATGTACGCAAGATTGAATCTTATAGAGTACAACTTTAGTAGTGGTGCTAGAATCACAATCATCAAAATTCAAAATAATAGGAAACAACAAAATTTAGATAAGAATTACAACTCAGAAGCAAGAAAAAGCAACAAAAAACAAAAATATGAAAATATAAAATTCACTATGTATATAATATAATAACAACTAACTAGCGTTCCTTTGCGGAGGAGAAGAAAATAATGGATATAGAAGAGCTAGATTATGTGCGTGTTACGAGTTTTTTAAATGCATTAATGGTACCAGCCGCCTGTATACTGACAGGGAGATCATTCCACATACGGATGCTTTGGACAAGGTAAGAGCTTTCCATTACAGTCTTATGAAAATGAGGCAATACCAGATTTCTATTACGTTGGGAGGTAGTGAAATGGCAAAATCTCTAAGGTACTCTAGCTTATTAACTTTTAACAAATTAAAAAAAGAAAACAAGTTTCTTCGTTTAAGATAAGAGGCAAAGGAACAGCTAAACAGACAAGACCGGTTATGTGAGACATGGTCAAATCTGCGCAACCCGTAAATGAACCTCACAAAATCGTTTAGGGCAACTTCCATCTTCCGGGTGCAGATACTGTCCAGTTTTGGAAAGACCAAACATCCAAAAGAGAAATAAGACAAGATTAGTGTTCTTACTAGCTTTAGACGAGAGCGTCTAGATAATATATTCGCTGAAAGCCACAGTCTGCGTAAGCCCCCATAAATTTTCCCGATCGTATTGTTAATGTTATCACATCACTTCATATTTGGGTTCAAGACGATCCCAAGGTTAGTGACCTCCTTATTTAACATGGGCAGTGTAACTCCGTTCGAAAGTATAGGTGGGATATCAATTTCATTGGGTGAGGTATTATAGAATGTAGTGCAATGTGACTTCCCGGGATTTAGCAGCCATCGATTATATTTGGTCCAGGCACGGTTTCGGTCCAAATCAGAGTTAATTCGTGCAATGCAATCTTCGAGGAGACCAATAGGTCTACTTAGATATCGTCAGCATATAGATGAATTTTCACATCACGCACAGCTTTCGGCAGATCGTTGATAAATAAGCAGAAGAGCAGAGGACCCAGAATTTATCCTTGAGGAGCCCCTCGAACAAGCGGCCGCTCAGGGGAGAGAGAATCGTTCGCTTTGACTTTTTGACGACGGTGAGATAGAAAGCTCCTGATCAGGGAGACTGCTGGGGAACTGAAATTAAAGGAAGATTACAGCTTCTGAAGAAAAATGCGATGGTCCACGCAATCAATGAATGTGTCCTAAATTAACGCAAATGCATATAGACTCAAGTACTTTTGATAAAATGAATGTATGAATTTAGCTGGGCAAAGTCTAGGCTCAAGTGTAGCAAGGGTGGATACAGCGGGGGGCAATCGCTCCCTACCCTAGAGCTCTAATAAAATTAAAATTTATACTCTAATCAAATGCAATAGAAAATATAAAAAATAGTATTTTTAAAACGACTGCTTGTAAATGCGCACGAAAAATTTAAAATAATTTCTCCCTTGACTTAATGGATACAATCACTAAAGTTCTTAGAGTTTCCCTTCATTTTGCATTTAATTAAATATTGTAATTATTGTATGTTATACATTTTTTGTACAAAATTTAAAATTTTCAAGGCACCAAGAAAGCAAGTCTGAGCAGTTGAAATTTTAACACTACCAGTGCTAAAATTTAAATATGGAGCTCCTAATGTTTATCAAAATATTTAATTAAATTACTATACTTTGAATTTGATTTCTTTGTCTTGAAAATTTTATACACAAATGTAATATAATTTCAATAGTTAATTCAATATCAAACGAAGGCTGTAGATAACTTTTACAGTGTATGTACTCACTAAGTTATGGCACTAATTATTTTCTATTTTTTAGTGCAACGCTTTTTTCAAAAACTAATTTTTATATTTATTATTTTTTCCTTTCTGGTCTTAATTTATTCTCGAAATTTATAAAATTATATCATTAAGAAATTTTCAGTACAAGAAATTTTTTTTCCTTTTTTTGTGATCGAAAGCTTACAAAAGGTATCTTGATTAAAAGTGCATGTTGGAAAAATCATCAACGCCGGGGTAGTTAATATCAGATTCAGTTTTCTTGCATATATTTAATTTAAAGTAAACAGGGCTATATACAGGGTGTTTCCCACTAGGAGGTCAATAGAGCGGGAGGTGATAGTACTCACCTAGACGAACCAAAAATTGTATGGCAACCAAATTGAGACTCCTGAAAAATTTAATAAATAATTTTTTAAATAATAATTTGAAAATAAATTGTTGAAAAAAAAAACGTTGCTTTTAATTTGCAACAAATTGCAGGTCAGCCCAGGCAATTATGGTGTTCGAACGAAATGCAATTTTTATGTGAAAATCACCAAGCCAAGAACTGTATAATGTCGGCCGCTACAGGTACACTATCTTGGCATTCAAGTCATTCCTGGCTTGTATATTCCGGGGGTTACGACTGACCGATTTTCTATTTTAGGTGGCACCAAATTTTACTATGCTTGCGGCATCAAAAATTTATATTATATTAATAAAAAAAAAATCACCGGCGATATCTGGATGCTACTGAAATTTTCATACTGAAACGGAAAGAGAAATTTATACAGGGCAGTTCACAACTGATGGTTCAAACTTCAGGAGCTGATAGAGGAACGTTGAGTTATGAAAGAGAAACGTTTAGGACTTCACTTATAATTTTTTTTCAAACTTTACCCCTTTTTCCGCCAAACTGCATTATCCCCATGTTTAAACACAATGCGACAGTCATGTCATCAACGCTGCGAAAATGTCAGTAAAAAACCTAAATTTTTATATGGCAACATCAAGAATGGGTTGGCCGATTTATTCCATTTTTTTTAATTTTATTTACAATTACCATAAAAACACAATGTAACAAGTTTCAGCTCTCTACGTCAACGCGTTCTTAGGTAGTGCCCAAATATACAGGGTGTCTCAGAACGACCCGACTATTTCAAACGATTATAAAAACAAGGAGCTTATTTTAAATGTTTATTTATAGATACCAAAATGTACACAGTGAACGAAATTTTACTTTTTAAATATTACATTGGTTAAATGCGGACATTATCGAAGACTTTTTGAAGAAGTTGTTGAGGAATCAACTTTATCTTTTCTTCTATAATTTTTCTTAAATCTGCCAAACTGATTGGATTATTGTCGTAAACAGTACTCCTAAGATAACCCCACAGGAAAAAAATCAAGTGGAGTTAAATCAGGGCTCCGTGGTGGCTACTCAATGTCACATCTTCGCGAAATCACCTTTTCGGGGAACAATTCGTGCAGTGCTGCCAACGAGTTGTTGGTGGTATGTGCCGTGGCTCCATCTTTCTGGAACCATGTGAGGGGATTGCAATGCTCACATTCTGGAAGCTTTGGACCAAAATAAATCCGTATGATCTCGATATAGAGCGCCGAATTCACCGTAATCGCTCTGCCTCGAAACCAACTCGACGTTTCCAGGGGTCCTTGCTGTTCTTCGACGACGATGATGAATCTCGCCTATTACGTTTCCAATATCGTTGAATGCCTGGAACCAAGTGAGAACAGTGGCGTTACTTCGCGTTTCTCTAATATTACGCAATCCATAATGTAGTCGAAATAGCCGACGAACGCGAATGAGCGACCGATCCTACTCGAAATACGCGCGCACGCAACACGAGCGTTGCTCTCCCGTGTAAGGCATGGTGGCAACTAAAAATGTAAAGACAGATCTTGTCAGAGATGCCACTCTCCCCCCCCCCCCAGTTTTATTTGCGTCTCGTTTACTCTCGAAATAGTCGGGTCGTTCTGAGACACCTTGTATAAAGAAAAAACAAAATTTTTGTATGACAACCCTATGAAGAAGTTGCCCGATTCGATCCATTTTCGAACTTAAATTTTTTTTTTTAAGCCCGTATGCAAAATTTCAACCCTCTAACTGACCGCGTTCTCGAGTTATCGTGCGAACGGACAGACGAACGGATATGCAAAATCAAAATAACTTTTTATACTATGCGTGGGTGTCCAATCCAATTTGCTCTACCATCATTATTTCAAGATGTTACAAACGGAATGAAAAGTTTAGTATATCTTTTAGATTTCATCTAGGGGATAAAACAACTGAAAGAGAAAAGAAATAAATCAACCTTAAGACGATTACACATGGTTGTCTTTTTATAAATGCCTTATTAGGGTTCCGTACCCAAAGGGTTACAACGGGAAACTTATTACTAAGACTTCGCTATCCGTCCGTCCGTCACCAGGTTGTATTTCATAAACCATAATAGGTAGAGAGTTGAAATTTTCACAGACAATGTTTTTCTATTAACTATTCTATTGCTATAACAACAAATAATAAAAATAAAATTAAATTAAAAATTAAAGGGCGCCCCCATACAAGAAACGTGGTTATTTAGGTGTTTTTTTCCTCGTTTTATTCTTATTCATTATTATTATCATAAGTACGCATCTTTTTTTTGCATGACGCCTACTGTCATTTGAAAAAATAAATAAAAAGTACCTACATAGTATTAAATTTTGTACGATGGTATGGAACCCTTCGTGTGAGAGTCCGACTCGCACTTGGCCGGTTATTACTTAAATCTAGAATATTTTTTTTTAAAATGACGTGTGCAAAATTTCAGCACTTTTTATAAACGTGTTCTCAAATTATCGAACTTAAAACTCGAGACAACCAGCAGTCCGAAATCGTTAAATTCATACGACATAAACAAAAAATTGTGACGTGCCGAGAAAAAACTTAGATCAGAATCGGGCTCAGAAACTCCAAATTACGAAATCTGGATAGGTTAGGTTTTTGCATTTTTGAGCTTGTCTTACAGTCTTATCTTTCTAATCCTAAGGGACCACCGAAGTGTGATAAAAATTAACAAAATGGCAGCCATTTCAGGATTTAATGTCGTGTCGAATTTGGCATTTCTTTCGACAGTTTTTCGTTTAAAAAAAAATGAAATTTTCAAATAAAACAAAAAACTTCCATACCGCTCAAAGGCCGGATGTGTGGAATAATGTGGCGAAATTTGAGACGGATAGCTTGAAAACTACTCCTTTTGGAAGCTTTCAAAATATTTTTGAAAGACGACGTTTCGACAAAAGCGTGTTCAAGTTTCAAGTATGAAATTTCAATTTGAACTGTGTAATTACGATCAATCGTCGATTTCAGGTTCATACAAGATTCGTTCGGATACTTCGAGTAGCTCATTGTCAGAAGAAATTTCATTCCTAAGTGATTCTCTATGTGATTTTATTCAGTCGATTCCTCTTAATCGATTTGAATTCAATAACAGCTGCATCTGGTCCAAATGCATTTTCTTAAGAAAGGCTGTATAGAGACCGTAATTAATTCGAATTTCGCGAACGAAATTTTCCAGGGTGTTTATGGACGTCCATACATTTTGATAATAGCAAAATATAAAAAAAAAATTTACACTAGAATAAATGGTGTTTGTTATTGTTAGCTTCTTAGCCGTATTTTATTTTATACTCTCACCAATTACAAGTTCAGCAAATTACGCACCATACGTGGGTATAAAAATAGAAACATCTCACTGGAAAAAAAAACCAATAAAAATTGAAAAGGACACTGAACACCAGCAACAATGTGTATCCATTTACTAAATAGCACCTTGTGTGGCAAAGAATAAACGCCCCACATCAGATCTGAAATGTTCCAATGATTTCCTCTACTATTCCTGTCCCGGATGTTGATTCAGACATTTCCTCCACTACCTTCAACAATTTTTCTACATGCCCCCTGTAGAAATGTAATGCAGACTTAAAGGTGATATTTGCCCGGGGGGAAAATCGATAGCCGGTGGTGATTGCTCTGAATGCTTATCGTAGGGGTTCGTATTAATTTTTATCTTGCTCATAAAGTGGTCAAATGATATCTATTCTTTCCAAACGATATGAAAAAGCAAACAGTTGCTTTTATGTGCAACGATTTCATCCGACCACTATCCTCCCCCTAATGCAATTGCTATGGAAGAAATGGACAACAGGAATACGCAAGCGAATATTAATGCGACGAACTAAAGCAATGTATAGGAGAGCCACCTGTGTGCAAATGGTTGAGGTGGCAAAGTTAAGTATTTTATCCTGACTTTTATTAACACAGAAACTAAATATTATATGTGCCAGGCTGAGTCCTGATGTGCGGCGTAATTAATTAGAAAACTACATTTAAATGGGGACAGAAAGGTATAACCTGCCATTTTAACTAACCGGAGAATATAAAGATGGCGTTAAGTACGAAACCACTTAGAAAATGGCTGAAAACAATTTGTGAAGGAGAAAGTTTTTTTCTTTTGTTTTTTGTTGCATATAGAGAAGAATAGTTTCCAGCAAAGAAACATTTTTTTTTCTGTTTCAACTTAAAACAAAAAATTGTGTCAACAACATGAAGAAATCTAAAATATGTTAAGATACCTAGTGGATTCATCTGCATACTTTTACATGTGATAATCTGAAAATCTGTTGAAAGGAAATTACGATGTGTCGATGGAAGACAGAATTTTTCACGTAATGAATTTCATATTGGACTTGATTTTAGAAGGTTGGGAAAGATATCTTAAAGCTGGTAAATAATAAACTCAAGCATTTCTTTAATACTGCTTTAGCTACATCAAAGCTTCCAGAAAAGTGGACGAAAGTAATTGTCTTAAGTGCTAAACTCAATTCCGCCGTTTTGATTCGATTTGATCCAGCCCATTTCACTCCAGCGGATGCATAAGCAGAGAATTGTTCTATTCGGTTTCGAAGATTTCACTTCGAAATTTTGCCAGATTTTGTCTTTCGGCTTTACATCGATCCAAATAAATATTTTTTTTGTCGTATATAATTCAGGTTCTTTTTTTGTATTTTCTCAAAAAAAGCCTCTTCTTTGAGTATAATCAAATCTTTACAGATGATTTTTCTAGGTTATGTCAACCGTAAAAGTTGAAATGTGATCAACTTCTCCATTTCGATTCATTTTGCTGTAATATCACTAATATAAGCAAATTTGACATTTACACGAATCGGATCGACACTGTAGAATTTTGTTTGCTTCTTAATAGTCATATAGCTAAAAATAACTCCCCAAATAACATGTCTGACTTTTAACCCTATCAGCATATTATACTATTTGGTGAAAGCTCTGAAGGAGCTCCTATATTAACTCAAATGTTCGAGAATCTTCTGGAATGTTTGTCTATTAGTCTAGCTTTCGTTGCATGAAACAGTTTTACATGAGAGTTTCCATCGATATTCGTCAAGCGTTTGATAAGGACTTTTCTAAAACTTTTTACAGTGTCAGAAACTAGCTTTGAATTTTAACTTCATCACATCAGCATATTTTATTTGGACGAACTTAGGAAGTAAAAATTAACAAATGTCTTTCTAATGCCATACATTTTACAAGTGGAATCATACAAGGCTCTACTCTGGGGCCAGCATTTTTTAATTTTTAATTGGTTTTTTTTTTAATCGTTATACTCAAGAAAAGTCAGGAAAGAAGAAAATCCTCATATCGAAGATAATCCAGACGGGATTATTGTGGCAACATCTACACAATTAAGGTAGAGATGGGTTATACTTGCATCATCGTCCATTTACAAGATTTTCGCTCGACTACCATAGAATTGGAAATACGAGCTTAGTTAGGAACTTATTACAGTAAAAGTTGTTTTTATTTTTCTATTTTTTATAAATTTTTCAAAACGAAAATTCGGACCCGGAACTCCAATTTTTTGATTTCGCGTCAATTTTTTTCTAAGGAAAATTGGCACGCGGGTGTACTTTTTCTACTATAATATAATCTAAGTACAATGGATTATCTTCCAAAGAACTACAACTTAAGGTGGTCATATAGTGTATGAATTGTTCTTAAAATGCGATTTTTCGAAGGTGAAGCATTTTTGCAAATTACAAACATGTGCCGACCCATAAATGTAACGAATTTGTACTAATGACATCTTCTTTTCCAATTATTAGATTGGACACCCACGCATAATATTAAAAGTTGTTTTGATTTTTGCATGTCCGCCTGTCCGTTTGTTTGATTGTCTGCCTGTCAATCTCTGCATCTGTCAGTCCGTCCGCCCGTCCGCAAGAGAAATCGAGAGCACGTTCACTTAGAGTGCTGGAATTTTGCGCACGGGCTTTTTAAAAACAATATAAATTTTATTTCGAAAATGGAACAAATCGGGCAACTCCTTCGTAGGGTTGCCATACAAAAATTTCGTTCTTAACGTTGGGTCCGAGAACACGTTGACGTAGTGAGCTGAAATTTGGTACATATAGTGTTTTCATAACAATAGCAAATAAAATTTCAAAAATTTACTAAATCGGGCAACCTTTTCTTGGTGTTGCCATACAAAACTTTGGGCTTTCACTATATATGTGGAGACTGCCCAAGAATGCGACGACGTGGAGAGCTCAAATCTCATAAGAATCGCAATTATATGTTCAAAAATGGATTAAATCGGGCAACCGTTTCTAGACATTGCCATACAAAACTATAGGTTTTCACTATATATTTGGACACTGCCAGGAAACCGCGTCGTCTTAGAGTAAATCAAATTTTTAAAATAAACTAAATTGGGCAACCCCTTCTTAGTGTTGCCATACAGAACTTTTGGTTTTCACTTTGTTTAACTTTTATATTCATCTAGAATATAATATTTTTGGTGTTAAGACCAATTGTAACTTGTTCTCTTGTTTCTTTTTTTTATATAATTCATTTTATTACAGTGAAAAGGTCTATACTTTTATGGACCGGCACATATTCTCTGTAATTTGTAAAAATGCTTCACCTTCCAGAATCGCATTTGGAAAACAGTTCATACTCTACATGACCTCCTTAAGTTGTAGTTGTCAGAAAGGTAATCCATTCTAGTTTATATTATAGTAGAAAACGTACATCCGCATGCCAATTTTCCTTACAAAAAAATTGACGCGAATTCAAAAAATTGGAGTTCCGGGTCCAAATTTTCGTTTTGAAAAATTTATAAAACAACTTTTACTGCAATAAGTTCATAACTAAGCTCGTTTTAATTTAAAAAAGAATCAAGAAAAAGATTGTCAAATTAAAAAGTCATGACAGAAAATGTTGAAACAATTTTCCTGAAAGTCCAAAACAGCCAAAAAAACACTATTTTCGATTTGAGCGACCTCTAAACATTAATGAATTTCACTGAAATTTTTTATAGAAGCTTAAAATTACATTAGCTAACAAATTCTGAATGAGCATTTAGACATTTTAACACTTTTGTTTTTTGGGCCACCCTACTGAACAATCTTGCATTGAATATGAAATATAGGCAAAGTTTGGATCTTTCAAATTTTTCACCCGTCCTTTTTGAAAATATGCCTCCACCCCGATTAGAGCCTGTAAGTAATCTTGGTATAGTGCTAAGCACTCGAATGAGTTGCTGTGATTATGTAAAGCGCGTATTTCGAATTAAGTGTATAGTTTACTTCGCCGGCTTTGACTCTTAGCATATTTATGACTGGCAAAAATATCGTCATGGAGGAATTTCTGCCAGTCAATAGAGAGAATGGAGTCTGGACAATAAGAAATGAGGAGCTATTAAATGCGCTTTTTGACGCTCACTTTCCAGGAAGTGGGGAGATAATCCCAGCGGTACCGAGCTCTGAAAAACCACACTTACATAAAATGGGCGGTATGCTCTTTTAATTCTTTTAAGACATTGGAGCGGATGCACTGAGACTGATTATGCTTCAGAAGACACTAAGGTTCATAATAGCGTGACCAGTATAATTATTTAAAAACTGTCTGAGGCCTGGCTTTTTGCCTAGGGTCTGACATTCCTAAGGCTGCCTGTACGAGTCATTTTGAGGCGAAAGACTTAAGCCCTATTAATCTCTCCTATTTCTTGCTTAAGGTCTTGGTGAGACTACTTGAGGTACATAGAAGCAGGGAATGGCAGGACAGCATAAGTAAGCATGCCTATATAAAGGGAAATTGGTGTATGTTATTGAGAGATCCCTAGTATGATCTGTAATCTTTCAGTAATGTTAAGATGAAGGTAATATATAAAATGAATTGAGAAGAGGAGATCTTGATAAGGGTCTATTTACCGGCTCGTCAAGAGAAAGAGAAGCTTTTACTTAGGAAATGTAGTTATGAGAAGAGTAGTCTACAGAGCTACACCGCACGTGGTGGTCGGAGGGGGGGGGCTTGCTATCACTAGTCCTGTGACTACTGGTAATGAAATCCTGATAGCACTAGAAAAAGAGGGCTTTAAAACGGTTGCCTATGCGGATGACATATGCATGTATCCTGCTACCCGGCAAATTTCTGTTTACTATTAGTCAAAGGCTCGAATATGCGCTGGCTAAACTAGATAATTGGGCTAATAATGGAGGACTGAGTGTAAACCCTTCCAAGATAAAGTTAGTGCCTCTTATAAGAAAAAGGCAGAAGCCGAGCTCAGACTTCTAATGTTGATGGGGTGAGGGGAGGGGAGTCTTTAATGCTTAATTCCAAGCTGAGCGGGAAAACAAATATTGCAAGAGAATTTTTGGTGATAACTGGGAATTAACTCAGGGTTGTACATTGTATACACAGCCATAGTTCGACCGATTCTCTGCGACGGTTCCACAGTCTGGTGGAAGGAACTAAGGAAAAAATACAATCTGGAGCTAAAAGCAGGGGTTGGTGGAATGAGAGGAGCTTCGGACATCCTAAAAAATAGAAAATAGAATGTAGTGATTGCAGAGAAAGAAGGAACAGAGTATCAAATAACTTTCCTAAATCTGAAATGGGTATCTCCGGAAAAGTAGCTCACATAAGCTACTGCTGTGGAGCTATCTGTTTCATATCACGATCGGAGCCCTCAAAGAGGATGTCATCGGGGCTACCTATCAAAACGCAAGCCTCCGGTGAGTCAACAGAGAATTCTGCCTTATTTCGAGGAAATTATGGCCAGCATATGAAAGGAAGAGAAAAAAAATGGTAGTAGAACTAATAAATCTAGTAATAGATATTACTCGTTATTGATCCACAGGAGATTATGCTAGGAATAGCGGAGAACGATTTCTGAAAAAGTTGTAAGGATTCGGAAGAAATCGAATCCATCCAACACGTATTTTGCGAGTGCCTCGTATGATGATTAAAGGAGGTAGACTATTAGGTAGCTATTACTTTCAAATCTAGGAGAGCGGCAAGGAAAAGAACTCAGATGTATCCGCTGGATGTAGTGCTCCTCTACATGTCCTACAAAAGACCTAGAATGGAATACACATCTGGGCCGGGGCTTGAAGCTCATTGGTGATTTGACCATTACTTATCATATCGACTCATGAAATATCTAGTCTGATCCCTTATAAATTAATTCTTGCAGGCAATAAACGCGCTGCAATCCGCACACATCCTTTCATCCTTCAAAATACTTTTGGTCGTACAGTAAAATTCCGTAATGCCTTCTTATTCCAAACTGTGCGAATGTGGAACAATCTACCATCTTTTGTTTTTTCTCGGGCTTACAATCTGCGAAGTTTCAAGAGTGCATACATCAGCACCTCAGCCACTCTCCTCATGTCCCCTAATCCTTTCCCTATTTCCTTCCTACTATGCTGTGCTGTACATCATAGAAGTTCGATAATAGGGTGATCAGAGATAACCACACTGAGGAGACCTCTCTGATCGCTGGGTCGAAAAGTTCAATTTTTCCTGCATTTTCAATGCATTTTTAGAAATTCATTGAAATTATTTTCAATGAATTTTAGTCTGCTGTAGACGAGAAATATTCCACCTACTTCATCAAAGGGTATCCCTGGCTTAGTAATATAAAAAAAAAAGAAAAAAAAGTATAAAATACATTGGGATTTTTGGCCATTTTTATACACTTGTGACTAATACGTCTGGTGTCACCTTGAAATCCTATTTGACTATTCTATACACCATTCAGAAATTTCTGAAGCTAAATATTTTCTTTAATCAAAATCCGCAATCAACATTGACATAAAAATATTTGACAGATTAAAACTGTTTAATTGACAGCCGCTAAGTCAACATTTCATTATCTTGTGTTTTGACATAATATATGAAAATTTCAACCTATCTAATTCTGTTCAATTTGAATTTTGTATTTTTAGAAATGTTTTACAACCAAGCTCATTCAATTCTAAAATTATTAATAATATTAAATGAACAATAGAGTATAACAAAAGTAAAGATAATAATTAAAAAAAACAAAACAAAAATAAATAATAAGAACGAAATTCCGGAGTTTTCTTCAACTTCTTAGCCCCTTTTTAACTTGTGCTTCCTGTTATTTCCTAGAATAAGATAAAATTAATACCCGAAAATACAAAGTACAACATCTGTGGTGTCACTTTTACCGAAGAATTTAAATTTCTTTTTATACCTTGAGGACATCGTCTTCCTTAAATTTTCTTATTATCAAAGAACAAAATTAGGAAGTCACCCTAAGCCAATTTCTAAAGAATTTCAACAACTTCTTACTGTCGGCTGTGTAATTCGTTTCCACCACCCCCACCCTCATCCTCTTCCTTTTAATACAGAAAATTAACTTTCGGTTATTCAGGTGAGCAGCTTTTTATTAAATTGTGTGTTAAGGAATCAAGCACGAAAATTTTGAATGAATATTGTCTTCAGGAAGGAATCCTATGTGGGCGGCGGGCGTTGAGTTGGCTGGCATGCCGCTAAGCAGCCCCATGGTGCGATTCTTGTTTATATCCCCACACAAACTTAAACCGCACATGATATCCATATAACTGGTTGCTGTACAAATGTATTATTTTATACATGTATAACATCCTTGTTCACTCTATGATATTGTTGTAATACCACGAAATTCACCCATACCCTTAAACAAGATAAATGAACTTTAAGCAGAGATAATAAACACAATTTATATCACATAATTGCTTTATTTTTACATAACGTCTTTATTATCCTGGTGAGTTACCGTCTACTACCAAGAAGTTATATTATCCTTAGATGAGAATCTTAAGGAGCTTTCAGGCTTTGACCCTTGTTTCATCTGCCCGCCGACGTTGTTGTGTTTCGACTCTCTTAAATTTGCTCATTTTTCTAGATTTTTTTTTTGTGTTCTTTTTTTTAAGAAAAAAAAATGAATAAAGGAATTCATGTCTTGTTCAAGTCGGTTGGAACGATGACTTATTGCAGTCATTACTTTTTGAGTTTGAGCTCCACAATTTTATCGCGCTGATGGTTGGTGCTCCGAAGCATACGAAATTATGATCTCATTATTTTGTTTTTTTATAATAAGTATGACGTTGTTATTTGATTTAGATTTATCAAAGGAAGACAATTTTTCAGTCGTAATAATGATAAAACAAAAAAACAAAAAAATTAAGTTTAAAGTGAAATTTTAAAGAGACATCCTTGGGATACTAACATTAGGCTGTGTTCAGCCCGGAGATGTTTGAAGACGAGCGATTGTACGCGTAATCGCTTCAAATCTGTAGAAACAGAAAGTATGTGCACGTAAAAGCGGTAATGCACTAATTTCTTAATATACGGGCGCTAAACATGTCCATATTTAGATCAATATGGATTTTTGTTAAATTTAAAATGTAAAAAAAAAACAATTTGCAATGCACTGCCTAAAATTGCGCCAATATCAACACTTGCATTGTTTACCATAGCTGTGACATTTTCAAGCGATTGCACGCGTAATCGCACCACTTCAAACCTCGTCAGACTGAACACCTCTGGTAGTAGTTTGACTCTGTTCGGTCACGGACCCAAAAAAAGAAAACCAAACCAAATGGATCGAACTGAAACAGAGAAATTGAACAAATTTCAACTTTTACAGATGACATAACCTAGAAAAATCATCTGTAAAGATTTGTTTATACTCAAAGATGCATGAAATGGCTTTTGTTGGGGAAATAAAAAAAGGCATTAATTATATGACAAAAAAAATGTTTTCATGGATAATCTATTAAGCGGAAAGAAAACATCTGGTAAAATTTTAAAGTCAAGTGTTTGAGTCGAATCGGATCGAAATGTTGGAACTGTGTTTGGCACTTAAAACGTGAAAACTGGGCCCCTTCTCATTTACTTACGAAAATGAAACATTTGCCATTCTGTTTCGTTGCATGCAATTTGCGCTTTCACATTTTTATGTTTATTCACTGATTTTTTTTCTTTCTTTCTTCTTTTTTTTGCCGTGTACATTTTAAATGTAAAACACTCAGAAATCTCGCCTGCTTCCTAACTTATTATTAAGTTAGCTTTGGTAATGCTTTCGAAGCGTATATAAGGCGCGCTGCTTCAAACCTTTGGGATTGCTCCTCTTCAATCTGTTCACGTTTGACTAACCGCAGAATAATGAACGAGTCACGACCCTTCTCTACGCGGATGACTCATTGACGTATGCGCACTCTAAATCACCCAAATTGGCGACAAGAAAAGGGAGTGATCATATTGCCAAGTTTTACGAGTACTATCGTAAATGGGGCATAAAAATCAACATCCCTAAATCGAGTTTACTTTGCATCAGAACTGCACGTTCACGCAGAGGCATATGTCAAAACGCAAGAAACACTGAAATCACTATCAATAATGAAGTGATACCACTAAGAGCGTCAAATACCTAGGTATAAATTTCAATGAACGTTTTAAGTTCAAACCTCAACTCCAGGAAAGAAAACTTTGAACTCAGCATGGTCAGTCCTCCAATGAGATATAGGAATAGACTCACTCTGAGCACGAAACTGCTTATTTACAAGCAGCACATTAGGCCCACCTTAACGTACTCGTTTCCCATATGGCACACCATTTCGTCAACCTGTATAGGGATCCTTGCGACTTCGACAGGAAAACGCTCCGTATTTGCACTGGACTCTACCAAAGGCCCTGTGGAAAGCAATATCGCAATTAGGTCCTGTACGAGAAAGTTGGTATTTCTCCGATATAAGACTATTTGGTTGAGGTAATGAAAAAGCAGGTAGCCAAAATCCCCAATCACCCAAATCCAATTATCCATGAGCTAACCAACTTTTCCCACTTACCCTCTAACAAATATTTATCGCCTTTTTGCATTTCAACTTGTCATGAAAAATACTACTGCGAAGGAATTTTTACCTTTTTCAGGGAGAAAGGAGACAGTCACCGAGGCTAGTAGAGGAAGACAGGAGGAGTATTGCAGCGTGCAGGACAGGATATATGCAAACTTCTACAGACCATACCCGCAACAGGGAGCTTCCAAACACCACCAGGATGGGATGGCAGATGCACCCTGGAGATTTATATATAAGTTATGTAGCTAGTACTTAAGTTAGTTAAGTATTAGATAGTTATTCGAATTACATTTAGTATAACTAGGTAGCGCTGGCCGTAGTTTAGAAGTTAGTAATTCATGTATTTAGAAAATATGAAAACTCAGCTAGATTAATAGAACTCAGGGCTAAAGAAAAGCCAGGAATTATAATCAGGGAATAGATTTAGATAAAAAAAAAATTGTTAGGTTAAGTGTTAAAATTTATTTAGCGCAAATAAAGAACTTGAGCTGGAACATTTGGCATTGCGTTTTGAGCAGTCAACCCAGACGGATCGATCGCACTGAGATTGGTATTAGTCTGCAGTTGCAAGCAGTATTAAACCCAAATCATATACTTTTCAGGTTAACCATTATACCGGAAGTTTTGAAACCGGTCGAAGAGGTGGGCAGTTCTGAAGTTCATTCTGTAGAAAGAATTAATAATTAACAATATTACTAAATTAGATTTCTGTCTTACAAACAAAATCGGCGGCAATTACTCGCTAATGCTGCTACAACATAGCATTTAATTTGGATTTAATGCGCTTTAATTTGGATTCATTTTACGTTTTTGTTCAGTTATTTAAATCAGTTTCATTTAGTTCTTTGTGTTACTTTCTTTTTATTTGTACTCTCTTTATTTTGCCTTTTTCGCTTGAATTTATTATTTTGAATTATCATTGAATTATTAGTTTTTTTTATTTGATTTTATAATTTGAATTATTAATTTAAGCTAAGGCAAGTGCCACACCAAACTATTGATGAGCTGATGTGGTGATGGTGAAGGCTTAAAATAATCAGCAGGTAAAATAATCAGTAGGCAATTCTAGATCAACTTAAAGTGATCTGATGTCTGTTTTATGTCAAAATCAGAAGCACTTAAAATAAAGCTGCTTTTATTATTTAAAAAAAAAAAAAATGGAGAAAAAGGCAAAATAAACGCAGATATTGGGTGTGTGGTGTGCTATATAGTAATAAATACTTAGTAATATATGTAGTCGGGATTTTTGTATGGCATTTATATTCTGAAGGCAAACTAACTGTGATTCATGATAAGTGATAAAATCCACATTCACGCATGCACATTCAAAGCACAAAAACCACAATGAATAAACGAACAGGCACAGATAGCATACACACCATTTGCTGCAGTCTCTTAGAGAATCCCCAATACTCTTAAATTTATATATCTATAGAAAATAAAACTTAAAAAATGGGCGTTATGTTAGCCAATAAAGGACTAAAACACGATTAAATAAAAAAAAAATTTATTAATCACTGACTGCTACACCTGCAAAATTAAAATAAATCAGTTTAAAATCCAGGAAGCCCAACGTTTCCTGAATGGTGGGCTATATTCTGTGTATGGAAGAAATAAGCCACGATTGTAAATTGCAAATTTGAACTTCAGAAATTGATTGAAAGAAGTGTTTCGTATTGGCAGATAAAATAAAATTCAACAAGAAAACATACCAACTTTTCCAATTTCCGTTGATATTTCTCTCCAAGCTTTTTCCAATTTCTCCCTTTTGCAGTTGTCTGCACACGTTGATACCCTTGCGCACCTTCGTTTTTTTTTTAATCTAACCCGACTTATTAGTTTGAAAATAAAATAACGACTGATGTCAGTAAAACTGAGCAACATGCAAATGACTTGCTTATTATAAGCAGATCATTATCATAGCAGTACATCACTATCTCTTACAATGTAGCATGCCTCATTAAGATATTTGTGCTGCTGGTATAGGTTTTTCACACTTTTTCACCCGTTTTCACCATTTTGGAAAGTAAGTTAATCCTTTTCAAACTAAATTCTCCCTTTTTATACCCTAGATAAAATCTAAAGGGGATATTAAGCTTGTGATTCCGTTTGTAACACCTAGAAATAATGATAGTAGAGAAAAATGGGTGCATAATATTAAAAGTTATTTTGATTTTTGCATGTCCGTCTGTCTGTCCTCACGATAGTAGAGAATGCGTGTACTTAGAGAGCTGAAATTTTGCATATGGGATTTACAAAAAAAAAAAGTCAAATTAATTCGAAAATAGGACAAATCGGGTATCTCATACGTAGGGTTGCCATACAAAAATTTTGCTTTTCACAACATATTTGGATTCTACCTGAGAACGCATCAACGTAGATAGCTGAAACTTTGTGCAACACTGGGCACATCATAAAAATAGTAAACATAATATCAAAATTGGTCTAAACCCCTTCTTGGTGTTACCACACTGAGAAAAATATGTCCACTTAAAAAGTAAATGATATCATATTACTTTTAGGTAACTGAAAAATTTTCAAAAATGCTCAAAAGGATGCTTGAAACAAGTAAATTTCCCTTTGAAAAAAATCGAATCTATTTGAAATATCATTAAACGGGCGAAATCTGAAAGCATATCTCTCAAGAAACAAACGATTATTATCTTAAAACCAGGTGACATTTTAATACTCCTGACATAATGGAAAAATCTATTTGATTTAAAATTATGTCGAATTAATATAGGGATCTGGTTTTATGTATAATAAAAGGATTATCATTTTATTTTAAACTGAATATATTCACTTTCTATTCTAAAAATACATAATACCAAGTAACTTAGCTCATTTTTAACAATATATTTGTTTTATTGCGAATAATTAAATATCGACGTAATTGGAAAATAGTGCCTAACGTGGCAAGACTGCCCACATCTAAGTACCTAAAAAAAAAAACATATTTCACCATTCAGAGAAGTGCAGCGATGTTGGTAAAGAATTCGGCGTAAAATACGTCACGGCCATATACAGTATATCTTCTCTTCTATGTACCGTGTAATCTTTATACAGTACATGCGAATAAACTAAGTGATATCACTTTAAATCAAAAGGAAGTTCGGTATTTTAAGGCTATATCACTTTAAATCAAATTACACTTGCAAGTTTTTGAATTGTTATCTTTAAATCGAACAGCGGTTTATTTTAACTGCAATTGTGTTGAAAAGTAGCTGAGTTAAATATCGGTAGCTAAACATCGTAAGTTTAACTTATGTTTTAAATGATTACTGTGGCTGAAATAAGCTTAAATGTTGAAGAAAAAAATAACCAAGAAGGTGATAATTTGCAAAATAGTGTAGTGAGCATAAGTGAATTAACTTTGCTGAATTTATTATTTTCAATCGATGATAATGGTGTTCTTATATTAAGTGGACCGGCACCGAAACATGCCTCTGACTTAAACAACACGGGTGAAATTTGTGAACCAGAACATGATGATGACAAGAAATTTCAAGCTCTTTGGAAGAATTCGGTCTAATTTACTTACTACCTCAGTTAAAAGGTAATAACATTTATAAAATATATTCTGTTAAAATATGAAAAAATTTCAGATTGTGGTATAACTTATCGCAGTTTAAAGTATCTGTCAAAAGAGGAACTTGCTGAGATGATTCCCAATGTGGCATTAAGCGCAGAATTTCGGGAAAAACTCTTTTTGTGAAAAAAACTAACAGTGCGTTTCAATTATAGTCATTTTATAATTTCATAATAACCTCTATTTTTTTTCTGTTTAATATCGACGCAGAAACGCTGTCCGCTGATTCCAAAATATCAAATTGGTTAAAGGAGCATTATACAAATACTTGTTCCTCTTCTTCTTAAATATTCTTTAGTACTTATAAAAATATATTTAAAAATGTAAAAAAAAGGATATGTAACTTTTTTTATTTCTAGGTTCATTGTGAAGTATAATTTTTTAAATACCTAATGTACAATACGGTGAAATGAAAATAAATATTCATTTATCTTGAAATATTAAACCATTTCACTTTATTTCAAAACTGTACCCTATCATTCACCAATGATCTCATTTAAGCTAAATAACTATGTTTTAAAGAGACTTTAGATTTGGAATGTTATGATTCCACTTTAAATTAAAAGTTTAAGTCATTTTGATTTAAAACGACCAATAAATATGTAAAATTATATTCACTTTAAACTAAACAGGACCACTTTATTTTTTAACTATGGGCACTTTTAAAACAATATGCTTTCATATTAAAACAATGCGCCAAATTTTAATGTTATGGTAATAGAGCATATTGAATTAAAGGGCATCCTATTGATTTGGGTTTAAAACTGGTCACTGTTATTATAACTAGATTCCCTTTAAAGTAAAATGAACTCATAATAAAGCAATTTCATATTTGAAAACCTTTGAAATAATCTGATTATTTTCAATTTTACAATGATTTTTTTCTCAGTGCATATAAAAATTTAGGATTTTTACGATTGTTTTCACATCAATCTAGACGGTTTTAATGTACCAGAAATATGTATATGAAATCCTGTAAAATTGGTTATAATCGATTTTTCTTTCCAACGGACCGTTATAGAAATATATGCGAAAAACCACTTCAAAAATCAAACTTGCAACGATGGGTGACTATACAAAATTATATACGAATATTCATTTAGAGTATCATAAGAATTGGTCTTAGCTTTTTTACTTGTTCAAATGGAATTCACCCTTTCTTGAAGAAAAAAATTTTTTTTTCCGTAAACTAAGAAATAATGTAGCAAGTATTATACCATTTTAGAATCCTTTTAAAGTTACTTGCCAAACTAGCGTAGTACTTTTTTTTTTCATTACAGTAAGTTAAAGTTCGGCGAAGTATTAATTTTTTGTTCTTGGTTCGGCAAAGTGTGACATTTTCTTCCAACCTGGAGCAGTTGGCTTTGAACTTAGAGCAACAGATTACATAAGCATTATTCGTGATTACATAAGAAAAATAAAATTGAAAAAAATAATTAAAAAACGAGTTTTCAAACAAAAGTAGAAAATAAACTTTTCTTCACACACAAATTTTTTGATTGGGACATTTCTCTTGAATATTCTTTCTCTTCATGAATCAAATCACTTATTACCTCTGATTGATCATACTGAAATATATCGGTGATTGTCAGCGAATAAAATCTGAGTCCACCTCTGTGCGTGAAGAAAAGTTTATTTTCTACTTTTTCATGCGGCTTGGCCTCAGTTTTGTTTGAAAACTCGTTTTTTACTTATTTTATTTTCTGCCTTTTTCACGTTAACTAAATTGTTATTACGTGCTGGATGGAGATATTTAAAAACAATTTTATGACGGCTGAAAAGACACTGATTTACCAGTTTTTCAAAAAATTTATTCGAGTATCAAATCGTTGAAGTACTGCAACGATTTTCTGAAATTCAAATTATGTTTTAAACAACGCTTTTTAGCGGGGGGAGTGTCGAAAATAGTAAAAAAGAAATATATAGACACACAAATTCGTGTACGAGTTAAAGGGAATCGCCTCAATAAAGATTTGTAGCAACAGGAGTTAGATTTTTTTTATATTTTTCTGGTAACTATTATGATTGGGTCTATCACCCGATTTCGGCTTGACGTCGACTTACTGGACACTCTGTATATAGCAGAAGCTAAAAAACCTTTTGTTATTTCATCACACAACCCATTTTATTTTCGGCGACAAGTTTAAAGTTTTGGTTTTGACTCATCAACAGGTCCCAAATAGCGAAATTGAGTGACTTGAAACCAAATGAAAAAAAATAGGACAAAGAAAAGAAACGAAAAATTAAAAAAATAAAGTTGGGCTGAAAAAAGAGAAAAGAGAAACGACGAAGAAGAAGCGTTTCGTGTAAGCAGAAAACCGTACACTCATCGGTACGGCTTGGTTTTCGTAGACGCAGTGTTGCTAATAATAATTTTGAAATTCCATTGAATTTATCGTAAAATTCCGTCACAAATCTGCGAGACTTACTTCTTTTCTGTCAATAAAATCCGTTAAAATAGTTTCTTAAAATAGAATTCATCATAAATATATTTTATTGTATTTTTATAGTTAAATTAATTAACACTCTAAATTAAATAAAAACTTTCGCCACTTTTGGTTGATTTCAGGCTGTGATGTAGCCGTTATACTTGCCGGAGGTGTAGTGGTCGACTATAACTTTGAATTGTATCAACCATATTAATTACTTTATCTGCCAAGTCGTAGATACAACAGGTTTTTCCACGTCGTTTGAGTCCTGACCATATATTTAAAATTGCATTAATCATATCTGTTTTCATCACATGCGACTTTATCAGTACCATCGGCGGTAGAACGTGCAACATTTTCATCTGATACTCCTCAATTTGTTAAAAAGATTCAATTTTGTTCAGCCATTAAGGCCACGATTGAGTAAAAACCTCACCTTCCGCTAAAAAAATCGTCAGCCGTTAGAATATTTTCCCATTTGGCCTCATACTAATCAGCTAGATCTGACGGGAAATCTATTAAGTTGGTAGCACTGCGCAAACGCAGAATAAATTCAGGGTGTGAGTTATATGAGGCAAAAACTCCTATGTTCCACCAAGGAGGAAGAAACAAAATTAAAGATTACTCCTTAAAAATCTTAATGTGTTCTTGTGTTGTTATATATTTGTGAAGCATTTCTGAAACCTGTTGAACAGAAATAAAATTAGTTAAAATAAATTTACAAAAGGTTTCAATATACAAGAGCCCGATCATAAGTTAACCGGGTCGTGTGACCATGTCAGTGGCTAGAGGTCCAAATGCTAATTGCTGCAATTAGTATACAGGCAAAACTATGACATTCAGTAATTCAAGAGTCTAAAGTCAACTGAAATATTTCCTGCGACTTTCTTAAGAGTTACTTCAGAAATTGGAAGGCGATAATCTGGGCGAAGTATGGTTGATTTTGGACAACGGAAGTACCCACAAGACGCATGTCTTATTGGTTAGACATTCTAATACCATATTCTCTAATGCTGAGCCTCATCGAAGAAGTCTTTTCCAAAATCACGTTTAATCCAAGAAATATGTTAGGTGATCCTTTGAATCGTAAACATTTGGTAGATGTAATTAATAACTCTGCTGGAACTGTTACGTCTATAAATTGTTATATGAATATGTATGTGTATGTTAAATTCCCAACTGTTGATGCAGGAGAGCTGTTATGGACTAGTTTATATGTACAATTTGTGCTGTGCCTTGGATGAATTACTCTATTATTTAGAATTTTTGACCTGCGAGCGGCACTGGTTACAATTATCCCATTCATCCCAAATTTTGACACAAATGATTGTTAGCATAATGTAACATTTCTATGGAGTGGGGGGCAAAAATTTCAACAAAACTATTTTACCCCTATAAAGATGGACCAGCCTAATGTACGTATATTACTTATATTGAACTATAATTATTATTATTGTTATTATTGCATTATCTGCACATTGTTTTAATACATACCTTCTTTGTATAAATTATAATAAAAAATTTTAATATCTTACTATGTAATTAACATTATTTGATGTTTTTTTAAATAAAATATTTTTACGAAAGTACTTGATTTACTTGACTTGCAAAAGGGTGAATTAAATTTGCGAAAGGATTAATTTCACAAATGATGAATCTAATGTGAAAAACCTGTAATCGGTCCACGAATACATCAGTTCATCAGCATATCAGTGACCTGGCGTGGCACTTGCACTAGCCTTATTCTGTCTCACCTTTATTTTTTTTCTCACATTGTCTCTCGATTGTCTTATTTATTTTTTGATTTCTCTTTTTAATATTATTAGTTATTGGTAAATTATTATTTATCAATTTCTTCAGTCTGAAATTTTGTTTTTGGTAATTCATTGTAATGCTTTGACCCCTCAGTTTTCCCGCATCTACCATAAAAATTAATTAATATTAACTATCTTTGCCCAAATCCAACTGCACTTCCAATTCAAAATTTATATTAAAGCTAAAATAGCTTCCTACCGGTGTATTTTTTTCACAGTCATTTTTATTTTTGAATCAAAACATATGCTCTCATCTCAAATTTTCTTTGTGCTAATATTAAAAACACTGAAAAACTATTGTTAAAATGTGATGTCTTGTGCTTCGCTGAAAAATTGACTGACAGCTGACGTCCTGAAAACAAGGATATATGAAATGCTTAATTTTCTGAACTTTACCCAATTTCGATGTTCCTTTTATAGAATCGAATTTGTGTACGTTCATAAAATAGAGCTTTGTTGATGACTACTCAGATTTGTCACCTCTAATAAAAAGGATGAGTTGACTTTTTAACGTTTACGCACTAGTGCAAATTCCTATAAGTTACTGCTAGTGTAAACGTCTCTTGCGAAATATTAACTCAAACACACTGAATCTGCAGCGTGTGGACTATAAAAACGAGATTTAAAATAATCCACCTAAAAACTGCCACGTCTGGGTGATGCGTGTAGCTTCCAATAAGCTCTCACGATACCAATGCATACTGTCTAGTGTCAATCAACGTAGAAACCTAAAATGTAAACGATGGCCGAGCACAATCACACTTAGATGGCGGTAGTGTAGAGAACATGAATTCATTCATGTTTTTCATGTATCCAATTTTCCATGGCATTGCTGTTGTACATATGTACATACAACACTGCTTTTAGTTCATGTCAATGACCTTATTATTATTATTACTATTATAATAAAATTCTTGATTTTAATTTTGTTTTTTAATCCATTTCTTTATTTAATTTCAGATCATCGCTGGAGTTTTACCACCTGTGCAATCTCCAGGTGCAGGTGATTTTATGTATCATTATTTATAAAATTTTACTGATTCTCTCCCTTTTCATTCAGGTTCGCTGAACAACTATTCACAAAGTTTTTATATTCTGTCATTGTTTCAATTTTCCCGGTGAACAATGACAGAAATAAGATTTGTAATAAAATGATAGCCTGGTTGAAATTGCTTAGTTCTACATTGAATCAATTAACAATTTTTTGTCAATATTAATTAAAAAAACACATTTTCAAAATCACATTTATTGAAAACTTACATGTCAATGTTTAGTTGAAAAAAAATAAATAAAAAATTAAATAAACAAAGATTATTTATTAAAGACCTCGGTATACAGCGCCATGTAAACAAACGGTGGTTACAGCAATGAGATATTACGTAGATAGTAAGATTTTTACATATTAGTAGTATTAAGTTATATCAAGATACACGTCATTTTATTTAGCGGGTGGTAGGAGTAATAAATTAAAAGGAAGTATTAAGAAGATGAAGTGCAAGATCAAGACAAGGTGGGAATCGAGCCTACGACCCCTGGAATAATAGCCAGTGCGTTTACCACGAACAGAGCTACCGAGACCAGAGTCGAGAGAAATTCTTCAAAGCGGTAACTAAAGATTGGCTTGTCTCCGTGTAGATTGAGCTATTATTAAATAAAGAAAAGCAGCAGCACTAGAGTCAAACAAAAAAAAATTGTTAAGGATATCAAGACAGTAAAAAGAAAAAGAAAATTCCCTCTGGTCACATTGACCCCAGTAATGTGAGGTATGTTTGCAGAGCTGTTTTCTGCAGCCAACAAATTGTCAGCAAATAAGCCAAAAGCATAACATTTGAAACTTATGCTTGCGCGAAAGTCAAGTTTAGAGAGAAAGTTAAGTCAGTCACTTGTAACATTGCACACACAGGGTGATGGTGTGTACGTTTATTATTACGTCTACAAATATATGATTACACCACATGTCGGGTACAAGTACAGAGTACAGTTTAATTGCCCCCTTCTGTTGACTATTTTTCTCTCTATGATTTTCATCTCTTCTCCTATCGTTTTACTTGTTTCTGCTTTTATCCCTGAAAATCTCTGGAAATGAATCTAGATTCCTCTCGTATGTAGTAGAGTGGTACTTCATCTGAAAAAGGTCTGGTGTTTTTCTCCTTTTGAGAAGAACTAATATTTATTTACATGTTGTTCTTGTTAAAAGTGGAATGTCCTTGGGTTGCATTTTATAAGTATATTTCCATTACTATGAATGGACTCATGGACTTTGTTTTATTTACATTAAATATTTAAGGATATACTCGTACATGTATAATGTGTACGTATATGTATATAGCTGTCTGTACTAATAAAAAAATGCATTTTCTTGCAATTTATTGAATAAACAAAACATGGTTGAATGTTTGTGTTTTTTTTAAACAAAACAACAACTTTCCGGAAAAAGATGATTTTTTTTTCATTTTGATAATAATATATGTAGAATTCTTCGAGTGGAATAACAAACTTATGGATCGAAAACGTAACTGCGAATGAATCTTCATTTTTTTTCTTATGCAAATTTGACAGATAGAAATGGAAAATGCAAAGGATTGCAGGAACAAGAAAATAAATGTTTTGTTATATCAGAAATTGACGGAGCTCATAGATAATTCCTTGTAATACTATTCATTAAATATTCATAATATTACTACTATTAAATATGATGTTTATATACAGCAAAAATAAAATGCCTCTTTTATCATTATATACTGCAAGTTAACAGCGGCAGATATAATTAAGTTCTTAGACTCGATAAGGGTTAGCAAAAAAAAAAAACCTTAAAATTTTGTTACTCATTGCTAATTTTTGTGGCTTAGAGGCAAATTTTATTTCAATTAAATTCAATTGTCAATAGGTTGCAATATAAAATATGTATAAACAGCGGCGGATCTAAGTTTAAATATTTGAAGAAGCGAACATTTATATAAAAAAGGCATAAAAATAAATTTTATTTCAATAAACATACATATTAAAAAAAAAAACATACTGTAACGAACCTGTATAGACCTGTAAAGAACTAGTTGTGAAGTTTTTCCATATGAAATTTTCCTTCGTTTATAATTCGTGGTTACTTTTTCAATCAATATTATAAGTAGGGCAATAAATATTCACTAAGCACACGATTAATAATAATACGTGTATTCCACTACCCTCGCAATTAATTAAAATTATCCGGATAAAAAATAGACTTAGAAGAAAATACCACAGGCAACAATACAACCCCTTCCACCATCAACTCAAATCTCAAAAATGGCTCGAAAAAATAATCGAAGACTCAATTAAAATCCATTATATCAACTACTGGCAAAAAAAAACTATCCGGTATCAAAATGGATAATAACTCTATCAAAGCAGTTAAAAAATTCATGGGTATGATTAGAAACAATATCATACCCCCTATACAGCTAGCTAGGGATTCTGAGTTGATTTCTAATGATGAAGGGAAGGCAATAGCCCTGGGAAGCTATTTTTGTGATATACATAAGGTAAACCTCTACATAGGAAATGCCGACTACAGCTCACAAATCCGTAATACTATAGAACTAAGCTATATAGACAACATATCTCCTCTCATAACCTTTTCTGATAACCTTAAAGTGGACTTTGAAGTTAATAATCCATTTCCTCATCAAGATGAACCTTCTAACACTCCTCCTGAGCAACTGCCAAGCCCTCAAATTCCTGGTAGCATAATCCTTCAATCTAATAACACTACCCACATTAACTTTATCACGCCTCAAAAATCTAGTTAAATCACGGAATAATAAAAAAACAGCTGACTATGACAAAATGTCCAATTACATGTTAAAAAAGTCCCCGCTTAGTCTTTTTGCTTCCTAGCATTACTGTTTAACCATCTTTTCAACATTGGATATTATCCTACTAAATGGAAGCAGGCTATTATCATACCCATCTTAAAAATTAACACACCATTTAACCTTATCGCCAGTTATAGACCAATCTCGTTACTATCCTCTATCAGTAAAATATATGAAGCATTTCTCCTTGAAAAAATTAGATCTCATTGCGACGACAATAAAACAACACCTCAGTTCCAATTCGGTTTCATGCCACAACACTCAACTATACATGCCCTAACCATCCTAATGGAGAAAGTGAACCTACATTAGCCTGTTCCTTGGATGTGGAAAAGGCCTTTGATACAGTGTGGATCGAGGGCCTTGTCTACAAAATGAGCAGTCTCCTTGGTTTTCATGATCATATTTGTAAAATCATATACAACTACATAACCAATCGTTCATTCACAGTTAAAATCCAAAGTTCACTCTCACAAGCATTCGACATTAAGGCAAGAGTACACCAGGGATCTCTTCTTGGCCCAATACTCTACAACATATATACTGCTGACTTACCACCTGATAGGAGCGATAGTAAGGTTAATATGATATGCTATGCAGATGATATCCTATTGTTTGCCTCTGGTCTAAAAAAACTCAAATTAAATACTCAAATCAATACTCATCTAAAAACCCTACTCGAATATTTTAATACTTGGAAAATTAAAATCAATACGCTCAAATGTGAGGCAATCCTCTTTAAAGGGGGAAAAAAAAATTCCCCACCTCATGCCTGGTCTGGTCTCCAGAACTTTCACCTTAAGCTAAAAGATCACAACATCCCAATTCAGAATCAAATTAAGTACCTGGGCATTATATTTACAACAACAACTTATTGTATAAGCATATCGAATATATAAAAAAAAAAGCCACTAATTGTTACTGAGCACTAAAAAGAGCCTTTAAATCCAACTCTAAACTCTCCACCAAGTTAAAACTTGTCTTATATAAGCAAATGATCAGATCAATAATGAGCTATGCATTTCCAATTTGGCATAGCATTAGCTCCTGCCAAAAGGAAAAACTAAGAGTCCTTGAGCGTAAAATTCTTAGAGACAGTATTAATTTCAAACGTAAACCTGGCTCATAAAAATGGATTAGTAATAAAAAACTTTACAGCAAAACTAAAATTGAAAGAATAGATCGCTTCCTAATAAAACTTGCTACTAAATTTATTAGCAAACTTGAGTATGTTGACAACACACCTCTCCAGGATATTAATAGGCTATACGACCCATTTACTAATATCAAGTATCACCCTCCCCTCCACCTTAAATGGTTGATCGCACATGTCTCTCCGTGTGACCTTCTATATTATTACCACATGGCCTCCCGAAACTGTAATCAATTAGTCTACAATACTGCTCAATACATTAAGCAAAATTAAACCTACAACCCAAATATATATACTACCTCAATACCAATCATTTCAAATCCCCTCACATCACAACACGCCAAACAACTCACCCCGGATCGCTGCTATCATAACTTTAATAACTACCTTATCTCCATTACAAAGTAAGCCATTCCAATAAAATAATCTACAAATTGTTAATGTTAAAACTAAATTAAGATTTTGTACACAAATAAAGCTTCCAACAACCCCAAGTACCCCCTAAATACAAATAAATTATCACTCTAGCTTACCATATCTTCACTCAACTCTAACTTATTAAATCTATTTTTCCGCCTTTTTGTAGAATTTTCTAAATTAATCTTTAACACTAAGTACCCCTACAAACCAAACTTCCCCACAATTAAAATCAAATTATAGTCTTTTGGTAAATGCACAAACTGCATGTAAAATACATTTAACTACCAATATTGTATCACTTTAACTCTAATAATAAGATTGTTACTACTCTGGCAATAAATTCCTGTTTCACTAAGCACCGTCATGCGACGTCAACTTCCCACCACACTGTCCAAGCCAAATATTCCCTATGGCAATACCGTGCTGCTATACATCAATAGCACCGACCGATTTTGTGGCCGTAAACAGAGTTAGAAATAATTGAGCTTTTGTCGTCGGTGTCGTCGTAATTTGATTTTGACAGTTCAGAGTAAATAAACAAAAAATTGATTAATTTAGTGAGGGAAACAAATTACTTATACGACAAAAGAAGTCCCCAATATCGGAATACATATTTAAAGGAAAACAAATGGAAAGAAATTGGAGAGAAGTTGAAAATAAGTGGTAGGTGATATTTTGTAATCCATATAAACACAGCGTTAATCATTATTTATTACAGAAACTAGGTGCGTACAAAATGGGGGAATCTCCGCGACCAATTCATGAGAGAATTCAGGAGGATGGAGACCCCTTCAGGAAGTGCCCCTGAATTTCAGCAAATGGAAGTACTTCGACACTTTATGCTTCTTGAAAGAGCCGAGCCATCCGAAAAAGTATATATATCACAAATTTTTTTATGTCATTTTTTATGTCATTTTTTACATTTTTATTTTTTATGCAAGCCTAGTCGAAAATTTCCATCTACAGATAGACGATTTGTTCGAGATGCCGACAAAAACCGCATCATCGTCGGAAATGCAGGATGACGATTCCTTGCTGACGTCTTTGATTTTCCAGAGGCCCACTCTTCTGGCAAATTGCGTCGAATGCGAGAAGAGTCTTGATCGGCAACCCCCCCCCCCCCCGTCTACTAATACCAGCAAATCGACGAAAACGGTCCTCCGAAGATGACACCGTAAAAGGGTTTTTGGAAAACTATAGGAGTGTAGCAGAAAGAGGAAGAGAACGAAGTCGACAATTGTTTTAAAAGAGCAGCAAAAGTGGTGAAGAATTCAAACCTATCAAAAGTAGAAATTCTAGAATTACAGGTTAATGTCCTCAATTTGATTAAAAATAAAGTAAATAAGTAAAACGTATATTGATGTTTATTTACAATTTCACCTTATAAAATATGTTCATTAAAAAGATACTGTGACAGTTTTTCCCTAAGGTGAAATGCCTCAGGGGAAGAATTATTAGATCCTCTAACACGAGCTTATTGCAGGTTGGCATCTTCTGACCATAAGCCAGGTATTTATCTTTCATCTAAAATCGTCTGTATATGTTGGATAACAATATTGCACTGCTGTCATTTAGTTTGAGGTAATTGCGGAGGATAACTACGGCTTTAATTATTTTATCCACATTCTTGGAGTAGCAATCTATATCATATTTAAGCACGCGCCATCTACTTGCAAGGATCCCAAAAGAATTTTCCATTGTGAGCCGAGCACATGAAAGCTTTTTATTGAAGTTTTCATGTTCGGTTGATAGTTTATGTCCTGGAAAAGAACTCACGAGATTTGGTTTCAGAGGAAATGCATTTTCTAAAACGAAGAAAAATGGGAATGTTACCCTTTTGTTTGGTAAAGATCTTACATTTGGAATAGGTAAATTTTATTTTAAAAGCAGCTCGCCAAACAAGCTTTCCTTTAAAATTCCACTATCACTTTACTACTACTGCGTGGGCATCCGTGTTCAAGATAAGACTGTATTTCCCTACATACAAATTTCCTACATATTTATATATACGTACTTGTTTACGTTCAGTTCTTGCCACAGGCTTTTCGGGAAAAAGTGGGGTCTGAACCCCAAAATGACCCTATGGACTTTCCAGGGCATAGTCAGACCCATACTTTCTTATTGGGTCAAATTTGTGGTAGCCTAAAACATTGTAGGCAAACACCAGAAGACCACTTTGTAAGGCGCCACTGGCTTACAGCCAAGCAGAGGCTAGTACGCTTCGAAAGGAAAGACCAGATGAGCGCACCTCCTCGAGGGTGGATCATCTCAGTATCTTCGAGCAGGTCGACATTAACGACCTAGGAGCTCCAATAGATACTATGGCCAAGAGGCTTTCGTTTGAAAGAAGTTACAAGGTAATCATAAATGAAAGAAGCCAGATACTTGACAGAGGACTCCACCTTCCGCAACGGGCCCAAGTCTGGTATGCTAATCGATCCCGGAAAGACGGGAAAACAGGCGCACGGGTGGTTGGTCCAGATGTGGAACTATCCATTCCGCTTGGTGCCTCACCTTCCATTTTTCAGGCGGAAGTCTATGCTATAGAGGTTGGAGCTTAAGAAAGCCTAAATAAGGACTGCAAGAACTCCAATATCTATATTCGCTCAGGCAGCCAAGCTGCGATCCCAGCTCTTTCCTCTCACGGTTTTGGGTTGAAATTAGTCTGGATCTTGTCACATAAAAGTAAATGAACCTTTTGCACACTCGCACGATTAGTATAGGTAGAAAATAATTACTTAGGAATGAACTAGTTGAATATGCTAGGTCATGGTGGTATGTTGTAGGGGTACCATCCTTGATTTGACAAGGTGGTATGTTGTAGGGTAGTTTACGAATCCGGTTCTGCTACAGCGAGTTGTCATGGCATGAAACCTCCGCTACCCTTCGAGTGATTTTAACCACGGTATTGAGTTGTCGTGGTGGTGTATCATTCATTTTGCATGCGTGAGAGAATGTTTTCTCGGAAGTAGTTGGAAATGCTCTGTTCAGATTTGCATAGGCTAGGATATTTAAGTACCTCTAAATAATAAACTCACTGAACCTTTTTGTTCACGAGTTGTTTATTTCCAAGTAACCTGAAATCGGGAGACAAGCACCAAACAGAGGAAACTCATTCCGATTTCGGCGGCATATGAAGTAATTTTGAGCATGCAGTCATTGGTCAGGGCCTCTTCCGTCACTTCCTGAGCAAGATAGGTAAATCCGACAGTGAACTGTATCGACTGTGCGGATGCACGTCATATGTGAGTGCCCAGCACTTACAGGACTAAGGCTGCAAATCACTGGAAGAATAATTATCTCTCCAGATAATGTCTCCGATCTAACTCCAAAAGCAATAATCGACCTCGTTAAAAGGCTTGACTTTGCCTAACCACTTTAGGGGAAGACACAATAGACTATGGTCGCGGTGTCCGCAAGGTCCTGGAGGCTTAGTTTCCCCTACTCTTAACATTAACATTACGTACATTAAAGTTAATGCCAGGCGACATACGGGAGCAATTGGTCTACGGATGCCGACTTTCAACTAAAGTAAGAAATGCATCAGATTGCTCTGGTATCATTCTAGTGGCTTTCACAAACATATTACGATCGCGCTATTTGCCCAGATGGCCAAGTAGGCGTGGGCCTTAAAACATTAGTTAGATTTTAAGCATACCCTTAAGTTTTAGGTTATGAAAAAGCAACTAATGTTTTAACAAATAAATAAATAAATGCGATCGCGCTCCTTCTTCGTTTGAAGGATGTTTCGTAAGATCCATCAATGTTTCTATTCGCGTATATTTCCCTTACCCAGCTCGTTCTTTTTTTTAATTTAATTTATTATACGCCTCGTATGCCATGGAACTTACTTTCACTATTTTTAATAACTTTTTTTTATATCTTTGCCATTTTGTTAATAAACTTGAACAAATTACTTTAGCGCCTACATAAGAATGACGCTGTCATTGGGTTAATGCGGCGACATTTACGATGACAGTATCGTCGTAAATGCGGTGTCGGAATCATTGTATTTTGGCCATTATTCGGGAGACTTAGAATAACCGTCCTCACCTATCCTATCACCAGTACATGGAAAACGGACAACTAGCAGAAGTAGGTGAACAACGGAAGCCACTAGTCAGTACATGTGCAACAAAAGGCTATCCCATCGTACCTCTCACCTAGTTTTAGTGATTCTAATACTTACTTTAAATATTTTACTCCTACATTAGGGTCGTAACCAATTAAGTAAGAAATAAAACTCCAACAAGCTGTGATCATTTTGACCCTTTAGCTGACTAGAGCTACCCAGCGCCCCAGCAAACCCTCCGACCAAGCAAACTACGTCAAAATATAAAAATTGTTTATATAATAAAAAAATAGCGGTCCGAGCTTCAAGAAGTTCGATGTGGTAGTAGCATAATCACACTTACCCCCAAGCTCTGTATAATGCCTATCACATTCGGATTTATGGAAGTAGTATAAAAAATATGAAATCTGGGAAATAAGTTATACAATTTAAAAATATTAATTAATATAAGTTAAACACAATGCGTAGATTTACACCAGCATAGCGTGTCAAACATTAATTTTACTGGTGTCCTTCTGTCACAACATCTGGCATGGCTTTATTTTGTAATCTTTGAAGTCTCGTTAAATTTTCTCTTTAAGCAATTTGTTACAGATATTATTGAAATAATCCTTGAAATTTAGTGCATTCTCTATAAATTCTTTATTTTATCAACCGATTCATAAGCGACACTATCAATAGATTTTAAGTCTTTCATTAGAATCATAAACATTGTTTTAGTTTTTGCACTATTAAGCTTGAACTTATTTATTTTTAACCATTTGCAAAGCTGATTCTAATAAAATTACTCCTACACTGATTAAAATTCACACTGTAACCTGTAATATAGATAAAATAATTTATCATCTGCAAAGAGTCTTAATTTACAGTGGTCCAGAATATTACGTACATAATTAATATAAATAAGAAACTGAAATACTCCCATGACAGAGCCTTGTGGTACTCCTAAGTTACAGTTTATTGTTCCTGACATGAATTCGTTTACTTAAGACCTCTGTAGAAATCACCAAAACCATTTCGCTTCCCTTCCTTGCACTCCGTATTTATTTAATTTGTCCATGAGAATATTTATGTCCACTGTCTTAAAAGACTTCTTCATGTCTTGGAAAATTGCGATAATAAATTTGCCGTCATTATTAGTGCGCTTCCATTCCATTATTACCCAGTTGATAGCCGTAACACGAGAATGTTACTTTGCAAAGTCTGACTAATATTAAAAAAAAATGCTACGCTCTTCCACATATTTAATCAGTTATAGTTCAACTACATTTTCCAAATATTTTCAGGTGAATATTTACCGGGAATCTAATTAGTCAATGTACTTGTTTTTTCCTATTTCAGGTCTTATGAGGAATAGAATTATTCCATATCAAGAATTTAGATGGCTAAGAGGATTACTAGTAATAAAATGTCTTATTTGCACCATTCCTGATTAAAATTTGTAATATAATAGGAAAATCGATAATTACAACATAACCAGCACAGAATCTAATAACAAAAATATCTCCAAATAACGCCTAATTACTGATTTTATTTCTCAATATAGCCAGACAGAATCCTTTACAGTTTTGAGCAAATTAAACAGAAGCTATACGTACTTAAAAGCTAAAGGTTTACACTAGTAGAGGTCTTGAATTCTCAGAGCTAACAGTAAATTTCTGAAAAACATCTTCCTCCGGGCTTGAAAAATAACATATATACATACATATGTACATACACCTATATACAAAAATGAATTTCTTTATAGAATATGCAAACATAATAACAAAAATTCTTCAAAACTTAGAGTCTATCTTCAAGAAGAGAATGAAAGAAGACAAGAAAAACTCTTGGATCCTGTCCATTATTGCAATTAAGCTCACATAAAAAATGTTAATGTTCTGCAGTACATCGTCTGCTACTTTTATTGCATTCCAACCCAGGAACAACAAAAACGAAAAACCTTAACTCGACAAAGTTCTCTCATAATTGCCAGAACAGCAAAATCTGAAAACCGGGACAAGTCTACCATTCTCTACTTTGTTTTGTGTACACAATATGAAATGTACTTGCCGTCGTCCATGATGGGGAGTATAGCATAGTTTATCCAGTCGGATGCCTCCATCGCGGTCTTCTGTGCCTGTCCTCAGCTTCTTTCTTGTGCTATGCTGCAGAACTGGACCAGAAGCAATCTTCCAGTTTTGAAGCAAGAAAACTCCCTAAAATCGAGAGATCAGTATGTTGTCAGCGACAGGTTCAGAATTTGCAATTTGGCCAACCGCACATACAAGAAATCCTTCCCATAATTGCAGGACTTAAATTAATTCATCTTTTTCACACTTCCACAAATATGTACCTCTCTTGTCCCGCCGCTGCCACCACTTCCACCGACCATCCCGATTCTAGGCTATATGCTATGTTTAGGTGCAATTAAAGGATCCACTGCACATGGAGTACATAGAACGAGTACTTACTACTTTTTGCTCATTGTTTAACTATATAACGGGGCAGGCAGCTCTTGTCGCCTTGTAAAGTATCCTACAAAGTTGATTTTCCGGAACAAGAAAGTCTGAATGCAGAAAAAAAAGAGAGAGAAGAAAAAAATAATAATAATAAACCGCCCTGAAACAACGGGTAGAATTGCAAGTTAAGACTTAAGTCTAGGGTTGAATTGGGATGATAACGTTTGAGTATGCAAGGTTTTGTACAAGAAAGGGGGGATGGGAGTTAACAATCACAATTATTATGAAATAAGGTAGGATTTAGGAGTGGGGTTTTAGTAGACGACCCCGTGTTTCGATTCTATCTCTACAAGAAACCTGCCTTGACTAACGACTTTTGTGTATCTGTTACTACTTTTGTTATAATCAAATGCAGTTTCTTGTTCGTGGGGATAGTGTGGCTTGGCTTCAGTGGCCAAAGGGCGCGGCACAATTAGATGACTTTTACCCGTTAATTGTTAGGAAAATTTGAATAGGACTAGGTAACTAGCGGTGACTCTTTTATAGTAGTATATTTATGTATACATACAATACATAGAAGAAAAGCAATGCAAACAACTGACATAATTTGCAGTTGTTATTTCCAAAACAGATACTCGAGACTTTGTTTTACAATGTTTCTAACTTCTGATTTTAATTGCTATACTTATCACAAATTTAACAAAAGCTAGACAAAAAAGTGGTATGTATAATTGGATATAACTAGATTATATTCATTCCATTAGAGAGGAGAAGTTTTCTGATTATGATCTTAAGTTAATTGGAGATCTTGCTTGGGCATATTGAAATAATTTTGAATGACGAAATATATGGACGAACCTATCGATACGTGCAAATTCACTCAGTACTTATTTACGGAGAAAGAAAGAAATGTGATACTGTTTTTTTTTTCAGATTCTACAAAAGACTATGAAAATTATTACTGGAAACAAAGGGTTTTTCTGGATGGATTGATTGAGATGAGGAAAAATACATTTGCATGACTTTTTGAATTTTATAATGGTTGGAATAATTAATCGTAACTGCAAAAAGGCGAGATAAATATGCAAAGTTTAAACCAAAATTCAAATAAGCGTAATAAATTGTTTGTGCCATATTTCATAATTTTCCTAAAAATTATATGCTAATTCCAATATTAAAGAGTTTCTTGGATAGGCGCAATTATCGCTTTATGTTAAATAACATGAGGGGGAGGAATTGCTCGTAATATGCGTTTACGGCGTGCCGCAAGGATCCATATATGTTCCTTTGTTGTTCCTTCTTTCAATTAATGGACTGATGCACCAACCGTCGTAGTAGAAGAAGCTTATGTTCATGTATAGATATAGACTATGAGGAGTTGTAAGATATAGGTGAAGGGTCCACTGCAAAAACAAGGGTCGTTAATTTAAAAGTCATAAATCGTACATAAAATGAGAACTTTTGTTAGTCCAACAACACATTCCCAATACTGGCGGAATTCTGCTAATCTTCTTTTAATTTATAATTTTTAAACAACTTTCTTGTTCATCAAATAATTTTTTAAAACATAGTTAAAATTAAAGGTTAAAACTAATCTTTAACTAATAACAATAATGGGCACCGATTACTGGGCCACAAACATTTGTCAATTTGTACTAAAAAGCGCACCGAACATCTCCACTAGTGTAGATTAAAAAAAGAAAATAGATCAAAATGAACTATGATAAAAACCAAAGCACGACGAGTTTCTGGTAAAATGGCAAAATATGTGACGAAAGGTACATGAAAGGATCACAATCGGCACCCAGAATCTGTAGTATGTGATCCAGGCTTTCGGTTTAGCGGATGGAGGAGGCGATTTTTGTGAGGGTTACCAATCTTCCCAGAAATCTATTCTGGCGCCAAGAAATCTTATACCAAATACTTAGATCTGGGGCCTATTTCATAAAACTATTAGTCTAATAATTATTAGCAAATTTACCAATATTTTCCAAATTATTAGTCCATTGTGTTTCATAAATATTGTTCGCACAGTAATAAGTTATTACTCCACCGCAAATAAATATTAGTGGGAAATTATTACTGCACGAAGATTCTGTTTCATAGAAGCTCTTTTACTAATAATTATTAGTGCTGCACTAATAACTAATAACAATTTTTTTATTAATCCAATTACGTGGGTAAAAGTAGACTAATAAGAAATCTGTGTTCAGTCAGATGAGGTTGTTCATTCGCGAAGGATTAAAATTATATTTTTAGCCGTAACTGTGATATTTTCGGAATAATTTTTGTTTATTTTCAATCGTTTGAAAATGTTTTCGGAAAGTGATGACGAGTTTGACGAAGATATTCTTGTGAGGATACGTCGACGTCGGGTTTTTAGGCATAGGATTAATTATGAACTAAATGCAAGTTACGAATTTAATGAAAAATTCCGTATTGGTAGTGAGAGTGTTGAATATTTGTTGCAACGTATTGGACCCTTTCTTGAAACTCCAACAAATCGAAACTGTGCTCTATCATCGAAACAGAGACTACTAACAGCCCTTCATTGGTTAGGTAATGGAGGCCAGTACCACGGGATAGCAGATATGCACGGTATCTCAAAAGCCACTGTTTGCCGTGTAATCAAGGATGTGGTTAGTGTAATCAACGACAAAATAAAATGGCCGGACGCTATCGACGATGTTGTAAGAAAATTTTATTTATTAAAGCGCATGCCTGGCGTTATTGGCTGTATTGATGGTACTCTTATCGACATTGATGCACCAAGGACGAATGAAGACCGTTTTATTGATCGTCACGGAAATCATTCCATTAACTGTATGTTAGTGTGTGGACCTGACCTACAATTTTATTATTGCAGTGCTAAATGGCCAGGCAAGGTGCACGATTCTCGTGTATTAAGGAATAGTACACTATATAGAAAAATGGAAAATGGCTGGCGCCCACACCCACGGTCAATACTTTTAGGCGATTCGGGTTACCCGCTTAAAGAATGGTTGATTACCCCTAAAAATAATGACCTAGAAGACACTGCTGTGCAAATTTTCAATAGGGCACATAAACGTACACGGTGTTTAATTGAAAATAGCATCGATATTTTAAAGGAAAAGTTTCCTTGCCTTAATCATTTAAGGGTGCAGCCTATTTACGCCTGTAATATAATAAAGACATGTGTTACGCTTAGTAATTTGACATGTTGCGCACATGGTCTCTCAAACTTCGACTGTGAGCAAACATCAAATGAAGAGGAAGCTACGGACGACGAAATAACAACAGCATCAACAGCAGGCATTTTGAGGCAGCAAGAACTAGTTAATTCTTTTAGGGAATAAAACAAAGAAGCTATGCTAAGTGAAAATATTATTATTTTTATTTAAAATTCCTGTACAGCAAGATTTTTTCATAAAATTCTTCCTTTCCAAATTCCTCTTTCTCAATTTGCTTTTGAAGTAGTTCATTTTTTAATTTTAAGTTTTCTATTTCCAGATCCTTTTTTTGGCTATCCTTTTTTAAGTTTTCTATTTCTAGATTTAATTTTTCTTCTCTTAAAGAAAGTATCCTTTCGTCATCAAAGAGCATTTGTTTTCTTTTTGGTTCTAAAAGCAGATGTAACTTTTGTATTTGGTGGTTTAATGAGTAACTAAAACCACTAATTTTACCTGAAGGTGAAAAAGGTGTTCTCCGTGATTTTCTTGTTTCTTTCGATATGGAAACACCTGCATTTTCACTTCGTCCATCACTCGCTTCCTTCGAAGTATGTAAAGAGTCTTCTTGGATGTCCTCCAATGATTCCGCCACTGGTAAACCAACAACATCCGGTGCATCTTTAGACAAGATCTCCAGAACCTTTTCATCGATCTCGTTTAAAATGTTTTTCTTTCCTCCCCCAGACCCTGTTCGTTTTGCATTGTCAACTTTAATCTATATTTAAGTTTGATTTACGATTACCGCAAGAATTCTATTTAAAATTTCTCACTCACCATTGTGCACTTTTTAATATTGGGCCAAAATGCATCACGTATATATCCCCATGGCTTATCTTGGAATACACCACTTGCGACAGCTTCTTGGTGGATTTCCTTCCAAGCATCACTTTTATTGTGCTTTGACAGGGTACTCGAAAAAGAGCCAAACAAAACATTTTTATTTTTTAAAATCAAATTAAGTAAATGCAGTTTCACTTCTTTTGAGCACATTTTTAAAGGAATTTTTCGAATTTAGGCAAAAGTAATTTTTTATAAAAAACAAATCAGACACTTTCTTCTCTGAGTCTTATCACTTAATAATTTGAAACTGCAGAATGTAAATTCAAAACCGGTAAAAATTGAATGCACATTTTTAATTGTCTGTTTACAGTTTTGCTGTGCTTGGAAACAAATAATGGCCAGCGAGATAGTGACTGATAATTATTATCGCAGCCGTAGGTTGATAGTTATTAGTCTGGAAGTCTGCACTAATAATTTCAAGCTGCACTAATAATTCTTATGACAGTAGCAAGGGAATTATTAGTATTCGAGAAAATTTTTATGAGACACTATAATATTAGTCCATAATTTATTGGAGCTAATAACTTGGAAATTATTAGTATTAGACTAATAGTTTTATGAAATAGGGCCCTGGTTGTGTTATATTATGATAATTTCGTATGCCCTGATTTGTGCTTGCTGTTTAGGACTAAGTTCAAAATATTGATTGATGGGTTTCAAGGAAAAACTCGAGTGAAATATTTACGATTTTCTTATTGCAAATTGCTTAAGGAAGGTGCCACACTATAGTCTAAACGGATTGCAACTCGACTTCGACACGACTGGAAGTTGCATGGATCCAGAGTCTGATCGGTTTTACAATGAAACAGTAAGCTACTACGGAAATTTATGAAATTAATGGCTGTTTTACTAGCCGAAAGATTTAAAAAAAACATTAAAAAGAAGTTTTTGGACTCACTCATTTTCCTTAAAGAATATTTACCAAAGTTTCATTAAAGAATTTCTACAGAATAAATCAGGAATATTTCAATCTCTTAATGGAATTAGTTGGTCCACATACATAGAACGAAAATAAATATCGTCAGAAGAGAAGTATTTAATTAATTAATTAAAAACTTCTTGTTCATTAGGATTTTTTTCTTTTAACACTAGAAGTAGACACTTCTTTTGAAATAAAAATTTCTTCAATATGATTCGAGTGCATTCCTGCTGGCAACCTACCAATATGTTTTTGCATTAGGTCTTGGTTTCAATGTATTAGAATATTTTCTTTTTGTTCTCTTGGCAAGTGAGCCACTTCGAGGAGCTTTATGCGAATTCTTGAACTCCTCATCTGTCCTTACATTAAGATGAAACGCCAAAATTTACATTAGTTATTTTGAGGTACTTGGCAACAGGTTGTAATCAAAAGACCTTAACATATTCTATTCATGAGAAGGGTAAATAATTTCAGAAATAACAGCTGCTGTCTAGATTGTTTTATATTCCTTCCGAAACATTGACGGAGCAGTATTTCGGACGTCAGAACTATATTGTCGATTGTCCTCGAATTCTCTTAAGAAAAATAATGATTCACGTGATACTTTCCATTTTATTTGATCGGAGACGAAGCTTATGCACAGAATTTACCACTGCGCTGATTAATACAGAACTCTACCTCCATGGGTACTGCGTGAACTAAGAGACCAGCGCAGAATTGTACGAAGGCTGTACATCAAAGCCAGAAGACGAAATGGCGCAAACGAGTGATTTGCTTACCAGATCGCTCTACGTTATAACAAATATTCGGTCGGTAGATCTAAAAAAAAAAACCGTGGCAACTCTTTTGTGAGAATGTAGATGGTGTTATTGAGATGTCAAAGTTCAAAAGATTTCTTTCTAAGATATCCAATCAATTAGAACTCATCACAAATAGTGACGGAGGACGAGCCTCTTTCTTGGGGAATTGTTAAAGATCCTGTCGGACGAACACTTCTCCGACAGTCCTGACGAGGAATTTCCACGAAGCGAGACCTTTGATTATGAAACTGTTTTCAGGAATGAAGACGTGTCCTTCAATACGGACGAGTTGGTAAAATGTGCAGTGAATTCGTTTACACCCTTTAAATCTCCGGACAAGGATGGCATCTTTACTGCCTTCTTCAAAACTCGCGTGACTAATTGTTCAGCCATTTAGCCCTTCTTTTAGGGCCTGTATCAAAATTGGCTACACGCAGAAGCTGTGCCAAGGCACATAGAAAGATTAGCTTGACTTCTTGCCTACTGAAAACACTGGAGCGCATCTGCGAGTGGTCATTGAGGTGCTCCATTCCTAGAAGCAGATTGTCGCAATGTCACATGGAGTGAACACGTCCCTAAAACACTAGGTCGCAAACATGTTAAACGATGGAACTGTCTTTGCCGAACTATGCGAGGTAAACAGAATAAAAAGAATTCAGAGAGAAATCAAGGTGGTATTTTGTCACATTTGTTGTGGGTACTCATTATGGGTGCTCTCTTGCTAACACTAACCCGGATAGCGTACAAAGCAGTATGTTAAGCGCACGACTTGATGATCTTGGTCACCGGTAGCCACTAGCCTGAACTCTGCAGACTGGTGCAGAACGCGATCCGACTAGTTAGGGACTGAGCTAAGGATTTATACCTCTTTACTAAGAAAAGGAGCACTTCCAGATTCAACCTTCCCTCTCTCAGCTCCACACGTTTGGAACTGAAGGACAGGGTAAACTATCTAAGTATCATATTAAATAGAAAATTAAACTGGAAGCCAGACCTTAAGAACAGAGCGAATAAAGCCTTTCTACCCTTCGCGATGTTCCGCTGATCCATAAGGAAAAAGTGAGGACTTAAACTACGGATAATCCATTGAATCTGCACAAGCGTTATTCAACCCATGCTGACCTCCGGTTCTGTGGTGAGGTGGAAGATAATGGAGCTCGACAATCATAGTAAGATATTTGAGAAGATTCAACGATAATGTCTCCTTAGTGTAAGTGGCGCTCTCAAGTCAACCAGTTCGAGGGCTCTTGAGGTCTGCATCTCAATCGGAGCTGAATTCACACTGGTACAAGAGCTCCACATGAAACCATCTTTGAATTCGTGCTATCTATCGTATTGGACATAGACAGGGACAGAGAGCACCTCCACGATGAAGAACAAGTTTAAATCGAAAATTCCAGATAGGCCAGAATGGGAATCACATTCCGTGCTTCAACCATTGACAAACCATATCATGTATACAGACGGCCCCAAATCGGAAAGAATACTGACGTAGGTTTTTTCTCCGAAGACTCTCACGTGGAAGTGTTCTTACACCTTGAAATCCATGGAAAAGTTTTCCAGGCTTAAGTCAAGGCCATCCTTGAAGCGGGAAATTATCTCCTAAACTCAAATACTAAGAACAAGGCGACTGCAATCTGCTTGGATAGCCAAGCAACTGTCAATGCGATGTAAAAACTTTTACAACCTCCAAACTTGTATTAGAATATAGAAGCACCCTGGATCCCTTTCTCGCAAGAACGGGGTACTGGTGCTTTGAGTGTCAGATCACAGCGAAATTAACGGGAATGAAAAGGCGGACGAACTTGCTCATCTTCGTGCAACCTCGGAGAAAATCTGTTCTACAATTGGGATCGCACCAAAATACCCTGCGTCTACTATCTTGATTTGGGCCGACTGCCAACACAGTCGCCTGCATGACCCTTCAGGAAGAACGGCAAAGAAGCTGTGGGCTTACCCAACCCAAATGAAACGAAAAACCTACCAACCCGGAGAACTCTAGTGTCAATTCTCACTAGACACTCTTTTCCAGGGGTCACCTACATAGGATGGGGCTCTTTGAAGATCCGGTATTCAGAGTATGCGGAGAGGAGTTTGAAACGGTGACTTTTTTTCTTTGTCACTGTCCGGCCTTTTCAGAAAAATGTAACAGATTCCTTGGCTCACACCTCCTAAAAGAACTGCATAAAGCTGACATGGAGGGCTGGGAGCCAATTTTAAGTTCTGTTAGAGTCCGGTTGGGAGTTGTATCAGCAATTTCTCATTAGTCTGAAGGGTGAATAATGCGCCTTTATCTGGCAAACGTTCCAGGGATCCTTTTCGAATCCCAACCTCGTTTCAGTCCATCCACCCGTCCAAGCTTATGCACTACGAAAAAATGACCGTTTACCAACAAAGTTTTAACGAATATGAAAAAAAAAAATTAAAACTATTTAACTATCGGCTAGCACGCTCAAGAAAATAAGATGCGGTGGTAAATGTAATAAAATATTCATGGATCATACAAAGTGTTATTTAATATCGCGGCAGAATATTTCCATTTCATTTTTCAAGAGCTAATTGAAGTTCACATCACTAGAAATCGACTAGCTAACTACTTAGTTAGTTAGTTTACCGTGCCAATTTTGAGTTATTGTATTGAATGAACAAAAGCAGCTTCAGTTGCTAACGTCTTTCTTTTACTTCTTTCGCTACATCGTTATGCTTTTTTCAGATTCTTCCGGTCTAGTATAATCCGGTTTTAGAAAGCATCAATTAAGCTTATACATATTTCGAATTTAATCGTACATTTCGCTATTAAAAATAATTTCGACTAATTCAGCGTACACTATTGAAAAATTAATCAACTGTTCTAGTCGACAAGAAACTAGAAAATGAGACAAGCAAATCCATTAGATAAGCAATCGACGAAGGACCGTCGAAAACAAGTTTTCTCACTTTATCTGTCAGTATAACATCTGCCATTTAAATAAATGATTTTGATTGTTCATGTAAATTCTAGTCGCGTCAAAGTCGAGTTGCAGTCTGGTTCGATTATAGTGTTGCAGGCATCTCCATAAAAAGCAACGAAAAGACCGCAGAGACGAATTACTGTCGTTTGTCGATTTTCTTTCTAATTTGAGAGAAATATTTGATTTTAAATCCTACAAACATATACTGGGTACGATAACGATGATAGCCATTTTTGTAATTTGCTTAATTAGTGATTGTTTTATAATGATTCTTGTAAATAGTAATAAGTTCTGTCCATGCTCCCCCCCCCCTTCTCTGTATCTGAGACTGGAACAAACACTCCACGAAAATATGCAAGAATAGCATTGTTGAAAAAGACATCAGAAAACAATTTACAGAATGCCTACTACTGCTAAACTGAGAAATAAAAAGAGTTTTAATACATAAAACAACGATGAGGTTTTTTATAATGATTATAGTTTTGACTACAAGCTTACCTAAAAGATTTAACAATTTTACTATTTCGTCTAAAGTTTACAATTTATTGTGCAATTTTTAAAATCATTCTACCACCATTCCATTCTGCTAGAACAAAATGGATTGAACACCCACCCATAATATTAAAACTTATTTTGATTTTAGCATGTACGTCTGTCCGTCTGTCAGTCTGTCCGTCCGTCTGCCTGTCCATCTGTGCACACGGAGTGGAAAAAAAGTAAATTTAAGTTCGAAATGGAACAATCATTACGTAGAATTTTCAAAATCTGAAAACGTTATTTTCTGCTTACTAACTTCAAAAAGCTTATGTTAAAAATTTATTTAATTTAAATCAAATTAGTGGCAGCCCCCTCCGTAAACCAGAGAAATTACAAAAAAATCATTGAATTTTCATTTTTAAATCATTTCCAATAAAACTTGAGGGACAAATTTAAAAATTAGAAAACGTTATTTTGTTGCCTTAGGTGTTTAAATAAATATTCCATTGATCAATTTTCGATTTATTTAAAAATCTTAGCACCCCGCCCCATCTTGCGAATTGTGCACCGAGCTGTCCTATTTATGACAGCGACCCAGCCTTAACCTTTTCACGAGCATCTTATGCGAATATTTCTCGCATTCCACGAGCTAATTTTTCACCCAATACCATTTTTTTAACTTTTGTCGGTTTTTTGTTTAATACGAACAATAAAAGCACAACTTCTTTTTCCTTACAACAGCAATTTCTTCGCTTTGAAATATAAAGTTGGACTGTCAGGCGAACTAATAGTGTGTGGAGAAATGTGAAGTAGATTTACTAAACTCCAACACATTTCTACTACACTTTTGAGAATTATGGAAAATAAGCAATGGGCCATCCCAAACGAGTACTACTCCTGATGCAGTATGCAAACAAGTTTTCTGGGGAAGAGGTGAGAAGAAGCAAAGAGATATTTCTGCAAAGTGTAGACATATCTCTTTGCTTCTCCTCATCTCTTCCCTAGAAAAGTGGTATGCATACTACATCAAGAATACTAGTGTGAGATGGCCCAATAAATATTTTATTTAATTAGGTACCAATCAAGAAATTTTTCGATATTACATGTATGTTTCATCGAAAATTTCTTAGTTGTTCAAAGGTTTGATAATGGAAAATCATATAATTATCCCGAGCTTTTGTGAAAAAATATTAAAAGTTGTAGTAAGGACAAATTTGTATGTACACCATAGCAATGTGCAAAATTATCATCAAAATGAAATAAACATCTATTTCGCCTAATATAATTCACACTTAACAATAATTTTTAGTCCTATCTTACCTGTTCACTTTAGCGAATACGGCAGGCAGGAACCAATCCGTACTGATGAGTTTATACGGTTCCTACCCATACGAAACGCCCTCTTTTTGCAAAGAAATTTCTCTTTCAAAGTTTTTTCGATGTAAAAAGAATTTCTTATTCACTCAATTTTCATAAAATTACTTAATTTGGCAATGATGCCTGAAGTAATTTATAAATATAATAAAAATATTTTAATTTTGTTATTTTTGTGCTATGAAGATTTATAATTTTATATGTAAACTGTTATTTTAATGACATTCTTAAATAAAATCTCTATAGTTTTACATATCTATATATATTTTAATAAAATTTCCTAACGATTCGTTCAGTTTTCTTATTAGTCGTAAACTGCGATTTAACAATTTAATGAGTTATCACTACCAAAATTTGTACTTGTCATCTAATGTTTATGAAATGATCAGATCAAGCCAAGAATGATTAGAAAAACAGTACTGTACTTAGTACCGATCGACAGAAACTTTTGGAAGTAACTAAACTTTTACTACACTTTTGTATTCGATTTTACTACATGGACTGCAGTTTGAACTGTTGGCTGCGCTGAATAATGTGTGGCCTATATCAGTTCTCATCTGCAGTCCAGATCTAATAGTCTACGGCCTGTGGGTGGACTGTAAGTGACTGGGTACCATAACTAACTATGCAGATTCTTAAATTAAAAAAATACCACTTTTGAATATCTCTCAGTACAATATAAATATTTGTTAAATTGCACAATGGAATTAGTATAGATTCATTATAGCTGTAATTGGTTCTATTAAATGATACCTACTAGCAGCATATGACGTGGTCTTATAAGCCTTTATGGTGCATACCAATTACTCACTTAGAAGAGCTCCGGTAATTTATATGATAACATCTCTAATAAGCGTTGCACAACCAACTACTCTTTGAAGTTCAACTTGGCTAAATCTAACAGCGAGCAACATATATTATACGAAGGCATGTAATTTGAGGGGTGTTTACTCAGCCCAAGTCCTGTGAAAGACTTTTGTACTGCTTCGATACGATTTATAGGATGGACATCAAATAACGAAGGAGTATTCCACTATGGATCTTACCAATGAATAAAAAAGAGCTAACAAGTAGTGAGAATCTTTTAATCCTTTGTGTTTTGACTTATAAAGGCCATACATGGCTAATAAAGGATAACTTAGAATCAAAAATGACTCCTAGATTTTTAGTTTCCACTACTCTGGGAACAGATGAAGCTCCAATTTTATAATCGAAGACTATTAGTACAGATTTTTGGCAAAAGGACATTTAGTAACATTTAACAACAAGTTATTCTCTGATCATTGTCTACTAAGGGCATTTAGATCGTTTTGAAGAAATTCACTATCGGCAACAGAATTAATTTTCACAAACAATTTCAAGTGATCTGCGAACAATAAATGTTCCGCTAAGCAAGTAATACTCATAATATCGTTGATGAATAGCAAAAAGAAAAGCGGACCAAGATGACTACCATGAGAAACACCCGAATTTGCGTCGATGAACTTGACCTATAGCCTACGATTTGATACAAATGAGAAAATCCATCTGAGGATGTTAGATTTAAAGCCAAAAGGCAGAAGCTTATCAATAATCTCAACACGACCAACAGCTTTCGAAAAGTCAGTATATATTTATTATATCAAATCGACCTGGGCTGCTCTTCAATGGAATTAATAGCATAATTTGGAAAAATTCCATGATTTGTACGTGTTGACATACCTGAGATAAATGTAAATCCATGCTGATTCGAAGAAATAAATTCCTTTTATTTTAGAGTTGACTATAGAATCCAGCAATTTTTGTGTGTTATTCATAATACCTCAGCTTATTACCAAATTTTTTGATCGTGATTTGTCGATAGGAGTCTTCCACGCATCCAAAACGTATCCTGAACTAATTGACGAATTAAATAAAACTGAAAGAAGATAGAAAAGGAATGATAAGCAATTTTTAAGAAAGTTAATACATATGTTGCCCATGTCAGCCTCTGTACTAGAGTCTAGGAAAAAATCATTCTAGGAACTTGGAAATATTCGGATTAGGAGTTTAAAAATTGCGTCTTCTTCATTTTTATACTTGTTACAAATCCATATTGACCATCTTGACATAATTCTAGATTAAATAAAGAGATCTGTTTATATAGATCTACAGAGTACCCTTGGCATAATATCAATTGTTGAGTCACAAATAGATTCTAGAAAATCAATGAAGCACAAGCAGAAGATTAGATTGGCTCATAACTAGACTCCTGAAGAAAACTTGACAGTTTTCACACATATTTATAGTGGTGCGATAGGAGACATTTATTTAAGAAATATTTTGATTTTCGGGGACCCACAAAACGTAGATAAATTGCTCCACATCCATTGTTTCAAATACATATGTGGAAACGCTATATTACGATACGATATGCATTGTCAATCTCTTGGAAACTACTCTAATCTTAATATATAAAAATCCAGGGTCACTGTGTTTGTACACGTTAATCTCCGAAGCCGCCCACCCGATTTCAATGAAATTTATTTTTTGAATGTGTTTGGTTGGTTCTAGCTTGAGAGATAGGATAATTTTGGACACGATAGATGGCGATGTTGTCTAAACATAAAAATGTGCTTTAGAACGCATCGACGTGGAAAGCTGAAAATTTGTACAGGATGTTTTCATACAAATTAAGTTCAATAATGGACTAAATCGGGCAACTCCTTTGTAGTATCGTCATACAATTATTTCGTTCTTTAGTATGTATTCGAACACTGCTGACAACGAGTACACGTAGAGAGATCAACTGCTTTCTAGGGTTACCATACAAAAATTTCGTTTTTAACTATATATTTGGGCATTGCCTGAGAACGCGTCGATCGACGTGAAGAACTAAAATTTGGTACATGGTGTGTTTATAGCAATACATAGTAAATAAAATTACAAAAATGATTTGAATCGGGCAACCCCTTCTTGTTATTGCCACACAGAATTTTGGTGTTTCACTATATATTTGGAAACTGTCTAAGAATGCGTCGACGTGGAGAGCTCAAATTTTGTACACGACGTTTTCAAATATTTGTTCAAAAATGGACCAAATCGGGCGATTAATTTTTGGTGCATATAACTTTAGTTTTTCACTATACATTTGGACACTGCCTCACGCATCGACATAGGGAGCTGATTTTTTTTTTTTATGTAAATTAAGTTCAATAATGGTACCAATCGGGCAACTCCTTCATAGGGCTGCCAAACAAAAAATTTGGCACGTGGTGTTTTCATAGCAATAGTAAATAAAATTTCAAAAATGGACTAAATCGGGTCACCCTTGGTGTTGCCATACAAAACTTTTGTTTTTCACTACGCATACTTGGAAGCTGCCTGAGAAGGCGTCGAGGTGGACAGCTCATATTTTGCACATGGCGTTTTCATACAATTTGCAAATACTGTTCGATAATGTGACCAATCGGTCAACCTTTTCGTAGGGTTGCCATGCAAAAATTCCGTGTTTACTATATATTTAGGCAGCGCTGAGAACGCGCCGACTACCCCATCACCACCCCCACCAATCTAGGTATCTATATTGATGCCGCGCAACGCCGGCGAGCTCTCCTAGTTATTATATATGGAGCAATCTTTCATGATGACATCCAATGCATTTTTTTCGTGTTCTAGGAAACATAGCTCAAAACCAATAAAATACATTTAATTTTGATTGTTGTGAGTTCTTCCAATTAGCATTCTGATCACAGGTACATATACCAAAACTCCATAACTACATAATTTACATGTATGGACACATTTCTAAGTATATATGTACATTCTAAGTACCATTGTTTACCATCTAATAGCATTAATGGAATAAAGACTCTAAATGGAAACCAGATGCGAATTGCATTAGATATTTCTCATATACTAATCTCATTATTGGGAGTAATCTGCGTTAATGTTCGGTCATTGTGTACGAATAACCAACGGTATTATCGCTATTGCCTAATAATTGGCACATTAATGGATATTAGCAACAATTTGTAGTGCGCGGTAAAATTGAAAACTGACCATTTTTGGTCCAGCGTACATTTTATGAACGGGATGGGGTTAAGGGATGTGGCAAATGTGTGGTGAATAAGCAAAATTTAAATTTCATCCCAGAATTGAACCGAGAAATATGATTTAAGACACAAAGTTTGCCATTCAATTTGCCATTCAGTGTACATACATTGGATCGTAATGCAATTAAGCCCCAAACCTGAACAGTTTTGTCCTCTTCCATCTTTACACATACTTACCCAATGTACATATCTAGATATGTAGGTATATACATACAAAATAGCACGATGCTATCTGAGATGACATTCAATCAATATAGCAAAATCTGGCGTAAATTCATACCTACATACCTACAATATGGATACTTACTAAGGGTGGGTTATCTTATCGGGTAGATCAAAATTTGTCTGAATTGAATGGGGGTAGTCTGGTTCGATTGGCGTCCTTACAAATGACTATACAGATCCAGAATATCTTCGGTATGGGGCCAAAAGAGAGGCCATAACAGTCTGCTTGCTTGGGAATTTCAATTACAATGCGGAATTTAACTGAATGACCGCATCAATCACTCGCCTCAATGGTCTCGCGTTAGTCTTCCTACAAAAACAATCGAGGCCACCCCTTTACCCCTTAACTAAACAGATTCAATTGGGTGTTTTCCTTCTTTTTTTTTCTCTCTCTCTATTTTTTCTTTCACCATTTCCATTTCAGCCCACCCGGATTTCCATTACTCCATTGGGAAGTGTTATATAGGAACGTGACGCCAGGCTCCAGCACATCCATTCATTCCGTTCATTTGACCTAGATCCACCCACTCGGTCCTCGTAAAATTTATCCCTGGTCTATATACAATACACATGCATACTTATACGAGATACAGAATGTTGCCTTTGAAACGAGGATGGTAATGATGGGTGAGGGAATGCGAACTGTCCCCGTTTATCTCTCACATATCAGGTTACATTGGGACTGGGTTCACAGTCCAATACGATGATATTACACAATATGTCATTTGCGTTATTGTAACTGAAGATGGTTAGCTATAGTAGCTTCAGTCACACATTGATCGGGGCATTATTAAATTTCCCAACCCCTATGATGGGGTGATATTCCGGGAAGAGGGGTGTGATGGTGAACGGCAAACATGTACGTGATTCTAATATTAATTGAAAATCATAGACCTAATGAGTTTCATATTTTATTTTTAATAAGATTATCTTGATTCGGTAGCTAATTTTTTATGTGTGTAAAAATTGTACACTTTAGTGCGCAAGTCGCAATCAACTTTGGTACTGGCACCTAGGTCATTCAAATTAAACATTTTTTTGGTTGGTTATATTTTGGGTTTGTTAGTGAACAGGAAAATTATATAGAAAAACCACTCCGAATACAAAAAAAAGTTTATCAGTATATGATGAGAACAAATCATTTCATTTAAGAAACAATAAATTTGATTTTTTTTTTTTAGAATTTTAAAAATTTCACTATTTTGAAATCTTATAATAAGATTTGATTTTTCGAAAATATATCTCTGGTGTCTTTGCTTGATGGATAGATGAGCAAAATATTCAAAAATGAACTTTTTCCAAAAGTTATTAAATTTTTTCTTCCATTATTTAAAAAAAAATCGATGCGTGTGAAAAAATTGTCAAAACAACAACAACTATACCAAATCAACCAGTCACTTTAACCCTTTATTACTATTTGGGGTTGAAAACGACCCCAAAAATAATTCATTTATTTTTTTCTCTAAAATGTATTAAAAATTCTCATCTCCTATTTATTTAGAAGCTTACCAAAACTAACTCAAATTCATTCGACGCCAATGTATAAAAAATCGGTACTTTTTTCTGGGGCTGGGTTGTTTATGACCCCCTGGTAGGAGTAGCCCAAGTGGAAATTTTTCAGATATGTTTTCAGGTAAAATTAACAAAACGAAAAGTTTACATTGTTTTTCGCAATATTTACAAATTTATAGTATCTAGTAGTATGTATACCAAGTGTGGTGTGAACACTTTTGACCAATTGTGTCACAAATATAGTGTGTCAAAAAAGATACGCCGGTGGCCAATGTGTATATCTTATGGCTTATTAAATGCTGTAAGAATAAACGTGTTAATACATTTACGTCTTTCAAACTGAAACAACAAAGAATCTAGTGATATAAGACGCGCTTTTTTAACAAATGTAGTGTTAAGTCTTCTAGTACCATATTTAGAGAAACGTTTTGAACGCCACACTTTAACTACTTGGCTTAAGGACAAAATTACCGAATTGAAAAGGTAAGATATATTGAAGAGTTGGAAGTTTCTGGTGGAAAAAGAGCAAGGTGCGCTTCCAGTCCACTATCATAAGATAGAATAATCAACTCCCAATACTACAGCTGCCAGCGAAACATCTGCTCAATACATTATAAAAAAATGTGTTTGAAATGCATAATTAGATGGCACATGTACAAGAATATCATTCCTCAATTTTTAAAACTTTTATACTTAAAAAACTTTTGAAGTTCCTAGTAAAATCAGCTAATTTCAGAGTAGGGTCTTTCTCGACCCCAAGGTAGGCAAATCAAGGTTGCAACTATGGGTAGTAATAACAGGTTAAAGCAACAAGTTTGTATGGAAGATTGATACTGAAATCCACCTTCATAGCCACGTCATATATATTTTTCAAATCTCTACGCATACCAGAAGAGATAGAACCTCGTTCTTTTATTGTAATTTTTTTAACTTATCTCACCCCGACTATCTCCCAAGATTCTCACCATAACCCCATGACTTTCAAGGACTGTGTCACTTTTGTTCCTCTGCTTTTTATATCCTAGATGAAATCTAAAGGGTATACTAAGTTTGTCATTTCATTTGTAACACCTAGAAATAATAATAGTAGAGAGAAATGGATTGCAGACCACGCAAAATATTAAAAGTTATTTTGATTTTTGATTCCGTCTGTTCGTCCGTCCGTCCGTGTGTCTGTCTGCATGTCTGTCCGTCCTCACGATAATTCGAAAACGCATTCACTTAAAGTGCTGAAATTTTGCACATGGGCTTTTAAAAAAAAAGGAAATTCGCGAAAATCAGACAAATTGGGTAACTCCTTCGTAGGGTGGTTTCCATACAAACATTTCGTTTTCCACTATATATGTGGGACATTTTGATATTTGGTACATGGTACTTTCATAGCAATAGTAAATAAAATTTCATAAATGGACTAAATCTGGCAACTCCTTTGTGTTGCCATATAAAATTTTAGGTTTTTTAAGTATGCTGTAAAAAGGAGCAGTCGTAGACGTCTTTTTTGTACCGAAAAGTTCTTCAGAATATAAAATCCTATAAAATTGGTTATAATAATTTTTACTGTCAGACGAACTGTTCTGGGAATATATGCGAAAAATCACTTCGAAAATCTAACTTACCCGACAATTTTATTATTTATTTATTTTTTGAGGTGCTTCTTGAGTTATGCTGCCATTTGATTTTTGTCTCTGTTACTCATACTTAAGACTATATTTTAGAGAACAAGCTTTAATCCACCGCCCCCCCCCCCTGTTAAAACTTTTAAGACTTGTTGAAAGGCCTTTTATTCTTACATATTTGTAATTGTTCCATACGGTCTGATTATGGACCAAACCTAGGTCCGAAACGTTTACCATTTACATCCAAATAAAAAAGACAAAAACATAAAAAGAGACATGGTTTTTTAATTTTTGTTTTGTTTAACCGGAGTTTCCCAAGAGGGTCCTAAACAAACCGTTCACAAACTCCAAAATTTTTATACAAAAGGGATCATTTTCGTGGGGATTGTCGAATGGCAGTGTATGCATATAGGCATACTCACACTCAAAATTGTCTCTCTTATACATTAATTACAACACCATTTTTATACATTGGGAACAAAAAGTTCACAAACAAAATTATTATACAAACATTTTTTTTTAAAACGAATATAAGTCTTGCAGGATATTTATGTATAAAGCTCACTCTTATCCTGAAAACATTTTAACTTTCGTTCATCCCCTTTAAAATGATACTTAAGCCATTAAATTCATTTTGTTACTTCCGGACTATACACCTAGTAATTAACACTGAAAAGATTTATCAGGAAACTTTGAATGCACCTATCCCGCGAAGTATGGGAGAGGGGACGCTAATAACAAAATATATTTCATAATACATTCTATAACAGTGATGCCCGATCCTATGACCACGTTCAAATGAACTTTAAATTATTCATTATGCAGATATGAAAGGTTAAATAAACTCATTTCTTTAACAATTTAGCACATATATCTATTTTAAGTACTGCTAAATAAGATCGTCAACATGCTAAGTTTCAAAGAATCAGTAATGGTCGAACCAAAAAGTGGAACAATTTTGAACGATTTTGCGTGGAATGAAGAAAATAAAATAAAATATTCTTATAAATATTATGAATAGCCGTACCTGCTCTTAAGCACACAACACATGACTTTCATCATACATATCTATATAATACTTTCAGATTGCAATACACTTTCTGCATGCAGGCAACATACAGCCCACAGAGCCTTCGAAAGAAGCACAACAAAAAGGCACATCATTCCATCTGACGGTGATGAAACGAATTAAAAACGCCAAATCGTATGCAAAATATATAGATGAATTTACAGCTGATAAGGTTTCCAGCTTGTTTTTATTTTCGATCCGGCTATTTATATTTTTGAATATTGTTTTGAGGTAAACACCGATCATTTTGTTGTAAAATATATAATTTTTATTTTACAAGACGTTTCGTGTCTAAGTGCGGCCTTCTTCAGGAGTTTTTTTTGTATGCGGCATTATTTAAAAAAAAAACATTTATACCTGTCGCAGACAAACAAAGAGCCCCTGAAAAAGGTCGCACTTAGACTCGAAACGTCGAGCAATTAAATAAAAATTATATATTTTACAACAAAACGATCGGTGATTTTCTCAAAATTATATTTAAAAGCTCCGCAAAATATATAAAAAACAAGGAATTTTTGCTATTAGGATGGTTAAAATTTTGTTTGTAATTTTACTAATTAATTTGAGTTTTACAAAATAATTACGAATTGAATTGTCTTCTTTGGTAGTAATTTCTTTTATTTTAGTAACCAAGACTTTTTTCTGATTCTGTTTGTTACTTCCTCTTCCACCTCAGGACCTCAAATTTATCTACATGATGTGCCATTATTATCATAAATTATAGAGTTTTATAAAGTGCATAATATGCATACAAAACCATGATATCTTAATTTTTGACACGTCATTACCTAAGTTTAATTTTTTTTCTTTTACTATGTGGTAACTTTTTTATAAGATTTTAATGATGACCCCTTTAAGATTATTTTATATTCAATTTTAAATTCAATAGAACATTAAATCACCTCACGGCTTTCTTATGGGACTAAGGTCCGGGAAATTAGTGCGGTATTATGCTGATATTAAAATAACTAACTTAAAACAAAGTGATATATGAAATATGTCAGTTGTCAATAATTTATTTGACATAAAGGCATATATGTATGTCTGTATACAAGACGTCCACAGAGCATATGAAAAAATAAGAATAAAAAGTCAAGGAGAAAAAGGCTTTATTATGAGCAAAATCAATTTAGTTAGGCAAATTAGAAATATTAACCGGAAAGGATAAGCAAGTTTCCAACATCTGGAATTACTAGCTTGGCATAATTTGACTTTTACAAAAAAAAACAAACACGTGCAAAAATTTCAAAATCATTATTCCTATCCTTCCCGTAAATGCTTCCCGTATTTGATAGCCTTCAAATAAACTTAACCACAACAAAACTGCTTATATCAGGATAATGAGACAATTTGTCAAAGGGATAATATTTCATACATGAAGAATATTAAAGTTTCATGTCAGATGACTTACTTCGTTATGTACTTTCTGGATAAGATCTTCGAATCTACGCTCTTTAGATTGAGTATTTGACTTTGATGCTTTTTCATTGGCATGGCTCGTCTTTCTTTCTTGTTTTCTTTTAATAAACTTTTCCCTAGTATATTGGGAACAATAACGACGATACTTTACTCTTTACGTCGACTTTTATTCTTGAGCCTTGATGATGCTTTAAAAGGATGTCGGTATAACAAAAATGTCGGTATAAAATTTTCTCGTTTCTTAATTCTGTCACCATTAGATGTAAAAATTTTAATGGAATCTTAACCGAACTTGTAATAATTAGAAGAAAAAAACTCCAAATTTTTTTCCACAATTTACCCAATAGTAATGGGAATATTCGGGTGTTTGGTTACACTACTTACTGCTACTCATGAAATCAATATTTGTCAATGTGGACAAATTCACGAGATTCAAAATGCTATGATTAAATCATAGACTTTTCAAAATCATAGCTAAAAGACACAGCCATATTGTAGATAGTAAACCCTTTTCCCAGATTTCGCATCAAGAAAGTGTCAACGTTTGCTCAACTGTAAGACTACATTTATAATAAGTTAAAGTTGAGGTCAAGTAAAAAAGCAACATTATTTGACTTTCCACATTGATTACAGCAAGGCTGAACTGAATTTCGTGATTGTCCATTATTAAAAGTTATAATAGTAAATTCGTACGCTCATGGGGATATTGGGAGGACGGCTGGACTAGTTCCTCCCCATTCGTTTTGAGCGTCGTTTGTCCGTCGGTTTTCCTGAAAGGGAATCGTGAGCTATTGTAAGCGTACTATCGAGCCTTCCCCGATCCATTCTAAAAACTTTCACCGACGTCTCTCTCACTAATGAAGGAACCGGAGCTGATGGTTTCATTTTAAAACCTAATATTGGGTTGGAGTACTCACAAGGAAGGTACACCACTGTCTTCCAAGCTGAAGTCGTCGCCATAGAAATGGCAGCGAAGATATCCCGGGGTATGGAAATTAGCAGGTGATTATTGTTTTCCTCTCAGATAGTCACACAGCCTTAATGGATATTAGCGGTCCTCGGTTAACATCAAAGTTACTAGCGGACTACAGGTCGTCTGTGGATAAGTTGTGTATCCACAACAAGGTGTCCCTTCAGTGAATTCCTGAGCACATGGGGATCATGGTGAATGACAGTGCTGAATTCCAGGTCTGGCTCAGATTCTCCAGTCCTTGGACCGGAGCCCGCTGTAGGTGCGCTTCGGTGATCAGGTCCGTCATCAAAACAGATGTTTGCATGAAACATTAGCAGCGATAGGCGAACGTTGGGACCTGCAGGTGTACAAAACTTTTTTTGCTGGGCCTAATAGGAACTACTTTGATTTTGTCTTGGGGTTCGGAAGAAAATAATGCAGAACTGTGGTTGGCATCATTACTGGCTACAGCTCGCAGCTCACTTCACGCTCATTTAACAACAATTGGAGTTTTGTTTTTATTTTAAAGGCAAGGGGACAGGATACCCTATCCCAAGCATGCAGAGGCCATAGTGGCCCATTGTGCTGTAGGATTGGAGTTACTGACAGCCCTGAGTGTCTGAGTTCTGCCCGAAAGGAGAGCCTGAGATAACCGAACACTTTTTGTGTGCTTGTCCTGCATTTGCTCGGAGTAGGCTGGATAAGTTCTTGGATCTGCCCTCTTGTCTGTTAATAGCTGAAAACTTACCCCACCTAGACCTGATACGCTTCATTAAGAGGAGAGGGAGCGAGCTTGTTTTTACCAGGTTGTTAGCATAAGGCCCTCCGTGCTTTGAATCTCTCCTCCTGCCTAAAAAAAAAAAGAAGAAAAACATAAATAAATGGCAGAAGAGTCGGAGCAAATCTATACTGATGAATTTTCCAAGCCAATGTTGTCCCTGATTGAGTTAAAAAAAACTTTAAAGTGTTTTTGTACTCCTGAAGGAAAAAAAGGAATGTACTGTCCAATTATTGTCAATTATTGACAGATGCGGTAGATCGTAACAAATCCCTTAGATGCTATAAAACTTTGTTCGGTGTGTACGCCATGGTTTCTTCTTTTAAACTTCGAAATGTCGAGGAGCGATTGAAAACATTTTGGAAGGAAGACGAAATAATGTAATTCATCAGGTCTTCCACTCATTAATTGAAAAAAGGCTTTCCACTGAAATGATATGTTAATGAAATGCCAAGTTATTGCATCTATATCTTTTGGCATACCATATAAAAATATGATACCCTGCCCCAAATTCTTTAGCAGTATTTTTTAAATTAAAATTGTAAAACTTCAAAGAACAGAAAATTGAAAAAAATTTTGATGTGATTGCCAGTCATGAAAGAGCCAGCGGAGGAGGACAGGTACAAAACGTAATGCTATTTGCTTTTAAATTGCCCTAAAATCTACACATTTTTACAAGGTAAGGGATCCTTTTAGAAATTATGCTAGTGATAAGGATACCATATGGAGTCAATCTAAAACCGTCTTTTTCAATGTAGAATCAAAAGTTTCCATTCGAAAATATTACATAGATATCTGTAATGTATCAATATTTTCTTGTGGTCCATTATTTCTAAAAATTGCTTTTCTTCTTTTTTTATTCTATGAAAAACACTAAATTCATTCAAAACATGTGTGTATATCCCTACATATCTACCACTAGCATATTCAATTTAGCCAAAACAACATGAGAAAAATACCAGCTTACATTTGGGGTTATTTCCATGAATTCTTTGCATTGTGTTGCCCAGTATGGGAACAAAAACCCACAATAATCCTACAGTCTTAGAATTTATGGATAATGATGTATATGAGTTCGTCTTTAATCTACTCCATTATTTCACCCACATTCTTCGACAAATCTCCTCCTCTCAAGTTTATCAGTGTATCAGGCAACAACATCTTTGCAGAGAATTCCATTCATACAACCGAATAACCGATAAGATGCTGCCCTGGATAAGGATATTAGGTATCTAGAGATAGCAATTTGATATATCCCACAAGCTAAAATGTATCATGCTATCATTAGAAGATGATTAAAATGATGAATGGTCGTTTTTGATGTATGTTTGCCAGGATATCGTATTTTATTGTGCCAATAGATCTGAAAGCAAGCTTTTTTCTACAATGAAGGAAAATGGATACTTAAGTGTTGAACATACATAGAAAATGGCAACAACAAATAATTTGTAAGCTTTTAAATTAAATATATACTACATCTTACGTCTGAGCAGCCATCCTTGCTTCTAGTTAAGTAGTTATTTTAGATATTTGAACAAATTCATTTTACGACACTTCAGTGATTTAGGTTGGTTAGAATCCTTTGGCACTTTAGAAGAACTGATTCATTTTTAAAAGTTTAACTGAACTATGTATGTAGTTCAGGTCAATTAATAAAATGCATAATGGCTCATGGGTCTATTTTTGAGTTTTACCGCTGCCCAATGATGACAATAAATTCCTAACTATACTAGAAAAGCATAGTAATGCTCTAAAGTGCGTGTGGTATATAACTGGATGGCTCGGAGCCTACCTAAAATAACAAGTTCAATTATAGCATATTTCATGGAATAGATAATGTTTTCCACTCCCTCCATGTTCCTGATAGGAAAAAAGAAATAGAGCGGAAATAGGAATGAAATTTTAAACACAATTAAGTTTGTTGTTTTTCTACTTTATTCCTTTTTTATTAATTTTTCTTCTTTAAGAAGATCTGAACCCGATATTGTTTAGACGTTACGTCAATAAAAATAAAAGTTCACATAATACAGATAATAGAATTTTTTATTTTTATTTGAAATTGCGCACGGATCAGGACTTCAATAATTTTTATTGATACGTTTCTGTATAAAAAATGAAACTTCTTACCAATCGTAGCAAACAGTCTCTGACACTCACAGGGAGCCCTTCTCATACTTCACTTTTCTTGTTTTAAAACCAACCGCTTTTCATGTAATTTGGGTTTTCTTATCTATATGACCATTTTTAGGTGCTAATTATCGCCTTAAATCTCTGTTTTAACGCTATAAATGAATTTAAACCACCAAGTGTCTCTGAGTGTTCTACATCTCATCTGTGGTGTTCCCCAGGGATCGATATTGGGTCCCTTACTGTTCAGTATACTCATCAATGACATACCTCTCGCTGTGCAGATGACGCAGATGGAGCTGGAGCCGTCCAAATGGCCTAATTGCAGATTGCATTGAACGCATCACCTATAACCTAAGAAGAATTTACGATTGGTGTCTTAGGAATTGTCTTTTACTAAACACGGGGAAATCACAAGTAATAGTCCTCCATTCTCGTATTGATGATTTTACCTCATTCACCAATATTATGTTAAATTGTACATCCCTGCAGTACCTATATTAACAGGGTACCTGATTTGGGTGCAATTATTAATTCTAGCATGAATATTGGTAACAACATATCAAAAATCTATCCTGAACTTTGGCGACTATGGCTCTTTTGTAGTATCTTTCCTACTAGAAGTTTTGAAATTTCTCAGATTTATCTTCGGTCTCAGAAGGTATGACCATGTTTTCCATTTACAAGTTTTGCTTCTCATTTTCCATTTACAAATTTCGCTTCTCAACTGCTCTGTTGAAACCTTCTTAAAACGCAGTTTGCTTCTATTTCTTTTTAAAATTCAACTTACAACTCAGTCGATTTATTTGTATAAAAATCCGACGGCCACAGCGTTGATCAAATCAAATTTTATTCTATTCTATTATCAGATATTGGAATAAATAGAAATTTGAGCTGATGACCGTAGCATTATGTTTCCAGCTTAAGATCTAACAATGAGATTGTGATACACTCTTCCGGCTCGCATTCATCGGGTGGGTTCTTTTAAAGCTTTTAAAAGGTGGCTTATTCAACACCTAGTCTAAGATTGAGCAGATATGATATGTACTGTAATGGAATGTTTTTGCACTTGACGTATTTCTCTCTAAAGTCTTTTTGTTTTAGGAAATACAAATCTAAGTAGTACTGTTTATCTTCATTTGTATTTGTTGGACTATGTAATGTATCACATCTTTATGGTTTATTTTTCTTTCCTCAATCCATTTTATTTTTCAATTTCTTAATTTTTTGGTTTTTTAATGGTACGACAAACTTCTTTACTTTGTTTTTTTATAATAGTTTATTTTTAAGGCTAGTTCACTTCCAAGTTTCTAATTAAATTCATAATTGCTCATTTAGTGGTACAGTTTCATAGGATCATATTTATAAGCATCTCGATGTACCCTTAAATTTAACAATAATAAATAATAATAGTAATTTGAAAATTTCCGTTTTCTCGAGAATGAATACAACCTATGTACGTTTTTTTGTCAAATTCTGGAAATTTCATTTACAGATCTCAAATACTATTTAGACTAGACAACTTATCTAGTGCTGCTCTAACGTCTTGAATGTCACTCCATATTCTGAAAACCATTTATCACAAGTTGTATTTGTTCTCGAGGAAACGACAAATTTCAAATTCATTTATTGTTTTGAAACAGATTAGGTATGTATCCGCAAAATAAGTTTTCAAAGTCAATATACCTAGCGAAAATACTTTTCGTACTCGAAAACATTATATTCAGCTTATTTCATCTAAAGTCCAGTATTGTTAATTGATTACCCCTACATAAGCTTTATAGACCTAATTACTTCCGAATTGAGTTTTTTACAACCTCGATCGCTTTTTTGTTTCCGAAAACAGATTCATTAAATTTATTCAAAATCCCGTATTAGAACTTAATTAACCCCAAATATCCCGCAAGTAAGTTTCTTACCCTTAAATACGTTCCAAATGAGCATTCCCAGAGTCGCGTCTTATCTATACCGCTGTCTTACACTCGAGAACGGTAGCTTCATTCTAATTGACTGAAAACCCTTTACCCCTAATTATCCTCTAAAAACCCCTAACAAAACTCCGGTTTTCTATCCAAAAATGGTAGATTTATCCCAGTATTTTCACCTAGATTTAGAAGATTTAGAATTGAGCGGGTGGTGCACTGCAGCCATTTATTGGCTTATTGTGTACTTTCCCCTAATTACGTTTTAAATACCCATAAAAGAGTTGCTTACACAGTAAAAAATAATTCCCTAAAGTGAGTGGCAACAATTTGCGCCACACAGGTTAGGCATTTGTCGATAAGATTAAGGAAAGCTCACTTTGGAGAACTGAGATTAGGTTTTTATCCCTAAAATGGGGTTTTCTGTTTCTTCCTCAAATGTAGGGAATTTAGGTTTTTTTCCCCATAAAATTTAAGGAATATTTCCTAAAATGTAGGGAATTTTCAGATTTTTTTTTATGTTTTTCCCTACATTTTACGGAATATCCCCTAAAATGTAGGGAGCATTCCCTAAAATATATGGAATTTGAAATTGTTGTTTTCTTTCGTTTCCCTAAAATGAAGGGACTATTCCCTAAAATTTAGTGAATATTCCCTAAAATACGGAATAGGTGATGGCACCGCACCACTCTCCACCAGAGGTGAAGGTGATAGAAGACCGCCCCTTTTAAAAAACATAAGAATGAGCTGAATAGCTCATTCCTTATGGTCCATACTACTAAGTAGTATGGAAGTTATATTGGTGCACTGGGCATGCTTAAACAAAATATTCAAAAGCAATATATGACTTCTTTTCAAAAACAATATGTGAATTATATAAAAGAAAATATGTTTCTATTAAAAATGCAGCATAATACCTAATTTACTGAATGTTCTCTTCCTCATATCCAAAAGAGCTAACATTTTGGGAATTTTACGTACTTTATAGGTTTTCTAGTGCCAAATACCTAAATTCATTGGATGTTCCATTGATTTGGGGAAATTGAACCGATTTTCCCTTTCTCTCAGAGAAAATTACATTTATTTTTAGGAAAAAACGTGTCTTAAAATTAGGGAATAGTCCTAAAAATTTTACAGTGTACCCCCAATTACCCTCTATGTTTGTTTTGTCAAACTTAAGATCTAGCTAAAATTATTTTTTTGTCAAAATTTTAGGGGATTAGCCCCTATTACCCCCAAAGTCAAGACCTAGCTACATTTATTTATTTATTTATTTATTAATACATTGTTCGCTTAGCACTAATACTAAGCCTACGTCTAGAAACTAACAATGTTTTTAGGCCCACGGCTCCAAGGCCATCTGGGCAGCGATCAGGTGTTTTGCCAGTCTGTGCTGGTCAGCTGGGATACATATACGAAACTGATACATTTTATAAAATTTACTCAAAATCCACAATACTACACCTAAAAGTACACTAAATAAGTGTTTTAACCCGCTAATACACCGTAATGATCTTTTCTAATGGTTGATTAATTCCATTTAATTAAAATCCAGTATTACCAACTAATTCCCACAGTTGTGATCCAAACGCAATAAATTGGTATAATCAAAATATTTGTTAAATTTTCCGTTAGTCTTTATTTCGTTTCCGTAGCACTTTCTTCAAGCCCCTAAGTTAATGGTCACAGAAAATGCTTAATTCGCATTATCGACCGTGAAACTTTTCAATGGACGTGTTTAAACACGTCCAAATAATTTGATCTTGTGATAAATATCAAGCCATTGTCATGACGTTTATTATCGCCCCTCCCCCCCCCCCCCCCCCCTCCTACAAATTGTTGAACATTCAATTTATTTCAATTCCATTCAATTTATGCTATGTCAAACAAGGAGACGGATTTTTTGGAAAGGTTATTTTTAGGAATACATCGATCATTTTGTTGAAAAATATTTAATTTTCTAAAAGACATTGCTCGACGTTTCGGGTACAAGTGCGGCCCTTCTTCAGGAGCTCTATATATATTATTCACATATGAGTTCAAGTTTTTTAAAAAAATTGTAAATATAAATAGTTTAAATACCTGTCTACGGCGGCGCTTATAAATAGTTCTTAAAAATAATAATAAATAACACATAAGCAACATGGAAAATAAATTACAGTAAAGAAAAATACATTATTAATAAATTCAAATAGACCTAGAACAGAAAAGACAATTACAGGCTACGAGGACAATATGTAACTAAGCGGTCGTTGAGAAAATGTTTAAAATTGTATGACTAATACTACGGTTTTATTTTGTTCAGAATGTATTTGTAGTCTTTATTTATTAGTTCTGTGTCCTGCCTTAAGTTTATAACCTTGTTTTTGTTAAGGTATATGTGGCATACTTGTTTAAGTACACATTTTTTTCTATTATTTTCCAAGTCGATTATTTTTTCCCTGTGTCTATTGCTTGGGATGCTAGTGTGGATCGTGTGCTTGTTTATTCAAATATGCTTTATGTTGTGATAATCTGGTTGTAAGCTTGTTTGATGTGCGTCCAATGTATGCCGTGTTGCAGTTCTCACATTTGACCTTGTATATAATGCTGTTTTTTTTCTTGTGTTGGTATCGGATCCTTGGTTTTTGTGTAATTGTTGTTTAGATTAGTTACTGGCTTGAATGCCATTTTTATGTGATTATTCTCGTTTTTAATGATTTTCGCGATTTTTAGGGATTAAGGACATATGAACGGATTTATGTGTAAATAGGATTAGTGTTATCCAGTCTTATTGTGTTGTTCGGGGTGTGTGTTAAATTGTTGAAAAGGTTCTTTCTTACCGCTCTTTTTATTATTTTGTGGATTACATGCAATGGATAGTTATTTTTATACCCTAGATGAAATCTAAGGGGTATACTAAGTTTGTCATTCCGTTTGTAACACCTCGAAATAATGATGGTAGAGCAAAATGGATTGGACACCCATTCATAATATTAAAAGTTATTTTGATTTTTGCATGTCCGTCTGTCCGTCCGTCCGTCCGTCCGTCCGTGCGCACGATAACTCGAGAACGCGTATACTTAGAGAGTTGAAATTTTGTACATGGACTTTAAAAAAAAAGTAAAATTAAGTTCGAAAATGAGACAAATCGGGCAACTCCTTCGTAGGGTTGCCATATAAAAATTTCGTTTTCCGCTATATATTTGGACACTGCTTGAGAACACGTCGACGTAGAAGCTAAAATTTCGTACATGATGTTTTTACTACATTAGCAATTAAAATGTTTGAAATGGACTAAATCGGGCCCCTCCTTCTTGGTGTTGCCATATAAAAATTTAGGTTTTTTACGTATACTTTGAAAACGGTAAGTCCAAGACATTTTTATTGTACTAAAAACCTCTGCAGAATACGAAATCCTATAAAATTGATTATAATCATTTTTTTCTGTGCGACAAACCGTTCTAGCAATATATGCGAAAAACAACTTCAAAATCGAACTTGAATGGATCGGTGACCATACGAAATTTAATACGGGCATTCATCTAGGGTATCATAAGAATTGGTCTTAGACCAATTCTAGCTTTTTTACTTGTTTATTAATATGTCTGTAACGATTGTGGTGCTTTTTTGTGAAAATTTATTGTGACTGATTTAAAAGATTTTGTTTGAGAGGATTTGGGCTGTATTTATTTTAGTATTATGCAGGTGATTTGAGTAATAATTTAAAATCGTATTAGAGCTACAAGGTTTGCAGTACCAGTCTGTCGGTATAGAACTAGCACTAAAAACCATCAAAATGAAATGGTCAACTATAGAAACCTTGACACCAATAGACATATATCTATTTAAAGAACTAGTCATCTTTTGCAATTACTTCTCATACAAAAACAAATTCTACAAACAAAAATACGGGCTAGGGATGGGTTACCCGCTCTCAGGCATCTTGGCAGTAAAGGCGTTAGATCATATAATTGACGAAGCCTTAAAGAAATCCGAAATAGTACCAACATTTCTAAGAAAATATGTGGACGACATCATCTGCGCTATACCCAAAGACTTAGAAGCTATTTTTGCCAATACCTTCAATAATATACACCATCGATTCAAATGTACAGAGGAAAAAGAAATCAATAATAGCATCCGGTCCGGAGCAATGTTTTAGAAAATTAAATACCTTTCAACAAAACGATCGGTGTATTCCTGAAAATAACCTTTCCAAAAAATCCGTCATTTTAAGTAACCCGATCAAAAACATAAGGCCAGCTGGAAACCTATTAGCTGTAAATGCATCAAACAAGGAGAGTACACAATATTTACAATCTTTTAGAGTACAATTAAAAAATATATAATTTGAATTCAGATAAATAAAAGAATTCAGGAATTTCACAAGTACTACTAAATAGGAATAATATATTACTAAAAGGATAATCAATAAAGAAAAGAAAACTGCTAAAAAGAAAGTAAGAGTACAAAAAAAATAAGAAACCACAGAAATAAAGAAAATATGAGCAAATGAATACAATTACAAACTAACAAAAGAAATCTACTATTATTTACACTTAATAATTAATACTAAATAATATGTTCTTCTACTAACATCCTAAATGTGCCAACAGTGCCCGCACGCTGAATGTATGCGGGAAGAGAGTTCCATAATGTAAAAGCTTGGACAAAGTAAAAGTTCTCTAAGATGACGCAATGATATTTCAATATAATTAAACAATTATTCAGGAATTTATTTCTTTATTTAGAACTTCATCAACGATCTGATTATTGAGTTTACAAAAGTTAAATATAACCATTAAATGACCAAAGGATACATAACCATAATAACGATAAAAGGTGAACATAACAAAATAATAAAAAGAAAAGTAACTCTAACTAAGCTGAGCTTTTATTTGACTTTTTGAAAGATGAAAGTCAATGCAATCAAACTAGTGGTTAAAGGGACGAGACATTGATGAAATCGGCTGGTGCATACCACAATTTGTACTATGCTGAGGAATAACGAAGAAGTCACAGTTCCTCAAGGAGCGCACAGGAACAGATATATTGAAAGTATTTAAGAGTTCAAGGAATTCCCGAATATATTAAATTGAATCAGTGCCGCACCGAGAGGGGGGACGAACGGGACCGGTCGCCCTCCAGAATGCCAGTTTTCTGAATATAATTTACAAATTACGTATAAAATGTGGTCTGTATATTATTACAAAGTCCGATAAAATCAAATAAAACCTTTTAATCTACAATAACAGTCCTCAAGTGCTCAGATGGATGCAGGACGCGATTTTAGAGCCCTATTTTCCGACTCGTTAGGACTAGGACTTGAGACACCTATGGTCCCCCCCCCCCCCCAAAGCCAAATCCTGGGTGCGTTACTGGCAACGTTTATTTTCCATTTGCAGGACACTGTCCAGGATGCTCCGTATCATCGTACAAAATTTAACTGAATTAAAAGTGACATAGATCAAAATAACAACTCGATTTTAATTTTGAATTTCGTACACAGCAAACAAATGGAAATAATGAAATAAATAAAATTAATTATAATTTAATTGAATCTTCAACCTAACCAAGTTTAAAAGAAAACCTAACAAACAAATTAGCAAATTTCTTGAATAGCTGCCAGAGGCTCCCCATCTTTTAATTTATTTTATTTTTTCAAATGAGAGTAGGCCTACTCATGATAATAATTAATGAGGAGAAAACGGTTTTTTAATTTTATTTTATATTTATTATTATAACTGAAATAGAAATACACACTGCAAAAAATTTACCCGTCTATCTATTACAGTTCATGAGATACAGCCCGGTGACAGATAGACGGACAACGGAGGCTTAGTAATAGGGTTCCCCATTTTACCCTTTGGGTATGGAACCCTAAAAAGGAAGTAGCAGGGGTTTTAATAATTTCACTCGTGCTTACGATGCTTGCTGAAAGCCTTTAGACAACTGGCATTCAGTATAATAGCAACACTTCATATTGAAATTTTTCAGCAATTCCAAGGTTTCGTAGAGAATCTACAAGGGGTAATACGCTGTCGCCAATCTTAATCTAGGGTATGCCATCAAAATCTAGAGGATCACATAAACATCCCAAGCTTTGGGACTTCCCAGGACTCAAAACCAAACTCTTTTAAACAGACCAATGAGAGACCCGTGCTAGATCACAATTCATTCATTCTACATAGTCTTCAATTAACACAATAGATCTCTCCAGGTAAAGTTGAACAATCAAACATCATAACGGCACTGCACTCACCAGATCATTAATAAACATACCGAAAAGCAGTGGGCCTAGAATAGAACCCTACAGCATACCTAATCTTAATGATAAGCTTCCAGAAATATTGTTGCCAATTTTCACTTGTTGATACCAATCCATTAAATAATTTCTGAGAAAACGAGATGCAGATGATGAATGTTCGTAAAGAGTCACCAATTTATGGACCATCTGGCTATAATCAATACTATCAAACGATTTTGGGAAAATAGGTATTTTATCATCATCCATAGCCTTACGAATATCTGTAGTAGTGAGGCAGATTCATAACTGTGATAACGACGGATGGCCGATTGGCAGCATGTTAATAACTTATTTTAGGTTAGGTATTCTTGAATTTGCACGCGTGCAATTTTCTTCAGGAACTTTGCTAAGACGTGAAAAATACTAATTGGCCTGAAGTTCTGGTGAAGTCTTCTTGGCAGTGGGTGACACAATAGCCATTTTACATGCAGTAGGAAATGTAAAAAATGTGAGGGAATTATTTATAACTAGCTGACCCGACAGACGTTGTCCTGTCCAAATTTCAATAAATTTGTTTGTGATCTTTTTGCGAATTTGCGAAAAGCTATTAAAAATTTGTAAACAAAGTAAAAATGAGGAAAAACACGTATTTCTCAGGCCATTGATGTTCAATTTGAGAAGAATATTCATTCCAATGCTTTATGATATTGGACCATACCCTTCGCCAGGTGCTCCTACCCCGCCTTAAAAGTGTACAGAGAAAAATTTTCTTCTACGAATTAAGCTGAGGTGAACAGTGAAACCCGTTTTCTGATCGAACATAACCCTACCGAGTTAGAGTCGAACTATAGTGTGAAACATCTAGTGTCTCGTTCGAATAAAAAGGCTAAAAAAAATTGAGTATGGGGATGGCAATTTAACCCTCAGAATATAGGAGTGTGCGTACTCAAACTTCTTCTCAGGACGTAAAGAATTCGATTCTTCCAATGTGTACCTGATCATACAGTTGGAACCCCCCCCCCTCCAGATTTCATCCGCTTAATTGAAATAAACATTGTTAATAAAATATTTTTCGAGTATCATAATGCATCGTTTACGATATCTCTCATGTCTGGAAGTGTCGGACTTAAAGTTGAATAAAAAGTGGGCAATGCCCTCTTTTTATTGTAGATACTTTATGATTTTAGGTTTTTTCCACTTTAAGATATATTAAGTGGCGTTGTGTGTACAATGAGATTTGTATATACAACACAAAAATGATTGAACTTTTCGACCCAGCGATCAAAGAGGTCTCATCAGTTATCTTTGATCGCCTACTATAGAACTTCAATGATGGAGGTAAAAAGTAACTGTGAATTATATGGTAGCAAGATTTCTCTTTGCACTTTTAAATTGGGTGATTGTTCCCCTTTTTTTAACTGGCGGGATATGGATAAACCAAGTAGAAATTATATGAAGGAGACTGAAAATAATTTCAATAATTTTACAAAATGCATTTTAAGTGCAAAGAAATGATTAAACTTTTCGACCCAGCGATCAGAGAGGTCTCATCAGTCTGTTTGATGAGAAATCTCCTTCATATATAACACCTCTACATGAGTTTTTTTATCTCTATAATTTCCTCACAATAAAACTTTCCCAAAGTCAAGACCAAGCTAAACCGAAGACGATAGAATCATTGCCTTCTTCAAAACGTATGTTACCCTCTAAATACCTCACACCTAAATGAACTTTTTACACCTAATTTCTACTTAAACAACGACAAACTGAATTTTCCCCAAAGTTTAGATATACTGAAATCACTTTATTTCATTCAAAGATGGTAGATTCATCCCCAAAATTACACCCTATTCCCCTATTATCCCGTATTACACACTAAATGAGACTTTCCAAAGTCAAAATCGCTTTCTCGCTACCGAAAACGGTAATCCACCACATTTTATCAAAATCTTGGGTTCCATTTTCAAGATAAAATTTTTACAAATGTACAAGCGAATTGCTCGTTTAATAGTATTCGAATATTAGTCCGCGACACTTCCTTTTTGATATACATACATACATACAAGGGTATACCTGCAAGCTCAACTTAATGTAAATTTAAAGTAAAATGTTAACATAAAGAACTGAAACCTAACGTAAAGGTTTCACGTGAATACTGTAATAAATTTCTTCAGCTCAGTATCCCTAAAAATTTAACTTCCTTTGAAATCCCTTTGGAATCATAAATAATTCCCGTATACCCACATACATTGACTCCTCCCGAGTCCCGACCACATTCAGTGCTAAGTTAATGTACAGTCAACACATGCCTCTTTCGGAAGAGGAGCAATGGGTTAAAGTTTTACGGAACAAATTCAATAGTCAAGTCGTTAAGGACACACGGTCGATATCGAATTTTTTTTAAATTTGTCTTCACCTCCTCTTATCCTTTTGCTTTTTGTTCTGTGCTATTTTATATTTCGTGTGTTTTCTTCTCTTTTATTTTTTTTTGCAGCAAAAACTGTATTACTTTCATATGCAGCCCTTAGGGCATATGGTGGACACTATCAATTGAGCAACACACTAACGCCCGCCCACCCGCCGCGCTACTCGCCGGAATATTACCATAGCACTATCGTTCGTGTATATCATTTTGAAATGGTCGCATATGTGCGAAGGATATTGATCATGGGTTCAAGTCACGTTCGTCTACCGGAACGAAATGCGGTTTCGATAAACAACATTTGGGTCGCCTTTAGCAAATATTTGAAGAATATTTGATAACTGACTTGCTGCGTCCAGATATATATGAACTTACTTTTTCTTCTTATATCCTCCCCCCCCCCCCCCAAACCCTACCTTCTGCCGACATTTCGAGTCATAAGACAGAGGCTAACTTGAAATTCATTTTTTTTCAGATTTTGTTTTTTGCCTTCACTTCCTTTTCTATACCCTTGTACGAAATATGCCCATAGATAAAAAAATCTAGAGGTCAGAAGGATTGAAATTTTTTCTAGTGATCTAATATGTTTGACACGTCTAGTGATGGAGAGAGTTAGTACATACATATATACCTTCAGGACAGATGTCGGCATTTTTGAGGCTACATTAACTGTTGACTGAGAAAGAGGAGAGAACTCTCATTTATTTTTATTGCTTAGAGTCTGGATTGAGTAGGATTGATTTTTTTTTTAAAGGAAATCATGCGCTATAACTATAGTCAAATGTATGCATATTTACATATTGGTTCTGTTTATAGAGTGAAACTAAACTGAGCTTTAAAATATCACAGCGTTTTCTGGGTGATTCATCTGTAACCATCGCCATTAAATCTTACACTAATACTCATAATGCGTGGAGCGATTGAGCGACCACAAATATATAAAAACTTTGTTCAATCGGTCAATTTAATTGACACTTTATTTAAATTTTTTTTTTTAATCGAGGAGCATAGAAGAAGGAATGGCAGACTTCCAATAGAGCCAATTTCATTAAATATCTTTTAGCTTTCCTATATGCGGTATCCTATGAAGTAATTCTCCAGATACGACGACGTTCTATTTTTTGCGCGTCTCATTCTGACTATTCCCAAAAATTTTCCTTCGAGCGAGACTCAGGCAATCATTGGATTTTCATGTGAGAGAAGATACACAAATTCTTGGATTAGTGGTTTATGTAGTTTTTCTGATGTTTTTCGCATGCATTGTGTTTATTATTTGGGCTTTGAAGACCGTAAAAGAGCGTTTACAATTCCAGAGAAGAGTGGAGTCACCAGATTGCATTGGCTCTCCTTGTCTCAATATTGCACTCTAATATAAGTTCTTCGCGCTTCCCACCAGACTGGATTTCACAGAGTAGCGTTAGATGTAAAAAATGTCTAATCTCACGTTAGTGAGATGATGAGAGAAAATGTAATCTGGTGAGCCGACTCTACTCCAGGCGCGTATTAGGGTGGGGGGGGGGGGCGGTAGATGGCAGCGGGAAATTCTGTGCCAAAACAGGTAGTCGAAATCGGCGATTGTGAAAAAAGAAGTTACTGAGATTTCAATTGTTATTAGTTTTGAGCGTTTTGAAACAGATTTTTATCGAGAATATTTTATATTATTTTGAAAGAATTGCAATGGTCCAAAGTGTGGAAAGGAAAAATTTAAAATACAGAAGTTAACTAAATTCAAATCCAAATAATTTCCAAAAATATCACAACTTTGCCATTCTAATTTAAGCGCCTCGAAATATGCATCCAAACTTTGTTTTTTTTTGTCAACTCGTCTATACTGGTTGTCTTTTATATCATAAATTATTTTATCAATTTTTCATCAAAATTCATTGTTCGAAATTGACAAACCTTGACAAAAATGCTACAACAATTTCGTTCGTTTCATTTTGTTCGCGACGACGGTAAAATTAGAAATTGATCAATCCCGACGGCAACTTCGTCCACCACCGCTGACCATCAGCTGTCGAAATTTGGGCATTCGCATAAGACGCTCTGCTTTTAGAAGTTTGACAGCGGCACTTTTTCGTCGTTTGCCGTTGATCGTCGTAATTGTATTTAAGCCTTGACTTACAAATTTTGTTTTACGGTTCTTCCATCTTCCAATAGAACCAGTTCCATGCAATCAACGTCTAGCCACCCGTTGATTTTCCATAGCGACACTGATTCAAGAGTTGTTCAAAATTTTTACGTTCGTAGGGAAGCATTAAATTTTTCTTAGAAATACACTTCCAACTTGTTCTTAAGAATTTGAATGAATATCTATTCACCGACAACGGTGTAAACGAATTGGTCAGCGTTGCCAATTGAGCCGAAAATCGACTAATTTGGCGATTTTTAGGTGATTTTGATATTTCGTCAGCCGATTTTGGGATTGACGCTAGCTACACCTAGTTTACCCGGGGGTTAGACGTAATAGTACAGCTTACATGCAAGCTGCTCTGCCATACTTCTTGGACGTGTAACCTCTACTGCCATGCTGGCAGCTCAGCTTTCAGCGAACTTGTATGATGAAAAACCATGGCAGCTGAGGGGGTAGTAATTTGACATTATACAGTTTTCAAGATGGCGGAAAAGAAATTCTGGAGAGAATTTAATAAATTTATTCTGGAAAAATGATATTTTCTGGGATCATTTGAATTACATCATTTACCAACACCTTCCTCTTCATTTTTTCTTGGGTCTTTATCATTCTGCTACTACTTTTATTGCTATAATTTTCCAATATACGTAAGACTTTACGCCTCAATGCCATTTTTCAAATGAACCGGAAGATGATAAGACGTCAAAGGAACTGCCTTCTGATGTCAAGTTGAAAATCGCGTTGGATGCAAGCTGTACTATCTCGTGTAATCCCCGGGTTAGTATGCTTTGGCGATCGGATGTATTTTGAACCACTTTCTTGGTTGAAAAAGTGTATTTTTTCCTCTCGTGATAGTGCGAAATTGATGCGTCGTTGAAAATGACTTCCTATGAGAAAAAACTTCACAATAGAGCACTTATGTCTCTGAAAGAAAGAGCGGAAAAATATATGCAAAATGTAGTAACTGGGGTGTATGTCACCCGAATACATGAAAACGGGTTTTCCGACAACAAAAACGTCCCGAGAAAGTTTTCTGAGTCAGGAAAAGAATACACCACTCGATAGTACTATCGGCAAGAACTTTTATGCTGGTTTTGCATTTACGTTCATACGAGGAGTTTGCATTATTTTGTATAGAATGGAATTTGGAATTTGCCAATTTTTAGTCGATTTAGCCGATTTTAGAAGGAAATTATTGGCAACACTGCAATTTGATTCTGGTGGCTCACTCTTTCGGACAAAGGCACAAGCATTCAGTTTTCTTAGAAAGATCTGAAAATTTTTCTTTAGATTTTTCTTTAGATTTTTCATGCACTATTGGTGGCGGACAATGATTCCAAAGAGTTATGTTGATTCAGGTGCCTTGGCTGATCTGGGTCGCTAAATATATTTATGAGCGTTGGCAAGCATACATTTTGTTCTTAGAAATTTACTTAAACATTTTTCTACACTACACTATTAGTTGCTGAAAACGATCAGTTGGATTAATGCCACTAAAATTGGTTCTACAATTTTTCTTTCCAATTTTTACGGCAAAAATATAAAAATAAAAACCATTCGCTTTCCTCTACGGTAGTTGCCGTTGCTTTGCTTGTACTTTCGTATTAATTAATGTAGTATTTTTTAATTTAACTTATTGTTTACTTTTAATTTGTAGGCGAAGGATAAACTTGCTACACTAGTTAGCGATGGAGGTAGAAATAGTAGCGAAAATGGAAAGCAGAAGACTGATTAAACCATTGACAACTTTTTTCAGAAGAAAGCAAGATCAGTTAAGCTCCCATCAAAAGATACAGTCATGACATATCATGCATTTCTACTCCTATTCCTTTGAATGTAACCCAAATTGCAAGCTCTCACTCACAGTCAATTACTTCACCCGTGATAGAATTGGTTGCGTCACATCTATTTCTATAATATCTGCACGAGAAACAGAATCTGGATATAAGTCCTTAATGTCTGTCCACTCTGAGATCGACATTGATATGGATAATATTATCGACAGGCTTTCCAAATCAAGCCGAAAATTGGGTTTTGTGGTATCTAACTTAAATATGATAAAAAAAATTAAAAGCGACTATTACCCCCCCCCCCCCCCCAGGCTGAAGGTCTGGAAACGCGCCTGCTCTACTCTGCCATTGTAAACGCACCTGTAATTTTCCCCCGACAAAAATCGAGGCGGGAAATCTAACTGGATCTCCCCACCAAATAATAAATAAATAATAATATGATCCCGTTCAGGTGGACATATAATATCTACAGATCTTCTATCTCTAACCGCACAGTAAAACTGAAGTAGAGTGGGATCTCCTAGATATTTTCATGCAAAATCTAGTTGGAATCATTTAAGAGGAGTCAGTACTCAGCAAAAGCTTCAATTTAGATACCAGCGAGCCTGTAGGCAATAAAACTTACTATACGTAAGTTTCTGTCCTGAAAGTATGAAATTAGCCTAGACCTAGACCACAAGTCACATTAGAGACATCTAGCGTAAAAGACAGAAACCCAACATGCGACAATTTAAGGCGAAAATGAAATTTTGCAGTTCAAAGAAATTAAACATTTTTAACGAGAATTAATTCTCCTAAATTTTATTTTGCACATAATTGGTAAATATACTATTTTGCTTTATATTCCAACAACTTTCAACGAAATATTGGAATTTCTTGTCAGTGAAATATCGAGAGAAAACCAAGTAATAATAGAGTTAAACAATTAAAAAACGCGCTACTAAAAATGAAAAAAACTCGACGTTATTTGCTGGATTTAGGCTTTATCTTTCTAAAATAGTCACAATCTAAAGAAATGAGAATACCTACTAACAGGAATTTGATTTGAAAAAAATCAATTTTTACCATTTTTACAAGATTCCGAGCTAATATCTCCATTCCAATACATTTTTTTTATTTTTCTCGACGTTATTTACTAGACCTCTTCGCATTGAAAAATGTATGAAACTTGCAAATCTTGGTACTGACTCCTCTTAAGCAAAAATCCAGCTGAATATTATAATTGCATTTCCAGTGAATATGTAACAGATTTCTGGACATGGATGCTATACATCCAGTCTTATTTTATGAACTGGGTTTCAAGATAAATTTAAATGTGATTTCGCTTTTGTCAACTGGATTAACTATTTAATTTCAAAATGTATTTCTCGATAATTAAGAAAATTTCCTAGTTTATCCAGCCAGAGTTTATAGTTAAATATATCACTTAAGTTGACAGTCAATTTAAGCTGAATTCAGTTTAATTCAACAGGAATCCAAATTTCACAATCAGAACAGATTTTTAGTTAAATTAAAAACTTTCATTTAATTTCACTAGAAATCTGATCTCGTTGTGAAAACTACATTCGTGTTTATCCTAGTCTCTTATATCCTGTACGCTGTATAATATAACAAAACATTTATTAGAGGCGACAGTATACAAGATTACAATCTTTTATTATACCTAAAAATAATTGGAATAAAACGTGGAGGAAGTATTTAAAAGAATATCAAAAGCTATAAATAATTCAGAAGTAACTTATGATAATAATAATAAACATATAACAGATCTGATACTAGAATTAGATACTAACAAATGCCATAGAAAAACAAAAACCAAAAGAGAGCTGCAATAATTAACAATAGTTCTCTGCTGTGAGAAGTGATCCTGACAAGACAATCAAGGAAATTATATTACGGGCGTCTAATTAAGAAATGTGCATCAACGAGGCTCTTAAAGGAATTGACAGTACGTGCATGCTGGATACTAGATGGGAGAGCATTCCAAGAGCGCGCAGTCTGGACGAGATAAGAGCCCTCCATGACAAGCCTAGTAAAACGAGGAAAAATAATGTTCCTGTATCTATGTGAATTAGTGAAATTAATTATTTTACTAAGGTAGTATTTTTCATTATCTTTTTGCAGGTTAAAAAAGAGCACTAACGCTCTCTTCTTGAGATATGTAGTAAGCGGGCACCCCACCAGCTGATCGCGTTAAGGCAAGACATGGTCATATCTGCGAAGTCCGAAGATGAAACGCAAGCAATCATTGAACGCGACCTCTATTTTACCGGTACAAATACTATCAAGTCGAGGGAAAATTAAACGTCCTCATGTGAAGTATGGCAGAATTAGTGTCTTAACCAGATTTAAATGAGTTGCTTGTGGCAAAATACTGACTGAGAGCCAGAGCCTTCGAACTCCGGAGAAAATTTTACTAATTTTTGATTTTGTATTGTCACAGCAGCTCATATTTTGGTTCAACAGAATACCCAAATTTTTCACTTTACTAGTACGAGATAATGTTTTACCATCCAGGATTACGGGTGGGATATCAGACGAAAGGAGTGGAATGTTGTGAAAAATAATATATTGAGACTTAGAGGGATTCAATCTCAATGCATTAATCTTGGACCATGCATCGATTTTGCTCAAATCGTCATTAATACGGGCGATGCCATCTTCAAACAGGGCAATAGGTCTGTTTAGATAAAGCTGCACATCATCTGCGTATAAGTGAATCCTGACATCACATCCAACTAGAGGAAGGTCATTAATAAATAAACTAAATAGCAACGGCCACCAAGATTGAACCCTGAGGTACACCAGTCGGGATAGGAAGTGAATCCGACAACCTATCATCCACCTTCACCCGTTTATGGCGTTCTGACAAGAAACTCCCGATCAGAGCAGAAGCGGAAGAAGTAAATCCAAGAAAATTAGATAGCTTATGCTGTAACAAGCTGTGAATTACACTATCGAAAGCCTTTGAGAAATCAAGCAGAACTAAAACGGTAGCGTTATCCTGGTCTAAGGCTGCTCTTATATCACTAATCATTTTAAGTATAGCAGTCTCGCAGCTATGAGAACGCCGGAAAACGGACTGCCAAACATGACAATAGCTTGTTACTTTCCATGTGACCAATAATCTGGAAGCTAATTAGCTTTTCCAAAACTTTAGACATGAAACTTAATATACTGACTGGCCTAAAATAAGCTGTAGATTCCGGAGAAGGTTTTTTGTCAATTGGCAATACCAAAGCCGCTTTCCAAGACTTAGAAAAACAAGAGGACATTAAACAAGAGTTCAGGATATGAAGAATGTATCTGTCGACCATTGGAAGCAGAATCTTAATAAAATGCGGAGACAGACAATCAGGTCCAACAGCATGAGATCTAATACCATAAATGGAAGTAAACAATTCACTTCGATCTACACCGCGAAAAGAAAAAGATGGGCTAATGCAACTGGCGTCACTTACAGTAGAATCAATATAACTCGAGTTAGAAGTCCTAGCATGCTCATCGTTCAATTGAGTGGTAAAAAGTCTATTTAGATTATTGGGATCCTGCTCGCAGTTAGTTTTATCTTTCCCGTAAACTCCTGCTTTTCTTAGGTTCTGCCACAAAATTCTTGGTTGCAAGTCACTATGAAATTTGGTGCAAAAGTATCGACGTTTAGCTATGCGGACAGCCATAGTGGCCCTATTTCGTGCTGCATGGTACATGTTTAAAGCTTCACCCGTTTTAAGCCGCCTGCAGCGCTGGTACAAGAACTCCCTCTCATCAATAAGAGCTTGAATACTCCGCGAGAACCAAGGGCAGAGATTCTTACGCATAGATTTAGTTTTAATTGGCACATATTTATTGAATAAATAGCTACACAAGGAGGAGAATATGTCGACTTGGCTATCGATTGACGAAGAATAGTAGATAGAATCCCATGGTAAACCAGAACACTCATCCAAGAAGGCTGCCATGTCGATATGATTGAAGTCACGATAAGAGTAAGTCCTAGGTGATGGCTTAAGTGGAAGATTTAGGGAAAGAAAAAGTATGTCATGGTCCAGGTTACTAAAAGGGCACATTTGGTCTTAGAAGTTAACTATACTTATGTCTGAAGCCAGAAACAAGTCAAGCTGGGAAGGATTCGACGTATTATGATAGGTAGGATGCTTGTTCACCACATTCAGATTCAGTGTATCAAGAAGATGAATGAATTGGTTCACAGGGTAAAGATCACGTAATATATCAATATTAAAATCACCTGCGACGATCACATTTGAGAAACGCTGTCTAAAATATGATACTGTGTCCCCGATCTCTTGAGCCACTTCATAGTTAAATCTGCTGGGAGGACAGTACACGGCAGATAGGATGCATTTATTACCACAACAATACACTTCCACCCCAACGAACTCAATTACATCACCCACAGATGAGAAAACCTGTCTTGATTTGAGACTTGACGAAAATCACCACTCCTCCCCCCAAACGATTCCTACGATCATTCCGAAACACGTTATAGCCCGGAATTGAGATGTGCGAGGATGGAATGACTTCGCATAACCAAGTATCGCTAACCAGAACTACGTGTACGTCAGTCGTCCCAGGGAAAATGTAACGAAAATCATCAATTTTATTGCGCAAACTACGAGCGTTTAATGAACACACATTTAAACCCTGAAAGCGACCACTTATAATATTAAATAAGACCCTTACCCTGTCCAAACCTGCATAATTATCTTGGATCAGTGGAAGAAAGCAACTGTCGAATCACTCTCACAACTGAGTAGAACAAGACAAACCACACGCAGATGTACATATATCATCGCAGTTCGTGAAAGAAACTTAAACATATTAAGGAAAATTAAAAGAAAAAAATAAAATATTGAAAATCAATTAATAATAAATAAATATATATATCTAACTAATAAAGTTCAATCTAATCTAATTAAATCTTCATATACATGTCCATGACTAACATTTTACTAATTTATTTGTAAGATTTTCAATTGGCATTTTGTTCACACAAACAATCAAGTTTAGGCGCTGCGTAATCCCGTAAATCAGAATTGGACAAACGAAAATGCCTAGAAGAACATATAATATAAAAACGGCATTAGTTCTTATCAGGAAATAATTTTTTTTATTTTTAAGGGGAAAGAATTAGCCAAAACTGGATAATTTCATTATACGCTTATTTATTGAATTTTTTAAGAGTACTTGTTGCAAAAACAAAGACTAAAAAATAAATAAACAATAATATTTCCGTTTAAAATTAAATTATTGGTGTATCCTTAGTCACAGCCAATTCAATTAATCTACAACCAGAGTTTTGCTATATATAGGGACCCTACCCCTAATGGATTTACTTTTTTGCTTTTGTTGATAAAAATGTAAAAAAAATTTAAAAAATTGAATAGATAGCGAGCCTTATACAATATGTCGGTGTACATCTTCGCATGTTTCTATAAAAATATTGTCTAAAGCAAGGGTCGCTCAGATCTACAGATAATTATGAGTTGAGCCCCACTTTTTTTATAATGGCATTGATGTCAGTTTCAAGCTAAAAATACGAAAAGTACAAAACAGCATTAGTGACATTAAAAATGTTTTGAGGTTTCTTTCTTGCCACTCCTGCATGCGAATCACTTTATTTACCTGATAATCAAATTCTAAATAACATAAAGTATTAAATTAATAAATACTTGAAACACTTCAGCACATCCGTAGACTTTTACTCCGCTATACTAAATGACCACAACTCAGTCCGCGTGTATCCTAAAGAATAAATCCAATGTTCAATGCTCAGATTTGTGAATCCCCAATGCAGTACCAGTAATGGTCAAAATGGTAGTCCAGCTCCTAGCTCTTCGGAGCCCGCTGAATTTATTCTTGTTCGCGACGGTCCTGCGACTGTGACCAGTGGCGATGTTTAGCTTTAAAGATAACTAAAGCTGCCTTTCGCTTGATTGTACGGGCAGTGGAGTGCAGCAGCTTATTCTGGATGTGTATCTGAAAGCTATAGGTTTGCTGCTTTATTCACTCAACCTTGCTGGCCTTGATGCGGTGTAAGCTGAAGTCAACTCATCACTTTCTTCGAGACACTTGATCGACTTTTCACTTTCTTTTTCTCTTCAACTCACCGTTGGAATGTATTTATGAACACAACTGGTTCTAGTTTGAGTTGCCTGGTTGAAACCAGGTGAAGCGACAGAGGAGATGTAGTAAAATGGTCAAAACGAACTTCACAAAAATGTTGGAGATTTTGGAGCAGCTCTCAGGAAGGAACTAGAACGTAACTACCAGGATTGATCTCGAAGATTATCTGACGGAGAGTCGAGAAGTCATTTTCCAAAGTAGCGTAGATTTTGCTGAAGAGAATTGTAAGGAGCTTGCCATTAAAGCGCAACATTAGCGTCGCATTCGGAGAGAGATAAGATGTCTGACGAAAATTGCGAAGATGCCGGCTTAGTTTTACTGAATGTGGAAGGTCCCTTACAACTTCTGCACTTTATTCAATATTTCAGCCAACCTGATTCAGTCCCGAATCGGCGTTATGTTATAAGTCCTCCTTACCGTGGCCATCAGCGGCGTCACTTGCAAGAGAAGTTTCTCCAAGTCGAAACTTATAAAGAATTATCTACGGTCGAGGATGGTGGATTCTAAATTGAACAATATGGCGATTTTGTACATTCAACGAGATCTGACTATCTCAATCGACTCCGACAGTGCGATCAACGAATTTGTTAGTAAGAAAGCTCAGATTTTTGTGAACATTTTTAACTTTATCCATTTAACATAGCGTATGTCAATTACAGGTTTTAATAATTAACATGTTTCACGTCAGTTCCTGTGTTGAAATTTTTCATCGAAGAATCAGAGCACCATTTTCAAAGTTTTCTTCGACAACGACATAGTGGAATACTTGCCAATATTCAAAGAAAGGAAGTGTATGAAGCACCATTACGAATTTATTCTTCACATCGCATAGTCTTATCAATGGTGTCTCTCTTGGACTTATATCACATAGACGAGCTTCAATTAACCTAATTCTTCTCGTAGAAATGTTTACTTTAACTTCAAGCAAAATGGATTGGACACCCGCGCATCATACTAAAACTTATTTTGATTTTGCATGTCCATCTCTCCTCGTCCGTCCGTCCGTCTGTCTGTCTGTATGTCCGTCCACACAATAACTGAAGAACGTGTTCACTAAGAAAGTTGAAATTGTGTACGCGGCCTTTTTTAGAAAAAAAATGGTAATTTAAGTTCGAAGATCGGGAAAATCTGGTAACTCCTTCGTGGGATTGCCATACAAAAATTTTATTTTTCATTACACTGCCAGAAAACTCATCAACGTAGGGAGCTGACATTTTGTACGCGTTGTTTTCATAAAAATAGCAAATGAAATTTTTAAAATTAGCTAATTCGGGCAACCCCTTCTTGGTGTTGCAATATAAAAATTTAGGATTTTTATGTATACTGTGAAAACGATCAGTCTTAGTCGTTTTTATTGTACTGAAAAGTTCTTCAGAATATGAAATTCTATAAAATTGTTAATAATCAATTTTACTGCCCGACGAATCGTTCTGAAAATATCGGCAAAGAGCACTTGAGAAATCAAACATGCACAGAAGGGTGACCATATGAAATTACATACCGACATTTGTCTAGGGTATCATAAGAATTGGTCGAACCAATTCTAGCTTTTTTTTTGGTTCTAAATCATATTGAAGCTATAAGTAGCATACATTTTGACAACCTTTTTATTTTTCCTGTATCACTTGGTATAATTTTGCTTTTCCAATGTCATGGTTATGGTCTCTTTGTTGATTAATTTTTAATTACATATACATACACGGAATATTTCTGCATCGGACCACTTCGAATTAATCAGCTTATATACAAAATTTTATATAGGAGTTATCCGATACAGACTTCTTTTACTGTGCCCTCGCTTTCCTCAGAGGCCTAGGCTCTAGACGGGTAACAGGGTCATAATACTGGTGAATCGACAAAACAAATATATCCTTTGGTATTTCATAATCCATCTCAAGAGCACCCTCTTACCAGCCAGCTTTCTTACTCACAGTATTTAATTGAGAGCAGGCTTAAGGTGAAACTACACAGAGAGAGACTTTGGCCTCCAGAGCTAACTTTTACAATGTCTAGAAATGCAGAGACCCACTTTGCAGATGTAGAAATCTCTAAAGATACCCAATCTTCAAACACTTTTTTGATCTCTCGTCCCTCCCATATATGGGTCCACTCAACATTCTTCCTTTCCCAACCAGGAAAAAGAACTTTTTTTCGCCAATAAAGGTCTGGTTATTTTTGATATAATAAAATCGACTTCAAAAATATAAACTAAAGCAGTAAAGAGTTGAAAACAAAAGAAAAAGTTACAATTGGTCTGAGACCAATAATATTATACTTGGAAAAAAAAAGTCACATATAGTGACAACCAAATATTTTGTATTGCAACACCAAGATTCAGTTCATTTTTTAAATTTTACTTACTATTTTTATGAAAACATAGTGTACAAAATTTCAGCTCTTATCGTCGACGCGTTCTCAGGCACTGTCAAAATATATACTAAAACCCAAAAATTTTGTATGGCAACACCAATTTGGTAAATTTTTTAACTTGCATTTGCTTGCTCGGGCTGTGCACAAATATATAGTGAAAAAAGAAAATTTTTTATGGTAACCCTGTGTGTTGCCTGATTTGTTTCATTTGCGAACGTAAATTTTTTCAAAAGCCCATGTACAAATTTTCAGCAATTCTAAGTGAACGTGTTCTTCTTATACGTGGGTCTCTAATCCATTCTACTCTACCATCATTAATTCTATCATTACAAACGGAATGACAAATTTTTAGTCAGTAAATTTTGTTTAAGACATAGAACTTTTAGCAAAATGTTTATCTTTACAAGATTTTTGCTAAACATCCTTTAATCCTTCCATTTATATAAAAAATGTTCTTTTCGAACTGGTAAAAGTTACAAAAAATTTCAAATCGTAATAAATCGTGTTTCAGGGAAGCTTTTTCAATTTTACAAATCAAATTAAATCACAGCAATTTAATTATTTTTAATATCAAACCTAAAAAATATTCACAATTGCAACGACGTTTTTCAAATGAAGTAAAAAAAACAAATTTTCGCACACCTCCAACGATGAGTCTACCTTTAAAGCAATTTTATCACTGAGAATATATTACAGCGATGCTCTGAATTTGACCTGATGCTTATGTTGCTTGAGGTTATGTAAAAAAAAAAACAATTGCGAGCAAAATTATATGGTGTTACTGAAATACGCTCATTTTTAAAGGGCGCGACCGAAGTTTTCTACAAAAACTTAATATGAGCATGACTGAGAGATAAACGTCGTTTATGGAATAGAACACAGACGAAAATGTTCCAAAAATAAGGAGAACTGCCTGCTTTTCTGAAGGGAGGATATAAATAAGCTTAGAACAGTCCGAAATATTCCCCTGCTTAAGAGAAGGATAAGTTTCGTAAAAGTTTTTTGAGAAAATTCTCAATGCTGGTAAACAAAGGAAGAAAAAGTTTTGAAAGCTTTTTGTGTATTTCTACAAATAGCCTCCACAGGAAAATCTTTAGTTGCTCTAGACGACTCGAAGTGCGAGTCTTCTTAAACCTCGTATAGTTAATATATTTTTTATCACGTATTTCTTAGGAGTTCTTTTTGTATTATGCTCATTTGTGCTTGTACTTGTTTCTGTCTGTTAGTCTTTTTGTCATTTTGGACAGAACGCAGTGTCCACATAATAACTCGAGGATTTTTTTTAAATTTTGTACACGTATTTTTAATACGAATTGGTTGAAAGTAGATAACTACTTTATAGGGTTGCCATATAAAAATTTCGTGTTACACTCTATATTTGGCAAATGCTTGAGAGCTTGCTGCAATAGAGGCATCAAATTTTGGGTGCAGTAATTATATTACAATTGCAGGAGAAATTTCAAAAATTATTTAACCGGATAGAATTGCCATACGAAAATTCCCTTTTTCATGAATACTGAGAAAACGGTTACTCACATTGGTTTTGATCCGTCATGTAGTATTTTCTCTTATCAACTGGCATGCCTGTAATGAACCCAAAATTGACTAGCAATTTATGGCATTTCTTTCACTTTCTGACTGTACATAATTACCATAACCTCATTTTTAAGTTTTCTTAATTTGCCTGTCAATATTAATTCCTTCAATAAATATATGGAAAACGTCATTATGAAGATAAACAGAAATCACATCCCACAGATTTTTATATTGAGAAAATCCATCGCTAATGGAAAGTAAAAAGATTTAGAATTATATGGAAAGGGGAATGCACACTTTTCATACAACTAGAGGCCCAACATCAACAGACATGATAAATGTCTTAAACGATGCATTATGATACTCTGAAGAAGTTTTTATTAAAAATGTTTATTTCAAATAGGGGGGGGGGAAAGCTTTGGCGATCGGATCTTGCTTGAGCTTGGACTTTTCTACTTCTCTTGATTGCGCGGAATTGGTGAGTCGTGGAAAATGCCTTCCTATGAAAGAAGAACTGCAAAATATATACGAAATATAGTAACTGGGGTGTATATGACCTAAGTACATGAAAATGGGTTTTCCGGGGCAAAAACGTCCCGAGAAATATTTCTGAATCGGGAAAAAATACACCACCCAATAATACTCCGCGAAACCTTTCATTTCATATGCAACATGCCATATTGGAACCACCACCCCCACCCCATCACCCCCGGGGGCTCATATCCCTACCCTACAGAGAAAAATTTCTTCTACGAATTTTGGCTGTTAATGAGCTGAGGGGAACAGTGAAACCCGTTTTCCGATTGGACAAAACCCTACCGATTTAGAGCCGATCTATAGTGCGAAGTATCTAGTACCTCAGTTTGATTAAAAATGAAGAAAATACTAAAAAATTGTGTATTTACTATTTAAGCCCCCAAATATAGGAGTGTGGGTAGGTACTCAAACTTCTTCTCAGGACCTAAGGAATTCGATTTTCTACTAGATTTTCCAAAATGTACTAGATCATCATTATTAATAAAATATGTTCAGAGTATTACAATGCATCGTTTAAGACAGCTCTCATGTGTGGGGAGGAGTCCGGCCTATAATCGGCATTGCCCTTTGCGAGCTTAATCCAAACATTAAAACAATTAGCTTATTCATAAATAGAAAATCATAAGGAAATCATTTTAGAAGACTTCAAATAGAGGAATTACATGGAAAGTGTTTTTGGAATTCAGAATGGGTGAGAGGGGTGGGGGATTTATCACATTTAGATAATTCCGAGTTCAATAAGGCCGTTTCTCTCTAGATATAGCGATTTTTTTTTTATGTAGAATTTGGCTGAATAAATTTTCAGGCATTTTGTTCCCCTTCTTAGTTTCCACAATTTTTATTATATTTATTTCAAACCATCAGCAAAATATTAGAAACTCTTCCATTCAAATGCTACCGGACTTAAATTTTTGAGAAAGGTGTGGCGTTCGTTTTTTAAAATCCAAATTTTTTTGATATTGTTCATGTTATAATTACTTTTATGACCTTAAAATTGAGACCCCTTGTAACTTCAATGAAATTTATTACTTACACACGTTTATTTCAACACGAGAATGAAGAAAGTAGCCATAAAACCGCATAAGTTCCGTGAGTAGTTTATTTTGTAAAAATCCATCCTCTATCTTGATAAAAAGTGAATGATTTATTAATTTTAATTCCCAAAAGCTTTTCGTGGTGACGACCAGATCCAGTAGTCTAAGCATATACTCAGTTTTGTATATATGTATGTGCATAGTTTTTAACGTAATTTGATACATGATGATAATAAAACGGTATCATTCGTCTTCTTATAACCGCCAGTGACGACACACAAAAAATAAATAATTTTTTTATTAATAAATAAAAAGAGTTTTTTATTTTTGCTTTATTTTTGCAAGTCACTACTAAGATTTCCTTTTCTCTATTACATGTGAGAAAATATATTTAATTCGATGTTAATTACAATATTGATGAATTGCCATCAATTACATCGCCACATTTACAAACATACATATGTACGAAAATTGATGACCCCGAAAAAGAACATCAGCATCAAGCAATAAGACATGATCTTTGGTTGGAGATTTAATTAAAGATGTAAATTTAAAAAAAAATTATATATTCTTTTTATAAATATATATGTATATTATAAACATTTTTATACAAAACTATATTTATATACAATTTCTCCGTGTTTACGAAGTAATAGTAATTGTATTACGTATAGTGTTTAAAAGTGACAAGTGTTATTTTCGTAAAAGTTTTCTATTGTTAATTCCAGTGAAATAGAATGCAGGGTGCAGGTGCTTGAGTAGCAGATAGATCAGGTATGGATGCCGTTGCGGTTACAGTGCCTCTCTTTTGGGCATCATGCTTCAAGCATGGTTTATCCAGGTAGAATCACATTTAAACTGCAAAGGTATTACCCAAATCCAAACGAGGTATGAATACATAGTGCAAGCGTTGTTACTGTAGAGGATTTTAGAACAAAAGTGTTGGACATTATACAAATACTTCTACAATCCGATAAATATGTCACAATTTCGTGTGTAAATTCGTATAAATCCTGATTCAGTGGAGAGCTCAGTGCAGCTCAGTATTTAATGGATTTAATACTTGTTAATTACCAATACCAAGTATTTAAGAATTTTATAATTCCCAGTACTAATACTCCAGTATTAGAATAAAAATTACAAAAATACTTAGAAATATCCGAAAGTATTTAAAAAGTATTTGGGCATTAGTATATAATTCCTTCAAGTCTTTTCAAATACTTTCAATTATATTTAATTATTTTGAAATCTTCAGTACTAAACATAACATTTCAACTCTCTAAAACTCATCTCTTTAAAACAAGATCACCATTTGACCACTCCCATTTCATTTTATGGGACCTTAATTTCAATTTCACCGTCACTTAACATTCTTAGCATTAATATTTCCAGTAAATTAAGCTGGACAGACCACATCTTCTCTGTTGCAAGAGAAGCATCCAAATGTCTTGGATTTCCGAAAAGGTGTAAAAAATATTTCAGCGCATCAAATCTAGTGCTCCTCTACAAGTCCTTCATCAGACCTAGAATGGAATTCAATTCTCACATTTATGCCGGGGCTGGTCGTACAGCCTTGGCTTCATTGGATACTGTCCAAACTCATTGGCGATTTGGCAATTACTTGTCGGAGCGACGCACTCGAGCACCCCCAACAATGTTGGATGCTTGTCGCTCCTTTATTTCTGCACGCATGGTCAATGTTCCGATGAAATATCTAGTCTGATCCCTTGTAGATTAATTTCTGCACGTAACACTCCCGCTGAAACCCGCGCACACGCCTTCACCCTTCTCAATGCTCTCGGCCGTACAGTAAAATTCCGTGATGCTTTTTTATCCCGAATTGTGCGAATGTGGAACAATCTACCATCTTCTGTTTTTTTTCGGTCCTACAATCTGCGAAGGTGCAAGAGCGACATACATCGGCACCTCCGCCACTTTCCTCATGTCCCCTATTCCTTTTCCTATCACCTTCCTGCCATGCTGTGCTTTGCATCATAGGGTGTCCCCTGAGCTTGTCATAATAATATATATAAAAGAAATTACCTTAGAGAGTTTAAAAGAAACTTATAAATTTAAGTTCGAAAATGGAACAAATCGGGTAACTCCCTTGTGAGGTTGCCATACAAAAATTAAGTTTTTCACTATATATTTGGGCACTGCCTGAGAACACGTCGATGTAGAGTACTTAAATTTTGTACACAACGTTTTCATAAAAGTAATTAATACAATTTCAAAAATGGACTAAATCAGGCGACACCTTTTTGGTGTTGCCATATTAAAATTTAGGATTTACTGTAAAAACGATCAATTTTAGCTGTTTTTTACTGATGTACTGAGAATTGTTCATAATATATAATTCTATAAAATTGGTTATAATAATTTTTACTGTCCGACGAACCGTTCTGAAAATAGCAGGCAAAAACACTTGAACAATCAAACATCCTTAGAGGGGTGAACATATAAAATTATATGCATTCATTCTAGGGCATGATACAAAGATAAAAAGGTATGGCCCATTCGAGAGGAATTTTTCTTGCTACGTAATGAGGTGAAAATCTCATTTCGAGCAAATTTGTTTCGAGTTTTTCGTATTTTATTGACGTTTTGAATATATTAAAAAATTTAACAAAACATTAGTTTCACTTTGTTTAAATCACTTTGGGAAAAGTAAACATCTGCTAGTGGGAAATTTAAAGAAATTTCCAAATAGAAAAATTTTTTCACTTTGATAAGGACGATTGAAATTGATACGAACAAATTTCTGACAATTGTCGCCAAAGAAGGCATGCAACCAATTGACAGGTAATTCGGCCATACCTTGTTATTCTTTGTATCATATGCATCTAGGGTATCATACGAATTGGTTCTAGACCAATTTTAGCTTTCTTTCTTGTTATGCATACATTTTTCAATCACCCTATTAATATATAATTTTCATACTTTTATATTTACTATAACTTCCTAAAGGGCAACATGTTTCTTTCAGTCAGCTGTGTGTTGTTTATTTGTCGCAAAGAAAAATGGTGATAATTTTCCTATAAAATTTTCATTCCTATCCCATTTCCTTTTACGAGCCAAATGCAACAGTTGCTGTAAATTTATTTTTAACAACATTCCACCATCCTTCAGGTTTCTTCCCGCAGCCCAGGCCATTTTGTTTTTCATGGGGATTTTATATTATTTAGTATTCATTCTCATTTCCGTTATGATATTTACAATTGATGGTGATAACGTTAAGACATAAAAACCGAATCATTAATAATAACCAACCAACCAGCACAGGAGAAATGTAATCTCCGTAAATCCTGTCTTTCAATCAAATCGTTTGTTCAGATATAGCAGCTACGTACTTTCACGATAAGATACTTCGTGTTGAACTGTTTATTGAAGAAAATTAGGCCTAAATATTTGTCATGTTCGTATGTATGTGTGTATTGTGAGTGCTAATTTATAATAGTATTTGTAAGTAGAACATTAGAAAAAATGTTTCATATCGTATCACATTATGATTATACATATTCCAGGGATTAATCCCTGGATTATTTCGAATGAATATATGATGATTATGAGTGATTCATTAGAATGAGATGAGAATAGCTGAAGAAAATGATTGGTGGTTTCTACTCTTTTTGTCCGTTCATAAAACGCATTAATTATAAGATAAGCAGTAATATCGCTTAATGTTTGCTGAATTTGAGGATTACAAATAATTGAATGGTTTATGTATATATATTGGCAGTAATAATCTTCAATATATTTGAATATTAGATATTTAAGGGAGGGATAGAATAATAACACAGCAAGAAAAAGGTTAAGGCAATTATCTATACACACATAAAGTGAATCGAATAAGTCTTTATAGAAAGTTAGAGAAATTGATTTTTGGGGCGACACTAAATATTAATTCGTAATAAATTAAATACATTTACAAATTAAAATTATAATACTAAATTTTAGGTAATAAAATTATTACAGGTATTTGTTTTTTTGAACACTTTTGCATCTATAACTTGTAACTAATAAAGTAGTCCGATTTTATTTTATTTATTTTACATTTAATGTTGACTATCAGAACCAGCTTAACACAAGCTCGCTGCACGGACATGTTTAATAAATAAACGGTCAATACTACATGCGTTTCATCACTTAGTCGGTGTTTATATTAGTATGTTACACTAAACATAGACTAAACACCAGATAAAATGACATGAAATGCGACATAGAACAAAAATACAAAAATCTAAATTAAATCTAACTAAAAATTTTTATTTTATTTATTTTATTTTATTTTATTTTTTCTCTCCTCGCGTTCGACCATTTTCACTATATTATAAAGACATTTTTTAAAGACATGCTTCGAGTCGCCAACAACAAAATGCTCAGCCAAATTATTAACAGCAATGCACATGCGATTGATAGGTTCATACATGACAAAGTTAGACCTTGAGGAATTGACATGCAATAGAGGAAGCCTTCTTAATTTGTGCCTATTATCACGGAAAGAGATTTTGTCAAGTAGCAACGGGGAATCAAGATTCGCGTTTAACAGTTGGTGAACAAAACCATGCGACGTTTCTAAAGTGAGTCCATATTCATAGGGTGGAAAAATCAATGAATTATTCCAGGGTAGGTGCCTGAGAGCAAATCGTAAAGAGTTTCTCTGAACAGACTCAATGCGCTCGATGTGTGTACCGTAACAAGAAGACCAGACCTGGCTAGCGTATTCAAGAAGCAAGTGTACAAACAAACGCAATGTTATAGTAGGATTCGAAAACTCTCGGGAACAACGTTTTATAAAACCCAGCATAGAGCTACTCCTTGACACCATGTACTTTATATGGGAGATAGAATTCAATCTGTTATCACATTTGACACCCAAGTCATAGACAGAGTCCACCCGGCGAATCGAGGAATCCGAGAACTCATAAACATATGTGATTGGTGTCTGATTCCTATTAAAAAGTCATAACCTCACATTTGTCGATATGGAGTACCAAATTATTGCTGTCGCACCAATTGTAAAAATTTCAAGGTCACCCTGTACCTGTTCACAATCATGAACAGATTTAATCTGAGCGAAAAGCTTAATATCGTCAGCATAAATCAAGACCTTACAGTACAACAGAGACAATGTCATCAATAGACAGAATAAAATCAACGGGGCCAAATGACTCCCTTGAGGTACGCCAGACGAAGACTTCAAGACTCTAGAGATGGAATGGCGAAATAAGATTTGGTATGTTCTGTTATCTAAATAAGACTCTGTCCATTTTAGAAATGTTGGGGGAAACCAATACTTTTCCATTTTAAGGAGTATCACTTAATGAGATAACTTGTCGAATGCTTTACTAAAGTCAGTAATGTGAACTCCTTTAGGCTGCAGAAGGGTTCAGATCTGGTAAATGGAGATTTTACTTGTTTCTTAGCCACTAGTCTGTAGTCTTATTACCTTCATGCCCGTCGTATCCCAATACCCACTCAAAGGTTACTTTATTATCATTTTTCATTTATCGTGATTACAATAACATCAATTCTGAGAATTTGCTCGATAAAGTGGAGAGTTTGAATTTGAAAGGGAAAATGATGGAATGAAAAAGAAGATATTGAGAACAGGAAAGAGAAAAAAATAATAGTAAGCAACAAAAATAAAAGTATACATATGAAAAGGAGAAACACCATCTAAGAAAGCATTTTATCCATGGCATTGCGTTTATAAGTTGCAGGACAAGAATGGAAAAGGTCAAAATCATTGAAATAATCATTATGAGATCTTCGAATTCTAATGATAGGAGACTTCAATCAGTGGCGTAGGTAAGGCACTCGCAGACCCCGCCAGGCGGCAGGGCCCCGCAATTTAGGGACCCTAAAATGGTAACTAAATTTTCAAAGAACTCTGGCGGCATTTTACTTTAAAAGTGTACATATATAGGAAAACTCATAAAAATTTCCGAGAAATATCTTTTTATCTTCTGGATATTTTCAATTTTATTGTTCATTACCCCTGTCTTTCATAGATTATATACCCATATCCATACTCACTTCCCACATTTTGTTATTAGCTTAGACAAACTAATAACATAACACAAAGGCTAGGAAAGTAGAACAAAAAACTGCAACGCTTTGTTCGAACATAAAATCGACTTGCTAACGTAAGTAAAGGGTAAGCCAGCAATGCGTCGCTCCAATATAAAATCAACGACGCCTCGACCAGGGTCCGGATTCACAACTCTAACTCGCAGAGTTGTGGAGTTGTGGAGATGAGAGCTCTTTTGCCACTTAACTCTCCACTCGGAATTCTGTAACTCGTGGAATTTGTATTGAGATTTGCCAAACTCTCTATTCCACTTGGCAAAACTCTCGGCTGTGTTAGTTGTGGAGAAGTAAGAAAAATATTTCTCAACAGACAGAATTGTCCTTTGTGAAGGTACCAATGTACCAAGGATTTTCAAATTGAATTATGGATTAACTGCATACTCTGGCTATGTTTGCAAAAACAAATTATGGAAATCCTTGCAAAACTTACAGAGAAATAAGGATATTGGAGTCTCATGGTACCCGCTGAAATTTTTTTAAATATGCACGTTAAAGCGTGTATGTAGGATGAAATCGCATCTACATTTTGTCCCCTAATTAGATATGTAATTAGTTTTTGAGTTCGGTAAATAGTTTTGGAGATAACTGCAAAAGAAGTGAATCAGTCCTTCTTAAGATGAAAAAATGGCCGTTTTTTTGGTACAAAAATTGATATATTTTCAACTCATCATTATGAAGAACTGATAAGTCGTGGAAATTCACTTTTCAGGAGAAAAATGTTTGCAACAGAGTACTAATGAATATGTATAGGAACTGGGGTGTATACGACCCACGTGAAAAAAATCCGTCTTTTGGCGGTAGAAAGTTTATTATGAAGTCAAAATGATCAAAAAAGAACTACACGACTCGATTACCCGCTTCTCCCCCAATGAGGGGTGGTACGACCCCCTAACCCCAAAGGCCCGTACCCCAAATATTTTTCATCTATATTTGTGTACTCTAGACCCTAAATCCGAAGGGAAAACCCCAATGCTCTACGACCCTCCCACACAGAGTTAGCCGTCCTTCAATGTTGCGATACTTCTCACGTTTTCCTTAACTCCCCAAGTATGTAAAAGAATCGCGAATGGAGAGTTAGGGAGTTTTAATCGGGGAAAACGAAAATTCTCATCTTCTAAACTCCCAAACTCTCCGAGTTACAGAATCCGACCCCTGATGTCGGCAGGTAAGGCCTCAATTTCATCTTAAAAATTTACAGAAAATGTTTCAGCAGAAAAAAATTCGTACGAATTCTAAGAAAAAGATTTCCAGTAAATTTCTAAGAAAAATTGTGGGATTCTCTACATCAGGTCGAGGCATCGTTGATTTTTGAACTGAATTCCTCTTGCTGAAATTATACAAAATGAGCAATAAGGAAATTTTTTTTTTTTTTTTTGGAAATCAGAAAGATCGTATTTAGGTAAAAAGTATTCAGATTTTTTCACTTTACATTTGGATGAGCGACGGGATAGATCCATATAACGACTTACGACTTCGTTTAAATCGTTTTGATTCTCATTGGGGATTATATTATTTTATTATTTAATTGAGAATATAAGTAAAATATAAAACTTAATGTTCAAAAAGTATTCCTAAATACATTCGTATAAGTGTTGTGCAAAGTATCTTTGTATGAAAATGAGTGAAAGGAAATATATGAGTGGTGCACAAAAACGAAAATTAAGGCAAGAAAAATATGAAATAACACGTAAGTTACCGAAGGTTAGTAGTTTCTTTGAAAAAGCCCCAGAAGTTAGTACATCTACTTCAGTTAAAATTATTGGAACTAATGAAAATGTTGCAATTAACAAACAGGAATCAAATATACCTGCCTGAGAAAATGAAGATGAATTTGATCAGGAGGGAGGATTTAACACATTTTGTTTTATTTTCGGGACATTTATCGGACGATGTAAAAAGAAAAATTATGCTGCAGGTCCAAGTAAACCCATGGGTCCATTTCCGAAAAATTGAAAAAGATAGTTGAGCGTTCAGCACTGATTACTATGTGGTTAATACAAGAACTGGTCAAAAAATTGATCGGTTTTGGCTTTGTTACTCTCAGGCATTGAATAGAGTTTATTGCCCACCGTGTTGGCTTTTCTCTAATAATGAAAAAGCAGTAAGTTGGTGTGAGGGAACAATTAATGAGTGGTGAAGCTTGAGCAATAAAATTAAAATTCACGAAGAAAATGATGCTCATTTGCAATCATGTATAACCTACAGCACTTGGGAGAAAAATAGAAACATCGAAGAAGTATTAATGAAAAAATTAAAGAAGTTTTAATAAGAATCTGCGATGTGATAAGAACCTTATCAATTTGCGATATGGCTTTACGAGGGCATCGAGAATTGGAGCAACAAGTGGTAATTTTTTAAATATTATTGATTTGATATCACGGTATGACCCCATACTAAAAGCCCATTTATGAAATACCTACCTATATTCGAAATAAGTAGTTAAGTTCTGACATCCAAAATGAAATAATTACACATCTGGCTAAAAGCGTTTTAGAAAAAATAACGGAACATATAATAATTATAATTGATAGTATCCAAGATATATCCAAAAAAGACCAACTAAGTATTTTTATACAGTATGCAAGCATAAAGCCAAATGCAGACAAAAGAGCACAGAAAAAACTAGAAATAAAAGAGTCATTTATTGGATTAATAGAACAAACCGAACAAAATTCACAGAACCTAGAGAATGTTGAAAAGTGTCGGGGACAAGTATATGCTAATATCCTAATATGTCAGGAAAATATAGCGGTTTGCAGGCAAGAATTAAGAATCGAGTTGTTAATGCTGAATATGTGCATTGCTCAGCTCATAATTTGAATTTAGTTTTAAATGATTCGGTTAAGAATATTAGAGAGATTCAAAACTTTTATGACCTTCTGCAAAGCATTTATATGTTTTTTCAGTGAAAGTCTTAGGCATTGGAAAACACTAAATGGAAATAAAATTAAATACACCCTCAAAAAAATCTGCCGGACAAGGTGGTCATCAAGATTTGAATGTTGGTGATGCAGTGCTTATCAAATTTTATCTTATTGTGCAAAAAACCAAATGATAGAAATGAAGCAAAATCTTTGCAGAATAAAATGGACAATTATGAGTTCATTTTAATATTTGTGTTTCAAGTAAAATCTTAGAAACCGTCAATTTAATTTCACAGCTACCACATAGTCCCTCATACGATTTAGAAAAAGCTGGCGAATTGCTCAACACTGGATAAAAAAAACTTATCACAACTACGACACAATTTCGGTCAACTTGAAGAAGAAGCTACTAACCTAGCAAAGTCTTGTAATATTCAGCCTAAGTTGAAAGAAAAACGCCAGAAGAAAATTATGAAATTTTTTGATGAATTTGAGGATGACTGCGTAATTCCTCCTAATCTGTTTTAAAAAAATTCAGATTGAAGTTTTCAATGCATCACTTGATATAATTATCAACCAACTATCTTCAAGATTTTCCTCTGTAAATGAAATTGTGAAGCTTTTCAAATTTCTCAATCTTTCAAAATTTATCACTTCATCGAATGAAGCAATAATGGAACGTGGAAGGCAGATTCTGAGCAAATATGGTGATGATTTTTTGACCTACCCATTCAGTTAATTAATTTCAAGACTGCTTTCAGTAATGATATTTAAGAAAAAATCATCCATTAAAGAACTGGCAAATTTATTGATAGTGGAAAATACATGTGTAGCAACTAGTCTTCCAGATTTGTGTAAATTATTTCAATTATATTTAACATTACCCGTAACATCCGCAACAGCAAAAAGTTCGTTTTCGAAACGGAAATTGATTAAGACTTATTTACGCAGCACGATTAAACAAGTTCGGTTAAGTGCTTTGGCTGTTATATGTACCTATTGAATATGAACAAAGTAAGACCGTGTTATAAGTATTGAACATGAACAAAGTGAGTCCGTCAATCTAGAAGAGCTAGTTGAAAACTTTATGCTACTGAAGAAAAGACGCTTTAATTTAATTCCACTTTTCGCCATCATCCCCACATATAAGATAAATTTGTAATAATATTTTTGGATATTATTAAAATAAATACCAAATTTTATACCATACTTATTTTTCCTCCAGAGAAGGTTTAAATATAGGTATAATAGGCATATATGTATTAATACATGTGTCCATACTTAACCAGGAATATCTATATCTTCCATAACTTTTAGTTCTCAATTATGAATGTCTTGTGCTCTATAAAGTAAATGTAGTATCGACTATACCTGAGGAGTTACAAATTGTGACTTCCATTTCTAAATGTATATTTAAATATGGGCCCCTGAATTTTTATCTAAGCCACTGACTTCAATCTTATATTTGTGCGATGTGATTCAGGATTGAATACTAGTAGTTGACGTGTAGGACGAGATGGAACATTTATATAAATTTTTGAGAGAATGTCAGGAGCATCAATTTAATTCCTAAGCAACTTAAATAGGAATAAATCGTCAAGATAAGAACGCCGATTAAGTAAAGTTGTCATAGACAGTCTACTTAACCTATTGTTATATTCATAATTGGACTGATCAAATTTGAATAACGTCTCTGAACACCCTCAATTTTATGGGCACATGTAGCATGAAAAGGGTTCCATATATACAATTGAAGAGCTCATTTTACGGCACGATATCACGTACCGTAAATGGAAGCATTTTCGTACTCCTTAATCTTGGGATTAGTTTTGGAATTTACGAAATATGGTAAATTTAGAAAAAAAACTCGTTCAAAACTGCAACTTCTTTGACTATAAAACAATTGTGACAGAATCTTATGTAAATTTTGGGTGGGTAAGTCTAAAACTAACATTAGATGAATGAATTAAGGATCTGTGAGATCTGAGGTCAAGCGCAAGTATGTGCTGGTTTATTAAATGATAACTCAGCCTTTTGATTCAAATATAAAATTCTTTATTCAATATATTACTAAAAGTAAAAACTTAATTACAAATTCAATTCAATAATCTTAACATAATCTATCACAGTGAATTCAGAACTAATAATTCAATAAAACTTAAATCTACAAATACACTATCAAAAAAGGAAAAGTCAGTATATAAAAACAAATCCAAATTAAATTTCGCTGTTCACTGTTTCCCAGTAATTCTCCTTAGTTCACTATCTCTGAAAGAAGATGAAGAAATTCTAGTATCACGAATGAATTCGAAAATATTACAGAATAAAATTTTGTCCATATGCTGATACGTGTGTGGCCGAACAACGCAGCAAAGAAGGTGCCTTTGCGGCAACTAGAAATACTGCAACGTGTGGGCTGAGATAATGTTTAGGTCCAAAGGAGACAGAAGTAAATTTTTGCAGCAGGAGTAAATTCCTGTTTAGGTGAAGGATGCGAGTGAAGCAGAAGTAAATTTCTGCCGCAGGAGTAAATTCCTACTCAGGTGAAGGATGGAGATTTAATAGAATTAAATTTCTATGATTATAGAACTATAATTCTATATATAGGAAAAAAATTAGGATTTGCATATATGGGGAGCTCAGAGAAAATTCTGCTCTTTTCAGATTAAATTCTAAAATCAATCAATCAAAGTCCTTCCTTAACACGCGATTAACGAAATGAAACTAATTATGACCATTTTAAACCGAAACGATATCCCGGGATATTTGAAAAAAAATTTACGTACAGGCTTTTATATTGGACTAGGGGTCACTAATGTCTTTAATACATTTAACACTTTAATTGTCTGAATAAAACACAAAATTCTTGATATCACGAAGACGATGATTATTACTGTTTGTTGTACGATGGCAAGCTGTATTCTTGTCTGTTGTCTGACAATTGTGGGATGTGTGGAGTTCATTGAAAGGCCTGTTGGATGGGTGAGGAGTTTGTGGAATGTTACGATTTTACTAACTTGTTATGAGTTGGTGTCTGGCGTTTCTTCCTGCAAGGCGAGAATTATCTCGCAAGTCCTGAATGGTCCAGAGTTGATAAATCCCAAGATTTTTAAGCAGCGCTATTAATGCTGATGAGTTCTGTCAAGGATGTGGTCCTATCCACGATGGTAGTCTCACGTGCTAGTGAAAAATGTAAGTCTTTCGTCCAGGTAATAAATGTTCCTTGTTTTCGAGTTAATAGGGTGAAGAGGTGATTAATAGTGGACGTTTTCAACCTGAAGTTGCGTTGCAAGCTGACTAATGACAAGGTTTGGATGCTGACAGATCTTCTCAAGTTGTTTGAGACATAAGAAAACGTCTACAATAAGTTTAAAATATTCCAATCTCAACTATTTATTACATCTTTACGGCTTTTCGAACAGCCCATACATAATTCAAAGAAATATCCACAATAACAGCGATCATACGTTTTTAAGAATTACGCGCAACGGATGGTATTGTACTCAGAATTTACGTGATTTTGAAATGAATGAAAACTGCACTCGATTAAGAAAATCAAAGTCAGTAATAATTTCAAGTTGCTTAGTTAATGCGATATCTAAAATTATCAAACCAGGCGATCACAAATCAACGCGAAAATCTGAATTAAAAAAAAAATTATTTTAACCAATTTTTAACAATATTAAAAATTTGAATAAAAAACTTCAATTAGTATGAACCTAGTAAACTTTTGAATAGAATTTGAAAACATATCCGATAAAAATTTCATACCACCTTGTAAAATATTGATGATGATTATTGCATAGCATTCAATTCAAACGAGTTGTGCTTTTCATTTGTTGTAAATCTCAATTTCTTCTGATAACACAAATTCAAAAAGGGGTTAACTAAACATTATACAACAATCCATATATATATATATATATATATATATATATATATATATATCAGTTATTATCCATCCCTCTAAATTGTCAGAGATGTCATGCGAATGTTACAAAAATCCATCTAAACAAACAGAAACGAAAAACACGAAAGCTTATTGGCGGTAAAATTGAATTCAATAAAAATCGATAAAGCTACTCATCAGTCCTTTTTTCCCGGTTTGGGTATAACCTTATCGCAAAGGATGTCATCTTTAGCTTGCTCTCTTTAAAATCACGAAAATGAGACCAAAAATATACATTTGATGTCAACCGTAAATTCCTTCCTTTCCGAAAATTTTTATCTGATGAACGGACGTATCCGCAATAAATACGATTCGAATCGTGTACCCTTAAAATAGAAAAAAAAGAAAAGGTTTCTTACAGTACACAGAAGAACCCTGAATGTTACCAAAGGAAATAAGTTTAATAGTTTCGTGATGGCCATTGAATCGCTTTCAAATCAGACAAATATCAAAAGAAGAAAAACGGGAAATGATTGAACTTAATTACGGGAATAACCAAGGTAAAATTTTTCCTTAATAATAATTAAATGCAAATTGACCTTACAAAACGGTTTCTTTTGTTTCTTTTTGCTTTTAGAATATTAAAAACAGAGGAAATATCTTATTTCCTGTGAATAGTATCTACTTGCATAAACTCCTAGAAGAGCTTGAGCTAGAAGAGCACAAACACTGACGTAAATGAATAATGTCATCTTCCTGACTGCATTTTAAATGGAATTTTTCTCAGAATAGTTTTTACTTTAACATTTTTTGCGGATGCATGTTTTTCTGACATGCATACATATATTAAATATGAAGAATATGTAGGATATCATGGATCATGGGAAGGTAGTTGCGGATGCAATGTCATACGTTTGTCGTCGACCCTACCTTCTCCTGCTGACTCCTGGAAATCAATTTTTAATGTTTAGTTAAATATTGAGTGCTCATTGTCCTTCTAAGTGTGGTTGTACTAAATGCTAGCGACTTTTTACTGGAATAAGAAAAATTACTACATGAGCCCGGAGAACTATAGCCTCGAAATAGGACTGACTCGAATTTAATGACAGCAGTTTTTCCACCATCCGGCACGAACTGAAAATTTGGAGCTTAAGAACTATGCCCAAAATGTGCATAATGCAACATGATGGTTATAGTACTTAGCCAAAAATGAAATGACATCATTTGGAATAAAAAGTGGTCCCAGGTGGAAAATTATTTTTATATATTTTGGTAAAGATTCAATGGAACAACGTATAAATGGCTTTGGCTTAATAAACTATTTAAAAAGTTAAATCCAGTAATATTAGCTATAGTCACTAGTTTCCGTAGGATTATTACAGCATGCCTCTGTATCGGATCACAAAAAATCAGTATCATTCAATGCTATACTCCCATTTAAAATGTTGTAAAGAATTACCTAAAGAAACCTGGATATCACCGGATAAAAGAATACAAAGCCTGATTGCCCGTGTGGCTATTGATCGTAAAAAGATTAGTATAAAAAAAAATCTCGGACGAATGAGCTCTTAGAAGTGACATGAACAGGAGGAATAACTTTTTCTTGTCAAAAGGAGCATCCGTTCTCATGTGATGTCGCCAGGGCCGGATTTAAAAGTGTGGAGGCCCTGGGGCAACAAAAGAGTGGAGGCCCCTAATTATTTTTAAAATAGGTTACACATTTTTTAAATTGTTTAAATAATTTATTGCACGAAAAAATAATAAAAAGACAAAATAAAATAAACTAGAAAAGACGAAAACGGGGAAAAACGGAGAATTCGGTGAAAAATGGAGAATTCGGTGAAAAACGGGTATAAAGTATACGCAACCATAAACAGGCATTCAGTGTTCGATTCCTCGTCGCGATTATTTTTTTCTCATTATAGAATGACGAATAAAAATAAATAATAATATCCAAATAATTGATATTTTTTTAATTATTAAAGAAATCATTATTTCCTTATCATTTCTTTTATGCAATAAAAGGTATGTGAATAAAAGATTCAATTCAATTGTTTCAAAAAAAAATTATTTGCGTATTTATAACTACTTATACAAAATACATTCGTATTGGTGTCATCAATATTATCAGAACCGAAATAAGGGTAACCTCCGAAAATATTTATAATAATGTAATATTATTAAAAATATTTTTCGAGGTTTGTGGATGAAAATGGATGTATTTCGTCTGTGTAGTTAGATAGTTCTATTGCGGGTTGTGGAGGCCCCTCTCTTGTGGAGGCCCCGGGCTAGAGCCCCGGTTACCCTCCCCTAAATCCGGCCATGGATGTCGCGTAGCCTTATATTATCAAACTTCGGTCCATGATTGGCCCAAGCTCAGGGGATACCCTATGATGGCAATTACATCATGACAGGAAGAAAAAAGGGAAAGGAATTAAGGAAGATGAGGAGAGTAGCGGAGCTGCTGATTTATATTACTCTTAAACTTTCGAAGAGTGTATGCCAGCGGAGTGACAGAAAATGGTAGACTGTTCCCCATTTGCACAGTTCAGAATTAAAAAAGCGTCACGGAATTTTACCGTATGGCGGTTGTGCGTGGATTTCAGCGCGAGTATTGCGTATTGGAATCATTCTACAAGGAATCAGACTATTGTGATGTGAATTTGCACAACAATTTCCTAATCAATTGAAAATACAAGAATGCACATTCTGCATTCTTGCATTATCCAATTGACCAAAAACCCATCGCTCAATTAATCAATCACAATAAATGCGATCGATTGATTAATTGCAATTAAGCACAAACATACGCTAAACAAAATATATGTCACAACCTTAAGAAGTGACTGTAATTGTTTACATTTTTGCAACCAGCGTAATACGGGTCAATTATATTGCGTCACATCTTTCTGCCGAAGTTAAGCACATAAGTGCAAATAAGCGGTTTAGTTTTAATGTGTTTAATGTACATTAATATTAATTTAGTTTAGCTTAGCAAATTGATGATTGTATAAATCAAGTACTCGAATAAAGACAGTTTGATTTTAACAGTAATCAATTGATTTAGTCAATCGCAAAAAGCAAGTAGTCTTTTAACTTGGTGACTGCTATTTTTAGCTGCATCTTTTAAGTTGGCATCTGCAAGATTAGCTGTGCCTAAAGAGATCTGTTTTATTAAACTTCTCTAGGAGATCTGCCTAATGGCTGCCTCCCATCAGTGCGCAAGATTGCTACACTATATATTTCACGGATTGCCTTTTCTATAGTAAATTTTTCAAAAATTAGTTTTTTACTGCCACAAATTTTAAATACGCCAGGGATTGCCTTTTCTATAGTAAATTTTTCAAAAATTAATTTTTTACTGCCGCATATTTTAACTACGCCAGGGATTGCCTTTTCTATAGTAAATTTTTCAAAAATTAATTTTTTACTCTCGCAAATTTTAAATACGCCAGGGATTGCCTTTTCTATAGCAAATTTTTCAAAAATTAATTTTTTACTGTCGCAAATTTTAATTACGCCAGGGATTGCCTTTTCTATAGTAAATTTTTCAAAGAATAATTTTTTACTGTCGAAAATTTTAAATACGCCAGGGATTGCCTTTTCTATAGTAAATTTTTCAAAAATTAATTTTTTTACTGTCGCAAATTTTAAATACGCCAGGGATTGCCTTTTCTATAGTAAATTTTTCAAAAATTAATTTTTTACTCTCGCAAATTTTAAATACGCCAGGGATTGCCTTTTCTATAGCAAATTTTTCAAAAATTAATTTTTTACTGTCGCAAATTTTAATTACGCCAGGGATTGCCTTTTCTATAGTAAATTTTTCAAAGAATAATTTTTTACTGTCGCAAATTTTAATTACGCCAGGGATTGCCTTTTCTACAGTAAATTTTTCAAAAATTAATTTTTTACTGTCGGTAATTTTAAATACGCCAGGGATTGCCTTTTCTATAGTAAATTTTTCAAAAATTAATTTTTTACTGCTACAAATTTTAAATACGCCAGGAATTGCCTTTTCTATAGTAAATTTTTCAAAAATTAATTTTTTACTGTCGAAAATTTTAAATACGCTAGGGATTGCCTTTTCTATAGTTAATTTTTCAAAAATTAATTTTTTACTGTCGCAAATTTTAAATACGCCAGGGATTGCCTTTTCTATAGTAAATTTTTCAAAAATTAATTTTTTACTCTCGCAAATTTTAATGACGCCAGGGATTGCCTTTTCTATAGTAAATTTTTCAAATATTAAATTTTTACTGTCAGAAATTTTAAATACGCTAGGGCTTGCCTTTCTATAGTAAATTTTTCAAAAATTAATTTTTTACTGTGGGAAATTTTAAATACGCCAGGGATTGCCTTTTCTATATAATAAATTTTTCAAAAATTAATTTTTTATTGTCGAAAATTTTAAATACCCCAGGGATTGCCTTTTCTATAGTAAATTTTTCAAAAATTAATTTTTTACTGTCGCAAATTTTAAATACGCCAGGGATTGCCTTTTCTATAGTAAATTTTTCAAAATATAATTTTTTACTGTCGCAAATTTTAAATACGCCAGGGATTGCCTTTTCTATAGTAAATTTTTCAAAATCTAATTGTTTACTATCGAAAATTTTAAATACGCCAGGGATGGCCGTTTCTATAGTAAATAATTCAAAAAATAATTTTTTACTGTCGGAAATTTTAAATACGCCAGGGATGGCCGTTTCTATAGTAAATTTTTCAAATATTAATTTATACTGACGCAAATTTTAAATACGCCAGGGATTGCCTTTTCTAAAGTAAATTTTTCAAAATTAATTTTTTACTGTCGGAAATTTTAAATACGCCAGGGATTGCCATTTCTATAGTAAATTTTTCAAAATATAATTTTTTACTGTCGCAAATTTTAAATACGCCACGGATTGCCTTTTCTATAGTAAATTTTTCAAAATATAATTGTTTACTATCGAAAATTTTAAATACGCCAGGGATGGCCGTTTCTATAGTAAATTATTCAAAAAATAATTTTTTACTGTCGGAAATTTAAATACGCCAGGGATTGCCTTTTCTATAGCAAATTTTTTAAATATTAATTTTTTACTGTCGCAAATTTTAAATACGCCAGGGATTGCCTTTTCTATAGTAAATTTTTCAAATATTAATTTTTTACTGACGCAAATTTTAAATACGCCAGGGATTGCCTTTTCTATAGTAAATTTTTCAAAAATTAATTTTTTACTGTCGCAAATTTTAAATACGCCAGGGATTGCCTTTTCTATAGTAATTTTTTCAAAATATAATTTTTTACTGTCGAAAATTTTAAATATGCCAGGGATGGCCGTTTCTATAGTAAATTATTCAAAAAATAATTTTTTACTGTCGGAAATTTTAAACACGCCAGGGATTGCCTTTTCTATAGTAAATTTTTTACTGTCGCAAATTTTAATTACGCCAGGGATTGCCTTTTCTATAGTAAATTTTTCAAAGAATAATTTTTTACTGTCGCAAATTTTAATTACGCCAGGGATTGCCTTTTCTATAGTAAATTTTTCAAAAATTAATTTTTTACTGTCGGAAATTTTAAATACGCCAGGGATTGCCTTTTCTATAGTAAATTTTTCAAAAATTAATTTTTTACTGTCGCAAATTTTAAATACGCCAGGGATTGCCTTTTCTATAGTAAATTTTTCAAAAATTAATTTTTTACTCTCGCAAATTTTAATTACGCCAGGGATTGTCTTTCTATAGTAAATTTTTCAAAAATTAATTTTTTACTGTGGGAAATTTTAAATACGCCAGGGATTGCCTTTTCTATAGTAAATTTTTCAAAAATTAATTTTTTATTGTCGAAAATTTTAAATACGCCAGGGATTGCCTTTTCTATAGTAAATTTTTCAAAAATTAATTTTTTACTCTCGAAAATTTTAAATAAGCTAGGGATTGCCTTTTCTATAGTAAATTTTTCAAAAATTAATTTTTTACTGTCACAAATTTTAAATACGCCAGGGATTGCCTTTTCTATAGTAAATTATTCAAAAAATAATTTTTTACTGTCGGAAATTTAAATACGCTAGGGATTGCCTTTTCTATAGTAAATTTGTCAAATATTAATTTTTTACTGTCGCAAATTTTAAATACGCCAGGGATTGCCTTTTCTATAGTAAATTTTTCAAAAATTAATTTTTTACTGTGGGAAATTTTAAATACGCCAGGGATTGCCTTTTCTATATAATAAATTTTTCAAAAATTAATTTTTTATTGTCGAAAATTTTAAATACCCCAGGGATTGCCTTTTCTATAGTAAATTATTCAAAACTTAATTTTTTACTGTCGCAAATTTTAAATACGCCAGGGATTGCCTTTTCTATAGTAAATTTTTCAAAATATAATTTTTTACTGTCGCAAATTTTAAATACGCCAGAGATTGCCTTTTCTATAGTAAATTTTTCAAAATCTAATTGTTTACTGTCGAAAATTTTAAATACGCCAGGGATGGCCGTTTCTATAGTAAATTATTCAAAAAATAATTTTTTACTGTCGGAAATTTTAAATACGCCAGGGATGGCCGTTTCTATAGTAAATTTTTCAAATATTAATTTATACTGACGCAAATTTTAAATACGCCAGGGATTGCCTTTTCTAAAGTAAATTTTTCAAAATTAATTTTTTACTGTCGCAAATTTTAAATACGCCAGGGATTGCCTTTTCTATAGTAAATTTTTCAAAATATAATTTTTTACTGTCGCAAATTTTAAATACGCCACGGATTGCCTTTTCTATAGTAAATTTTTCAAAATATAATTGTTTACTATCGAAAATTTTAAATACGTCAGGGATGGCCGTTTCTATAGTAAATTATTCAAAAAATAATTTTTTACTGTCGGAAATTTAAATACGCCAGGGATTGCCTTTTCTATAGCAAATTTTTCAAATATTAATTTTTTACTGTCGCAAATTTTAAATACGCCAGGGATTGCCTTTTCTATAGTAAATTTTTCAAATATTAATTTTTTACTGACGCAAATTTTAAATACGCCAGGGATTGCCTTTTCTATAGTAAATTTTTCAAAAATTAATTTTTTACTGTCGCAAATTTTAAATACGCCAGGGATTGCCTTTTGTATAGTAAATTTTTCAAAATATAATTTTTTACTGTCGAAAATTTTAAATATGCTAGGGATGGCCGTTTCTATAGTAAATTTTTCAAAATTAATTTTTTACTGTCGCAAATTTTAAATACGCCAGGGATTGCCTTTTCTATAGTAAATTTTTCAAAAATTAATTTTTTACTGTCGCAAATTTTAAATACGCCAGGGATTGCCTTTTCTATAGTAATTTTTTCAAAATATAATTTTTTACTGTCGAAAATTTTAAATATGCCAGGGATGGCCGTTTCTATAGTAAATTATTCAAAAAATAATTTTTTACTGTCGGAAATTTTAAACACGCCAGGGATTGCCTTTTCTATAGTAAATTTTTTACTGTCGCAAATTTTAATTACGCCAGGGATTGCCTTTTCTATAGTAAATTTTTCAAAGAATAATTTTTTACTGTCGCAAATTTTAATTACGCCAGGGATTGCCTTTTCTATAGTAAATTTTTCAAAAATTAATTTTTTACTGTCGGAAATTTTAAATACGCCAGGGATTGCCTTTTCTATAGTAAATTTTTCAAAAATTAATTTTTTACTGTCGCAAATTTTAAATACGCCAGGGATTGCCTTTTCTATAGTAAATTTTTCAAAAATTAATTTTTTACTCTCGCAAATTTTAATTACGCCAGGGATTGTCTTTCTATAGTAAATTTTTCAAAAATTAATTTTTTACTGTGGGAAATTTTAAATACGCCAGGGATTGCCTTTTCTATAGTAAATTTTTCAAAAATTAATTTTTTATTGTCGAAAATTTTAAATACGCCAGGGATTGCCTTTTCTATAGTAAATTTTTCAAAAATTAATTTTTTACTCTCGAAAATTTTAAATAAGCTAGGGATTGCCTTTTCTATAGTAAATTTTTCAAAAATTAATTTTTTACTGTCACAAATTTTAAATACGCCAGGGATTGCCTTTTCTATAGTAAATTATTCAAAAAATAATTTTTTACTGTCGGAAATTTAAATACGCTAGGGATTGCCTTTTCTATAGTAAATTTGTCAAATATTAATTTTTTACTGTCGCAAATTTTAAATACGCCAGGGATTGCCTTTTCTATAGTAAATTTTTCAAAAATTAATTTTTTACTGTGGGAAATTTTAAATACGCCAGGGATTGCCTTTTCTATATAATAAATTTTTCAAAAATTAATTTTTTATTGTCGAAAATTTTAAATACCCCAGGGATTGCCTTTTCTATAGTAAATTTTTCAAAACTTAATTTTTTACTGTCGCAAATTTTAAATACGCCAGGGATTGCCTTTTCTATAGTAAATTTTTCAAAATATAATTTTTTACTGTCGCAAATTTTAAATACGCCAGGGATTGCCTTTTCTATAGTAAATTTTTCAAAATCTAATTGTTTACTGTCGAAAATTTTAAATACGCCAGGGATGGCCGTTTCTATAGTAAATTATTCAAAAAATAATTTTTTACTGTCGGAAATTTTAAATACGCCAGGGATGGCCGTTTCTATAGTAAATTTTTCAAATATTAATTTATACTGACGCAAATTTTAAATACGCCAGGGATTGCCTTTTCTAAAGTAAATTTTTCAAAATTAATTTTTTACTGTCGCAAATTTTAAATACGCCAGGGATTGCCTTTTCTATAGTAAATTTTTCAAATATTAATTTTTTACTGACGCAAATTTTAAATACGCCAGGGATTGCCTTTTCTATAGTAAATTTTTCAAAAATTAATTTTTTACTGTCGCAAATTTTAAATACGCCAGGGATTGCCTTTTCTATAGTAATTTTTTCAAAATATAATTTTTTACTGTCGAAAATTTTAAATATGCCAGGGATGGCCGTTTCTATAGTAAATTATTCAAAAAATAATTTTTTACTGTCGGAAATTTTAAACACGCCAGGGATTGCCTTTTCTATAGTAAATTTTTTACTGTCGCAAATTTTAATTACGCCAGGGATTGCCTTTTCTATAGTAAATTTTTCAAAGAATAATTTTTTACTGTCGCAAATTTTAATTACGCCAGGGATTGCCTTTTCTATAGTAAATTTTTCAAAAATTAATTTTTTACTGTCGGAAATTTTAAATACGCCAGGGATTGCCTTTTCTATAGTAAATTTTTCAAAAATTAATTTTTTACTGTCGCAAATTTTAAATACGCCAGGGATTGCCTTTTCTATAGTAAATTTTTCAAAAATTAATTTTTTACTCTCGCAAATTTTAATTACGCCAGGGATTGTCTTTCTATAGTAAATTTTTCAAAAATTAATTTTTTACTGTGGGAAATTTTAAATACGCCAGGGATTGCCTTTTCTATAGTAAATTTTTCAAATATTAATTTTTTACTGACGCAAATTTTAAATACGCCAGGGATTGCCTTTTCTATAGTAAATTTTTCAAAAATTAATTTTTTACTGTCGCAAATTTTAAATACGCCAGGGATTGCCTTTTCTATAGTAATTTTTTCAAAATATAATTTTTTACTGTCGAAAATTTTAAATATGCCAGGGATGGCCGTTTCTATAGTAAATTATTCAAAAAATAATTTTTTACTGTCGGAAATTTTAAACACGCCAGGGATTGCCTTTTCTATAGTAAATTTTTTACTGTCGCAAATTTTAATTACGCCAGGGATTGTCTTTCTATAGTAAATTTTTCAAAAATTAATTTTTTACTGTGGGAAATTTTAAATACGCCAGGGATTGCCTTTTCTATAGTAAATTTTTCAAAAATTAATTTTTTATTGTCGAAAATTTTAAATACGCCAGGGATTGCCTTTTCTATAGTAAATTTTTCAAAAATTAATTTTTTACTCTCGAAAATTTTAAATAAGCTAGGGATTGCCTTTTCTATAGTAAATTTTTTACTGTCGCAAATTTTAATTACGCCAGGGATTGCCTTTTCTATAGTAAATTTTTCAAAGAATAATTTTTTACTGTCGCAAATTTTAATTACGCCAGGGATTGCCTTTTCTATAGTAAATTTTTCAAAATATAATTTTTTACTGTCGCAAATTTTAAATACGCCACGGATTGCCTTTTCTATAGTAAATTTTTCAAAATATAATTGTTTACTATCAAAAATTTTAAATACGCCAGGGATGGCCGTTTCTATAGTAAATTATTCAAAAAATAATTTTTTACTGTCGGAAATTTAAATACGCCAGGGATTGCCTTTTCTATAGCAAATTTTTCAAATATTAATTTTTTACTGTCGCAAATTTTAAATACGCCAGGGATTGCCTTTTCTATAGTAAATTTTTCAAATATTAATTTTTTACTGACGCAAATTTTAAATACGCCAGGGATTGCCTTTTCTATAGTAAATTTTTCAAAAATTAATTTTTTACTGTCGCAAATTTTAAATACGCCAGGGATTGCCTTTTCTATAGTAAATTTTTCAAATATTAATTTATACTGACGCAAATTTTAAATACGCCAGGGATTGCCTTTTCTAAAGTAAATTTTTCAAAATTAATTTTTTACTGTCGCAAATTTTAAATACGCCAGGGATTGCCTTTTCTATAGTAAATTTTTCAAAAATTAATTTTTTACTGTCGCAAATTTTAAATACGACAGGGATTGCCTTTTCTATAGTAAATTTTTCAAATATTAATTTTTTACTGTCGCAAATTTTAAATACGCCAGGGATTGCCTTTTCTACAGTAAATTTTTCAAAAATTAAATTTTTACTGTCGAAAATTTTAAATACGCCAGGGATGGCCGTTTCTATAGTAAATTATTCAAAAAATAATTTTTTACTGTCGGAAATTTTAAACACGCCAGGGATGGCCGTTTCTATAGTAAATTATTCAAAAAATAATTTTTTACTGTCGGAAATTTTAATTACGCCAGGGATTGCCTTTTCTATAGTAAATTTTTCAAATATTAATTTTTTACTGTCGCAAATTTTAAATACGCCAGGGATTGCCTTTTTTATAGTAAATTTTTCAAAAATTAATTTTTTACTGTCGCAAATTTTAAATACGCCAGGGATTGCCTTTTCCAAAAATTAATTTTTTACTGTCGCAAATTTTAAATACGCCAGGGATTGCCTTTTCTATAGTAAATTTTTCAAAATATAATTGTTTACTATCGAAAATTTTAAATACGCCAGGGATGGCCGTTTCTATAGTAAATTATTCAAAAAATAATTTTTTACTGTCGGAAATTTAAATACGCCAGGGATTGCCTTTTCTATAGCAAATTTTTCAAATATTAATTTTTTACTGTCGCAAATTTTAAATACGCCAGGGATTGCCTTTTCTATAGTAAATTTTTCAAATATTAATTTTTTACTGACGCAAATTTTAAATACGCCAGGGTTTGCCTTTTCTAAAGTAAATTTTTCAAAATTAATTTTTTACTGTCGCAAATTTTAAATACGCCAGGGATTGCCTTTTCTATAGTAAATTTTTCAAAATATAATTTTTTACTGTCGCAAATTTTAAATACGCCACGGATTGCCTTTTCTATAGTAAATTTTTCAAAATATAATTGTTTACTATCGAAAATTTTAAATACGCCAGGGATGGCCGTTTCTATAGTAAATTATTCAAAAAATAATTTTTTACTGTCGGAAATTTAAATACGCCAGGGATTGCCTTTTCTATAGCAAATTTTTCAAATATTAATTTTTTACTGTCGCAAATTTTAAATACGCCAGGGATTGCCTTTTCTATAGTAAATTTTTCAAATATTAATTTTTTACTGACGCAAATTTTAAATACGCCAGGGATTGCCTTTTCTATAGTAAATTTTTCAAAAATTAATTTTTTACTGTCGCAAATTTTAAATACGCCAGGGATTGCCTTTTCTATAGTAAATTTTTCAAATATTAATTTATACTGACGCAAATTTTAAATACGCCAGGGATTGCCTTTTCTAAAGTAAATTTTTCAAAATTAATTTTTTACTGTCGCAAATTTTAAATACGCCAGGGATTGCCTTAGTAAATTTTTCAAAAATTAATTTTTTTGAGTGTCGCAATTTTAAATACGACAGGGATTGCCTTTTCTATAGTAAATTTTTCAAATATTAATTTTTTTACTGTCGCAAATTTTAAATACGCCAGGGATTGCCTTTTCTACAGTAAATTTTTCAAAAATTAAATTTTTACTGTCGAAAATTTTAAATACGCCAGGGATGGCCGTTTCTATAGTAAATTATTCAAAAAATAATTTTTACTGTCGGAAATTTTAAATACGCCCAGGGATGGCCGTTTCTATAGTAAATTATTCAAAAAATAATTTTTTTACTGTCGGGAAATTTTAATTACGCCAGGGATTGCCTTTTCTATAGTAAATTTTTCAAATATTAATTTTTTACTGTCGCAAATTTAAATACGCCAGGGATTGCCTTTTTTTATAGTAAATTTTTCAAAAATTAATTTTTTACTGTCGCAAATTTTAAATACGCCAGGGATTGCCTTTTCCAAAAATTAATTTTTTTACTGTCGCAAATTTTAAATACGCCAGGGATTGCCTTTTCTATAGTAAATTTTTCAAAATATAATTGTTTACTATCGAAAATTTTAAATACGCCAGGGATGGCCGTTTCTATAGTAAATTATTCAAAAAATAATTTTTTACTGTCGGAAATTTAAATACGCCAGGGGATTGCCTTTTCTATAGCAAATTTTTCAAATATTAATTTTTTACTGTCGCAAATTTTAATACGCCAGGGATTGCCTTTTCTATAGTAAATTTTTCAAATATTAATTTTTTACTGACGCAAATTTTAAATACGCCAGGGATTGCCCTTTTCTATAGTAAATTTTTCAAAAATTAATTTTTTACTGTCGCAAATTTTAAATACGCCAGGGATTGCCTTTTCTATAGTAAATTTTTCAAAATATAATTTTTTACTGTCGAAAATTTTAAATATGCCAGGGATGGCCGTTTCTATAGTAAATTTTTCAAAATTAATTTTTTACTGTCGCAAATTTTAAATACGCCAGGGATTGCCTTTTCTATAGTAAATTTTTCAAAAATTAATTTTTTACTGTCGCAAATTTTAAATACGCCAGGGATTGCCTTTTCTACAGTAAATTTTTCAAAAATTAAATTTTTACTGTCGAAAATTTTAAATACGCCAGGGATGGCCGTTTCTATAGTAAATTATTCAAAAAATAATTTTTTACTGTCGGAAATTTTAAACACGCCAGGGATGGCCGTTTCTATAGTAAATTATTCAAAAAATAATTTTTTACTGTCGGAAATTTTAATTACGCCAGGGATTGCCTTTTCTATAGTAAATTTTTCAAATATTAATTTTTTATCTGTCGCAAATTTTAAATACGCCAGGGGATTGCCTTTTTTTATAGTAAATTTTTCAAAAATTAATTTTTTACTGTCGCAAATTTTAAATACGCCAGGGATTGCCTTTTCCAAAAATTAATTTTTTACTGTCGCAAATTTTAAATACGCCAGGGATTGCCTTTTCTATAGTAAATTTTTCAAAATATAATTGTTTACTATCGAAAATTTTAAATACGCCAGGGATGGCCGTTTCTATAGTAAATTATTCAAAAAATAATTTTTTACTGTCGGAAATTTAAATACGCCAGGATTGCCATTTCTATAGCAAATTTTTCAAATTAATTTTTTACTGTCGCAAAATTTTAAATACGCCAGGGATTGCCTTTTCTATAGTAAATTTTTCAAATATTAATTTTTTACTGACGCAAATTTTAAATACGCCAGGGATTGCCTTTTCTATAGTAAATTTTTTCAAAAATTAATTTTTTACTGTCGCAAATTTTAAATACGCCAGGGATTGCCTTTTCTATAGGTAAATTTTTCAAAATATAATTTTTTACTGTCGAAAATTTTAAATATGCCAGGGATGGCCGTTTCTATAGTAAATTTTTCAAAATTAATTTTTTACTGTCGCAAATTTTAAATACGCCAGGGATTGCCTTTTTCTATAGTAAATTTTTCAAAAATTAATTTTTTTACTGTCGCAAATTTTAAATACGCCAGGGGATTGCCTTTTCTATAGTAATTTTTTCAAAATATAATTTTTTACTGTCGAAAATTTTAAATATGCCAGGTGATGGCCGTTTCTATAGTAAATTATTCAAAAATAATTTTTTACTGTCGGAAATTTTAAACACGTCAGGGATTGCCTTTTCTATAGTAAATTTTTTACTGTCGCAAATTTTAATTACGCCAGGGATTGCCTTTTCTATAGTAAATTTTTTCAAAGAATAATTTTTTACTGTCGCAAATTTTAATTACGCCAGGGATTGCCTTTTCTATAGTAAATTTTTCAAAAAATTAATTTTTTACTGTCGGAAATTTTAAATACGCCAGGGATTGCCTTTTCTATAGTAAATTTTTCAAAAATTAATTTTTTACTGTCGCAAATTTTAAATACGCCAGGGATTGCCTTTTCTATAGTAAATTTTTCAAAAATTAATTTTTTTACTCTCGCAAATTTTAATTACGCCAGGGATTGTCTTTCTATAGTAAATTTTTCAAAAATTAATTTTTTACTGTGGGAAATTTTAAATACGCCAGGGATTGCCTTTTCTATAGTAAATTTTTCAAAAATTAATTTTTTATTGTCGAAAATTTTAAATACGCCAAGGGATTGCCTTTTCTATAGTAAAATTTTTCAAAAATTAATTTTTTACTCTCGAAAATTTTAAATAAGCTATGGGATTGCCTTTTCTATAGTAAATTTTTCAAAAATTAATTTTTTACTGTCGCAAATTTTAAATACGCCAGGGATTGCCTTTTCTATAGTAAATTTTTCAAAAATTAATTTTTACTGTCGCAAATTTTAAATACGACAGGGATTGCCTTTTCTATAGTAAATTTTTCAAATATTAATTTTTTACTGTCGCAAATTTTAAATACGCCAGGGATTGCCTTTTCTACAGTAAATTTTTCAAAAATTAAATTTTTACTGTCGAAAATTTTAAATACGCCAGGGATGGCCGTTTCTATAGTAAATTATTCAAAAAATAATTTTTTACTGTCGGAAATTTTAAACACGCCAGGGATGGCCGTTTCTATAGTAAATTATTCAAAAAATAATTTTTTACTGTCGGAAATTTTAATTACGCCAGGGATTGCCTTTTCTATAGTAAATTTTTCAAATATTAATTTTTTACTGTCGCAAATTTTAAATACGCCAGGGATTGCCTTTTTTATAGTAAATTTTTCAAAAATTAATTTTTTACTGTCGCAAATTTTAAATACGCCAGGGATTGACCTTTTCCAAAAATTAATTTTTTACTGTCGCAAATTTTAAATACGCCAGGTGATTGCCTTTTTCTATAGTAAATTTTTCAAAAATTAATTTTTTACTGTCGAAAATTTTAATACGCCAGGGATTGCCTTTTCTATAGTTAATTTTTCAAAAATTAATTTTTTACTGTCGCAAATTTTAAATACGCCAGGGGATTGCCTTTTCTATAGTAAATTTTTCAAAAATTAATTTTTTACCTCTCGCAAATTTTAAAATACGCCAGGGATTGCCTTTTCTATAGTAAATTTTTCAAAAATTAATTTTTTTACTGTCGCAAATTTTAAATACGCCAGGGATTGCCTTTTCTATAGTAAATTTTTTCAAAATTAATTTTTTACTCTCGCAAATTTTAAATACGCCAGGGATTGCCTTTTCTATAGCAAATTTTTCAAAAATTAATTTTTTACTGTCGCAAATTTTAATTACGCCAGGGATTTGCCCTTTCTATAGTAAATTTTTCAAAGAATAATTTTTTACTGTCGCAAATTTTAATTACGCCAGGGATTGCCTTTTCTACAGTAAATTTTTCAAAAATTAATTTTTTACTGTCGGTAATTTTAAATACGCCAGGGATTGCCTTTTCTATAGTAAATTTTTCAAAAATTAATTTTTTACTGCTACAAATTTTAAATACGCCAGGGATTGCCTTTTCTATAGTAAATTTTTCAAAAATTAATTTTTTACTGTCGAAAATTTTAAATACGCTAGGGATTGCCTTTTCTATAGTTAATTTTTCAAAAATTAATTTTTTACTGTCGCAAATTTTAAATACGCCAGGGATTGCCTTTTCTATAGTAAATTTTTTCAAAAATTAATTTTTTACTCTCGCAAATTTTAATGACGCCAGGGATTGCCTTTTCTATAGTAAAATTTTTCAAATATTAAATTTTACTGTCGGAAATTTTAAATACGCCAGGGATGGCCGTTTCTATAGTAAATTTTTCAAATATTAATTTATACTGACGCAAATTTTAAATACGCCAGGGATTGCCTTTTCTAAAGTAAATTTTTCAAAATTAATTTTTTACTGTCGCAAATTTTAAATACGCCAGGGATTGCCATTTCTATAGTAAATTTTCAAAATATAATTTTTTACTAGTCGCAAATTTTAAATACGCCACGGATTGCCTTTTCTATAGTAAAATTTTTCAAAATATAATTGTTTACTATCGAAAATTTTAAATACGCCAGGGATGGCCGTTTCTATAGTAAATTATTCAAAAAAATAATTTTTTACTGTCGGAAATTTAAATACGCCAGGGATTGCCTTTTCTATAGCAAATTTTTTAAATATTAATTTTTTACTGTCGCAAATTTTTAAATACGCCAGGGATTGCCTTTTCTATAGTAAATTTTTCAAATATTAATTTTTTTACTGACGCAAATTTTAAATACGCCAGGGATTGCTTTTCTATAGTAAATTTTTCAAAAATTAATTTTTTACTGTCGCAAATTTTAAATACGCCAGGGATTGCCTTTTCTATAGTAATTTTTTTCAAAATATAATTTTTTACTGTCGAAAATTTTAAATATGCCAGGGATGGCCGTTTCTATAGTAAATTATTCAAAAAATATTTTTTTACTGTCGGAAATTTTAAACCACGCCAGGGATTGCCTTTTCTATAGTAAATTTTTACTGTCGCAAATTTTAATTACGCCAGGGGATTGCCTTTTCTATAGTAAATTTTTTCAAAGAATAATTTTTTACTGTCGCAAATTTTAATTACGCCAGGGATTGCCTTTTCTATAGTAAATTTTCAAAAATTAATTTTTTACTGTCGGAAATTTTAAATACGCCAGGGATTGTCCTTTTCTATAGTAAATTTTTCAAAAATTAATTTTTTTACTGTCGCAAATTTTAAATACGCCAGGGATTGCCTTTTCTATAGTAAATTTTTCAAAAATTAATTTTTTAACTCTCGCAAATTTTAATTACGCCAGGGGGATTGTCTTTCTATAGTAAATTGTTTCAAAAATTAATTTTTTACTGTGGGAAATTTTAAATACGCCAGGGATTGCCTTTTCTATATGTAAATTTTTCAAAAATTAATTTTTTATTGTCGAAAATTTTAAATACGCCAGGGATTGCCCTTTTCTATAGTAGATTTTTCAAAAATTAATTTTTTTACTCTCGAAAATTTTAAATAAGCTAGGGATTGCCTTTTCTATAGTAAATTTTTCAAAAATTAATTTTTTACTGTCACAAATTTTAAATACGCCAGGGATTGCCTTTTCTATAGTAAATTATTCAAAAAATAATTTTTTACTGTCGGAAATTTAAATACGCTAGGGATTGCCTTTTTCTATAGTAATTTGTCAAATATTAATTTTTTACTGTCGCAAATTTTAAATACGCCAGGGATTGCCTTTTCTATAGTAAATTTTTCAAAAATTAATTTTTTACTGTGGGAAATTTTAAATACGCCAGGGATTGCCTTTTCTATATAATAAATTTTTCAAAAATTAATTTTTTATTGTCGAAAATTTTAAATACCCCAGGGATTGCCTTTTCTATAGTAAATTTTTCAAAACTTAATTTTTTACTGTCGCAAATTTTAAATACGCCAGGGATTGTCCTTTTCTATAGGTAAATTTTTCAAAATATAATTTTTTACTGTCGCAAATTTTAAATACGCCAGGGATTGCCTTTTCTATAGTAAATTTTTCAAAATCTAATTGTTTACTGTCGAAAATTTTAAATACGCCAGGGATGGCCGTTTCTATAGTAAATTATTCAAAAAATAATTTTTTACTGTCGGAAATTTTAAATACGCCAGGGATGGCCGTTTCTATAGTGAATTTTTCAATTATTAATTTATACTGACGCAAATTTTAAATACGCCAGGGATTGCCTTTTCTAAAGTAAATTTTTCAAAATTAATTTTTTACTGTCGCAAATTTTAAATACGCCAGGGATTGCCTTTTCTATAGTAAATTTTTCAAATATAATTTTTTACTGTCGCAAATTTTAAATACGCCACGGATTGCCTTTTCTATAGTAAATTTTTCAAAATATAATTGTTTACTATCGAAAATTTTAAATACGCCAGGGATGGCCGTTTCTATAGTAAATTATTCCAAAAAATAATTTTTTACTGTCGGAAATTTAAATACGCCAGGGATTGCCTTTTCTATAGCAAATTTTTACAAATATTAATTTTTTACTGTCGCAAATTTTAAATACGCCAGGGATTGCCTCTTTCTATAGTAAATTTTTCAAAATATAATTTTTTACTGTCGCAAATTTTAAATACGCCAGGGATTGCCTTTTCTATAGTAAATTTTTCAAAATCTAATTGTTTACTGGTCGAAAATTTAAATACGCCAGGGATGGCCGTTTCTATAGTAAATTATTCAAAAAATAATTTTTTACTGTCGGAAATTTTAAATACGCCAGGGATGGCCGTTTCTATAGTAAATTTTTCAAATATTAATTTATACTGACGCAAATTTTAAATACGCCAGGGATTGCCTTTTCTAAAGTAAATTTTTCAAATTAATTTTTTACTGTCGCAAATTTTAAATACGCCAGGGATTGCCTTTTCTATAGTAAATTTTTCAAAATATAATTTTTTACTGTCGCAAATTTTAAATACGCCACGGATTGCCTTTTCTATAGTAAATTTTTCAAAATATAATTGTTTACTATCGAAAATTTTAAATACGCCAGGGATGGGCCGTTTCTATAGTAAATTATTCAAAAAATAATTTTTTACTGTCGGAAATTTAAATACGCCAGGGATTTGCCTTTTCTATAGCAAATTTTTCAAATATTAATTTTTTACTGTCGCAAATTTTAAATACGCCAGGGGATTGCCTTTTCTATAGTAAATTTTTCAAATATTAATTTTTTACTGACGCAAATTTTAAATACGCCAGGGATTGCCTTTTCTATAGTAAATTTTTCAAAAAATAATTTTATTACTGTCGGAAATTTTAAACACGCCCAGGGATTTGCCTTTTCTATAGAAAATTTTTTACTGTCGCAAATTTTAATTACGCCAGGGATTGCCTTTTTCTATAGTAAATTTTTCAAAGAATAATTTTTTACTGTCGCAAATTTTAATTACGCCAGGGATTGCCTTTTCTATAGTAAATTTTTCAAAAATTAATTTTTTACTTGTCGGAAATTTTAAATACGCCAGGGATTGCCTTTTCTATAGTAAATTTTTCAAAAATTAATTTTTTACTGTCGCAAATTTTAAATACGCCAGGGATTGCCTTTTCTATAGTAATTTTTTCAAAAATTAATTTTTTTACTCTCGCAAATTTTAATTACGCCAGGGATTGCCTTTCTATAGTAAATTTTTCAAAAATTAATTTTTTACTGTGGGAAATTTTAAATACGCCAGGGATTGCCTTTTCTATAGTAAATTTTTCAAAAATTAATTTTTTATTGTCGAAAATTTTAAATACGCCAGGGATTGCCTTTTCTATAGTAAGATTTTTCAAAAATTAATTTTTTACTGTCACAAATTTTAAATACGCCAGGGATTGCCTTTTCTATAGTAAATTTTTCAAAATATAATTTTTTACTGTCGGCAAATTTTAAATACGCCACGGATTGCCTTTTCTATAGTAAGATTTTTCAAAATATAATTGTTTACTATCGAAAATTTTAAATACGCCAGGGATGGCCGTTTCTATAGTAAATTATTCAAAAAATAATTTTTTACTGTCGGAAATTTAAATACGCCAGGGATTGCCTTTTCTATAGCAAATTTTTCAAATATTAATTTTTTACTGTCGCAAATTTTAAAATACGCCAGGGATTGCCTTTTCTAATAGTAAATTTTTCAAATATTAATTTTTTACTGACGCAAATTTTAAATACGCCAGGGATTGCCTTTTCTATAGTTAAATTTTTTCAAAAATTATTTTTTACTGTCGCAAATTTTAAATACGCCAGGGATTGCCTTTTCTATAGTAAATTTTTCAAAATATAATTTTTTACTGTCGAAAATTTTAAATATGCAGGGATGGCCGTTTCTATAGTAAATTATTCAAAAAATAATTTTTTACTGTCGGAAATTTTAAACACGCCAGGGATTGCCTTTTCTATAGTAAATTTTTTACTGTCGCAAATTTTAATTACGCCAGGGATTGCCTTTTCTATAGTAAATTTTTCAAAGAATAATTTTTTACTGTCGCAAATTTTAATTACGCCAGGGATTGCCTTTTCTATAGTAAATTTTTCAAAAATTAAATTTTTTTACTGTCGGAAATTTTAAATACGCCAGGGATTGCCTTTTCTATAGTAAATTTTTCAAAAATTAATTTTTTACTGTCGCAAATTTTAAATACGCCAGGGATTGCCTTTTCTATAGTAAATTTTTCAAATATTAATTTTTTACTGACGCAAATTTTAAATACGCCAGGATTGCCTTTTTCTATAGTAAATTTTTCAAAAATTAATTATTTACTCTCGCAAATTTTAATTACGCCAGGGATTGCCTTTTCTATAGTAAATTTTTTCAAAAATTAATTTTTTACTGTCGCAAATTTTAAATACGCCAGGGATTGCCTTTGACCATGCAAAGAGCGAAAGACATTGCAGTTGTGTTCGCGTGAATATATATGACAAGTTATTGTCACATCGCCATATCCAATGAAGCTAAATCTGTGCTACCAGGTCCTAACCTATTTATGCGAATTGTATTCCATTCTAGGGACCGATATTGGACTTGTAGAGGAGCGCTATATTCGATGGACTGAAATATTTTTTAAACCTTTTTAGAAATCCAAGACATTCGATGCTTCTTTGGCAACAGAGAAGATGTGATCTGTCCAGCTTTAACTTACTAGAATGATGCATTTCAGAGCTCCATCAAAAGAATCGGGAGTGGAGAAACTATGATCTTGTTGTAAGAGATGAGACATATTTGGGTTCTTACACGCATTGAATTCGACGCAATTCATTTAGCCCCAAGCGAGGAATATTATCAATGATCTAATCATGCAATCTCAGTTGACACATATGACATTCCTTCTGGGAGTCCGCAGGAGTGTCAAAGGAGTAAGCGATATCAAGGCTGCCGGCATTTAAATGAGTCCTCCTCATCAAGATCACTGACAAAGTATGTCTATCATGAATATTTTTCATATAGAACCACGTTTTTAGCGGAATTTTTTCGACACGCAATTTGACAAGTGATTACTTGTTAGATATGAAATAACAAAAGGAAAATAATTGTAAAATATTTCAGAGAAAACTTAACGGTTTTTGAAATTTGTTAAAAAAATAATAATCTAATGAAGTGTAGATGCATCATATGGAGCTAGAAGAGCATTTTTTTCTTGAAACTAGTGAATTTATAAGACATATCTTGTTCTATTTTTTTAAACATGTTTTGGAGCGAAATAGAATGAAATCTACAAGTTATGTATCCATATTTGGTTGCGTGAGCTGCAAGGTTAATAATCTCCTCTACACAAGGAGTTTCAAACGCAGCATACCTGACCATGAGATAAGAATATGGGATAGCAGCCCTAGCAGTAGAAAAAAGTAGTATAAACAGTGAGGTAATAACAAAGGAATGTTGTATTAAATTATGAGACGGGTCGCAATGAAAGCAATTCGAAAAAAAACCATAAAGAGTTAAATTCAATATTGCTAACCAATGGAGTGACGAAGAATATTTACAGAAGTGATTTTTCAAAGTTTTTGAGTACCGTACCACTTCGAAAAAGATTTTAAAAATAATAAAAATTAAATTACAAATTCCACTCCATTATTTCCATGGAATTCCACGAACTTTAACAACCAATTAAGCTAATCCCGCAACAGCTTTTAAGTCTTTAAAAGGTGCCTTCACTATAATTGAAAAGATGTCTATTTTGCTTTATATGCTCATCTAAAGTTTAATAGCTTTCGTCTTGAGAACGTCTCCAGTAACAGGAATATTTTTTGCTGTTTAAATTGAAAAATTTCCATTCGTGCAAAGCTTCCTTCTGGGTAATTTGCCATTTTTTCTTCCTTACATAATCACAAAGTGCTCCTGTTACAGAAGACTTCTTATTTTTTCTAGAACATAATAATTGTGATGTATTTAACACAACATCTTTGTGACATTCTTCAATTATTTCATATTTCTCGAAGATTTTTTTTTCCATCATTAAATATAATTAGTACAATCAAAATTGAAGTCAACGCTAGAATTTAGACGCTAACAAATTAAATCTAGCGAAGTTGAATTGTACAGCGAATATGGTTATTTTTTCATCTGTCTATAATTAGTCAGGAGGTTTTTTAAGTAATGTCAGCTGATGCTCTAAGGTTCACTTACAAATTTTACACGACTTTTCCTTATCTTACAAGGAGTCTGCTCACTGTTTATTTATTTATTTATTTATTTTACTACGGTAAGTTATACTAAAGAAAAATTATAAAAAAAAACGAACGGTAGAATATAATCTAAGTCTGCAAAATGAAAACCAGGACAAAAAAATTAAAGCTATGAACTAAACTATAACTAAACTACAAAAGAGAGAAACCAAGTACAAAAAAATTGAATTAAAAATTAAACTAAAACTAAACTTCTAAAAATACAAGAAAAAAGACTTCAAAAAAGAATGGAAAATGAAGATTAATTAATAATGAGAAGAAAAAAAATTGAAAAATGAAAATAAAGGCAAGGAAAAGGCAAAGCAAACACAGAAAAATTGATAAAATTGAAAGAAGAAAAAAAAATGAAAAAGAAACAACACCTGAATAAATGACAAACGCAAAGGTTCATGAAAATTCTGCGAACTGCATAGTTAGACATGTGAGCGCAGAACACGGAAGTCCACACGGCAATAAATGCAAGAAAAATTATAAAATAAACTGGAATAAAACATAAAATCAAATTAAATATAAAGAAAGAATATATATAAAAAAAATTGGAAAAGGTAATAAGCCAAGCTGAATAATATAGAATCACTGAAGGCACTAATACATGAAAGAACAAGGACATTAATGGATGCAAAAAATGATGCTGAACGCATGCTTAGACATTGCAGCATGACAAAATATATATAAAAAATACACGATAGAATTTTAGCAGGAGATATAGATAAAACTAAATTAAGTAAAAAAGATTAAGAATAGGGGCAACCGAGAAAAAGAAAAAAATAGAATTATCACAAGCAAGAATGACTTAGATGTAGGATCTGCAGATATCAGAAAATACATTCAAGTGGATTTACGGACCTTAGCACGCAATATGAATAAATAAACAGGTTCATAGAATATCCTCACTATCAATTTAATATTTAATATCAGCCAGGCATAAGAACTGGAATAATGACTAGAATAATATATATCTACATATAGTATATGTAAGAATAATACATATTTTACACCTATATATTAAAAAAAATCGTGCGTAAAACACAAACTAGGGGGTGACCATTCACTCAAAAAATTAGTTAAAAACCCACTGATGACGCTCTGTGGCAGGAGCAGAAAACGTTATGGTATTGCCAATAAAGCGCCTACATGGCAGAATATGCAGTATGCAATATGCTAAAAGCCCACTCAAGTTGGTGGCCACCATCGTTATATTTATCGGGACGTAATGAGGGTTGACACCAACGACACAAATAAATGAAAATAGTTAATTCGTGCGTTATTTAGGAGCAGTCACGAACGCAACACATATATAAGTGAAGCATATGTTGTATTTACAACAATTTTAACATGATAAGACAACCACCCAAATTAGCCATGACAACCTAATTAAAGTATGAATAACGGTCAATAAAAATACACACATATAATGGACCATTTTTGGTTTACTTAGCTCTGCAGTTGTTCACAATTTTTAAAATAATTTTATATCCAATAAAGAGCATTTGTATAAATAAATAAATGAAAAAATAATTTATTCAAATAAATTATAGGAATCTACATATAAAATTGAAAGAAAAATATTCGCAAATAAATACTTACCTGAGAACAATTAGCTAATAACGCAATAGTACACAAAATAAAAATAAAAACATAACACAGTACACTGCATGAAAACACTTTATTAGTAACACAATAAAACTTAATAAAAGAAGAACACAATACAACACACTAATCCACAAACACTTAGTCAATAACACAACATAACACACAGAAAATAGAAACACATACAACACAAAAAATAGCAGAACACACCTAAATTATTAAAGACCTCCAAAATAGATCTATAAAACAAATGATAGAGGTTAGCAGAGCTCTGTTCGGGTATAACATTACCATGGGATACCAAACAATAAAGTAGATTCAGTTCCCGCGCAAAGCTCACGGCAAAGAAACCCTTTAGTAACGTGCAGGGGCTCACTGGTGGATAAACTCCAACAGGGATGGTGGAGAATAGTGCACCACCTTATCACACAGCGCTTCGCCAACCAACGGCACCTGCCATATGTAGGGGTCGTAGATACATCTATGAATAATTGGGTGAGGTGGCAACTGGCAAGACATCAAGCACTAATAATTTTTTTCAATTTTTTCATAATTTTTCAATTTTTTCAAAAATTTTTTCATTTTTTTCATCAATTTTTTCAATTTTTTCATTTTTTCATTTTTTCATTTTTTCATTTTTTTTTATTTTTTTCATTACATAATCTCAGATAAAAATTGATCTTTTGAAAGTCTGGGGTTAGAGCAAAAGACATCGATTTGCAAAACTTCCAGTTGAATAATTTCTGCATCTCTTACCAATGGTGACTTTACGCGGAATTGGTTCTACAGAAGGGGACTCTAAAAGGAGGAGCATGCAGTCTTTGAGATCTTGTAGGAATATTTATGCATATTTTGAGAGCAAATCTGGACAAAGCACGTTTAGGAGTTTATATAAAAATAAGCAGTCGAGATGCATGCGGCCTTGGCAAGTTAAAAAGAGAGATAATCTTTAAGTGTACTCCCATCTCATTAATGCCTAGTTTGAACAAAAGAATCCTGGGTAAACTTTCTCTGGACAGATTCAACTTGTTTATTATAACATGAGTAGAAAGGGCTCCAAATTTGACAAGCATATTCCAGAATGCTTCGCACCAATGAGGTAAAAAGACAAATGAAAGCAGCACTGCTCTTGAAGGATTTACAACACCCGAAAGATGAAACCTAGCATTCGTATAAGTTTTAGTAGTAATAAGATTTACATGAGAAGCGAAAAGTAGTTTGTGATCAAAAGTGACTCTTAAATCCTTTATTTCATTAACACGTGAAAATTGAAGTATTATTAATTTTATAGTTAAAGAGATTGTTTCCGGGCTTTCTAGGAAAAGTTTATAGTTTTAACATTTATCTATATTAAGATCAAGATAGTTTTCTTACTCCAACCTTCGAGCTTAACAATATCATCTTGCAGGCATTTACAATCGTTTGCATAATGAATTACCCTAAAAAATTATAGCGTCGTCAGCATAAAGCAAGGAAGGCGAGGTAATATCAATAGGCAAGTCATTTATGTAAATAAGAAAGATGAAAGGGACCAAGTATTGTACCCTGAGGGACGCCAGCCAAAATTTGAGAAAAAAAAATTATGTGAATTGCTTACTTAAGTTGAAATAAAATATTTTAAATATAAATTTGTTACGACTTAAGAGTTTAAATATATTTTGCTAAAAGTTTAAGCTTTTTTGTTCACAGTTGATACTCATTCGTTAAGGGTTTAAATATATTTGTTAAGGGTTTAAAATCATTTGTTCAAGGTTTAAATTTATGTGTTAAGGGTTTAAAATCATTTGTTCAAGGTTTAAATTTATTTTCTTAAAGTTTAAACTCATTTGTTAAGGTTTAAATGATATGGCCTATCACCCGATTCCGGCTTGACGCCGACTTCCGGGACACCCTGTATATTATTCAGGTATAATAGTTGCACCAAGATTTCTAACCGCGTAACAAAAGCATTGCGATTGCGAATTATCAGGATTCAATACCAAATGTATCTCTTTGGCCCAAGTAAAAAGCTCAACAACATCTGGGAGGTCATTAATGTAACTACCAAACGACAATGGATCTAGTATGTAGGGATTCCCAGGATGTTACATTTTAACAGCGGCACATTAGATAAACGATTTCAACCCATTAGATCTATCAGATAGGAAGGAACATATCAAAAATAATGGTCGACGAAAGAAAAATTAAACTTATCTGCAAATTTTTGGCAGCAAATGTTGCATGGTTAACCCTATCAAGTCTAACAGGCACAAATTATTATTATCGAAGACAATTACGAATATCAGTCGATACTTTTAGATGACAGTTTCACAACTACGAGAACTCGATTGCTAGCTAATTAAGTGAGGATTATTCTTAAGATATTCGATAATTTGAAAGTGCATAATTTTTTTTCATGATCTTTGCAGAGGATGCATATTGAGCTAATTGGTTTGAAGTCATTTAAATCGGCAGGAAAACTTTTCCTAGCTATCGGAATCACAGTAACGATTTTCCAAACACAAAAGTATCTTGATATGGTAAGGCAAGTATTGGATAAATGTAAAGGCAGAGAACGAATGAATCTAGGGCGATTTCATCCGGCCCGCTAGTATGAGATTTAATAGAAAGTAGAAAAGTTAGGAATTGATCTAAGACTAATTCGTATGATACCCTAGTTGAATACCCGTACGTAATTTCGAATGATTACCTAGCTGTGCAAGTTTGATTTTTGAAGGGGCTTTTCGCGTATATTTTCTAGAACTGTTCGTCGGACAGTAAAAATGATTATAACCAATTTCATAAGAACTCATATTCTGAAGAACTTTGCAGTACAATAAGAATGTTTAGGATTGATGGTTTTTACAGTATACGTAAAAAACTTAAATTTTTATCTGGCAACAGCAAGAAAGTGTTGCCCGATTTAGTCCATTTTTGTAATTCTATTTACTATTACTATGAAAAAACCATGTACCTATTTTTAGCTCTCTATGTCGACGCGTTCTCAGGCAGTGTCGAAATATATAATGAAAAATAAAATATTTATATGGCAGCCCTACGAAGGAATTGCCCGATTGACCCCATTTTCATACTTAAATTAAATATAATTTTTTTTAAAAGGCCGTGTACAAAATTTAAGCACTAGGGTATAAAAATGCCTTGCTAATTCCGCCACCACCAACACACCTAAAGGCATCTGATACTGGCCGAAAACTACCGGATGTATCGTAGGCTAATGAAATCTGAGCATTACAGAACTGAAATGAAGTGAAACGTGTGTTCACAACCTGAATACTACTCCCAAAAACAGTAGTATTTTTCAAATTATTCCAGAACTTTTTGAATGGGCGATTCATATTGAACTTTGAAAGGAAGAAATGAAGCTTAGCAGTTAGAATCTTAAGGTGAATCGACACATAACAAACATTGGGAAAAAATGTTTTTCAAATATTTGACAAACAATTTATATGCAGTTGACAAATGTTTGTTTTTCCCAAGATCTAATAATTCTATTAATTTTATATTATATATTATATTTATATTTATTTTATTTATTTTATATTTATTATATATTATATTTATCTTGTCCCATTTTTCATTCATAATTAAGAGTTTTTTATTAAGTATTTCCAAAATTACCTTTCACTATCCTGTACAAACTTTAACAAACATCTAATGTTTCCACCATTTCATTTGTATTAAATTGGAACTTTCTTAAACATTTCATTAATGTAAAAATTTGCGTCCACACGTCCACACACATCAAAACTTTCTACAAATGTTTGAAAAATGTTTAACAAACGTTTGACAAATGTTTGACAAATGTTTATAAAATGTTTGGCAAATGTTTGCCAAACATTTGGGGAATGTTTGTTATGTGTGGACGCTCCTTTAAGAGTGAACCTTATTACTCATAGTATTATAGCGTCTATGATTATCATCGGCTCTAAAACGCAAATATTTATGATAAAGAAAATCCCGTTCACTTTTCATTAGGTATATTGCTTTCACGAGAGAGCCATGGGCAACCACAATGTTTAGTAGTACAAATGTGTACTGGTGCATAATTTTTTGTGGAGCAAATCGGTGAGAATTGAATTGTCTTTGATCTTGAGACTGGAGATAAAACTTATTAGCATTCCTATAGTAAAGCTCCCAAATTAGTGTTATCAATGGTGCACGATAACCAGCTAAGAGTCTTGGAAATTAAGTGATAAAATGTATATCGTGGTCAAGATGTTATCGATGGTGGGCTAATCTTATTGTGAAAAAGAACCAATTTTCTATCCGAAATAAGGAACAAATCAAGTGAAAGAAAGGTAAGTATAGAAGTATTATGTCAGAAGTATGTAGATATACTCATGATACCTACTGAACTGCAATAGAAATAAAACCACAGTTGAGCTGATCATCAATCTTCTTCTATCTTACTGCAGTTTTAACATAGACACTTTCAACTTTAATGAGCTTATTAAATCGCATATTTGCCTAATCATGGTTTGGACGAGACAAATTACCTGTCAGCTTCCTGATTGATTGTGTGCTTCCTCGCTTCCGAAGGAATAACGTAATTTTGTATTCTAGATCTCGTGATGTAAGATATCCAGAATTAAAAGATTCCTTACAGGAACGAAATGTGTAACTAACGGTGAGAAATGAAACACCATATATGAAGCTAAAAAACAAAAAGGTTTCTTTCTTTCCACAAGAATTGAGCACTTAAATGAGAAAAAACTGCATTTGCATCTGAATGGAAAAATGACTTTATCTATATTACACGGTGACCGTCGTCATAGTAGTCCTTTTTCTTGACTTCCTAAGAGAATCTATTTTTATAAGCAATATTTCATAAGCACATACAACTAGAATCTAACTATACCGAAAACCATATTTACATCAACTCTCCATATACCTATATTTCCTTGAAACTGGTTAATTAGTCCCATATAAAAGTAAAGGAAATCATTTCACATGGCTGAATGTTGTCCTCGAAAAACTTGTCGTGTAGTATTTTGTGAATGGGTCAAAAGAAACATCTCAGTTACGTGTACCTACCTATGATGTAAATTTTCTGCTAGAATAGTAAAGCAACATCGCAGCAAAACAGTAGTCATGTATCACCCCTTTTACCTCACTTTAGCATAGCTCATAGAGACCCAAAAAAAGGTTTTCTACTATCGACGGACGGCCACCTACACCAATGGTGACTTACTATGGCGGGTTTTTGATTAGATGTGAAAGTACAACTGACTATAGCTTTTCTAACCCATGTGCAAGGATGTGGCAGCCACACATGCTTTAAGCACCACCCTAACGTGGTAGGTAGAGGTACCTCACATAGGTGGCCAACTAGCTAGCTAGCTAGCTACCTATCACTATAGTTGCGGAAGAACTCAGGGATTGGGTGTTATGTAACAAAAACTTCGGGAAAAGTTGTTCAACAGCCTCAAGCGAACAGAATGTCCAGAGGAAATGTTTTTAGAGGAAATGAATTTTCCGGGGCATATTTTATGTCAGTGCCATATGGTTAGCATACCCTTCCTACCACACCGCTCTGAATAGTATAGGTACTCATCTTCTCTTTAGCTATAGGAAAAGCAAACATGCAGAAATATCGAAGGGATAGAGAGTAAAGTTCTGGCAAACATTAGAACTGAAAGTAAAGGTATCCCTAATGTAGCAAAATGCTTCAAATATATATAATTGTACGAGTGTGAGTAAGTTAATGTAGAATGTGAACATATTCACGTAAAAGGGTAAGGAACTTTTTGCACAACTGGTCAGGAACTATTGCCGGATATTATCACTTCCGATACTTAGAATGCTTAATCTCTCTACTGATTCAGTTCTACATTTACACAAAATGAGCGTTTCCGGTTTTATAAAGTAACAGAGATGTAGGCACAGAAAGCTGGAATTTAAATTATGCCGGAATATTAGAAGATTATAAATAGCTTGGTCTTTATGATAAGGGTAAAAACAATGGTTGTATAATTTGCCATGTTGTATGTAAGAAAAAAAGTATCAGTAAAATTATGTTTGTTCTGATAACTCCACTCGAGAGTATACTTCACATTTAATGCTGGAAAATTATCGGTATGGCCCACTTCGACATTGAATCACTGAACATCATAACCCCAAATTCGATTGCATTGTTAAAGCGTTGCTTTAAATATGTTTTTTTATCGATGTACCTCGGGCTCTTCTTTTTTCTACTTTCAAAAATTCGTCTTCAAAACAACTATTACACAGCGTTGGATCGACTATATTATGCACACTGACATGTATAATATTATGGACTGACTACGTTCATAGAAATACACTGTAGAAAGAGAGCTCACTTCTATATTGCTGACTCTTTCGGTCTAAGCACCAAGTACCAACTGAGAGAGAACTGTAAACAACAAATAAATAAGTGGGTTCATCGAAATAAATATTTTTAAATCAATTATTTAGGGTTATTACTGATAAAAAAGTGTTTTTAATCAAAGCCAATATATTCATTAGATACGCAGCAGATATTCGATAGGATTTATTAAAATCACTTTTCTAGCTGCGCGCTCACTTTTTTAACTACCCGCCAATGGTTTTTTCAATATTGGCACCAACTCTATGTAACAGACAAAATTGTGCCCACGTGAAATATTATATATGTACAGTGATTATGACAACACCTTTAGGGTATAAATGTACACAATTGCTACCATTTACTGTTACCCTGTCATCTCATGACTTATTTATTTATAACTCTAAATTAAAATTATTATTAACTGATTTTTTTCGTCTTTTCTTACATTTTGACTATGCATTAAAGCGTTTCCTTGTTCATCAAACAAAGATTGGTATTTTTGACAGCTCCGAGTGTCTACCCTGCCTGAAAGGAGAGCCTGAGACAACACGAAATATTTCTGCCATTGCTCGGCACAGGCTGAATACTGTCGGGTCTACTCTCCTATCTACGGATAAGTTGAAAAGCTAACCTCACCAGGAGCTGATATGCTTCATTTGGAGAACAGGAAGGTTTCGGGGTTTTTTTCTTTTTTTTTAATGGGTTAGATAGGTTAGCACAATATGGCCGGCCGCCTTGACATCCATGCTTGATGTCTTTCATCCTCCTGTCTGGAAAAAAGAGGCATCCCCTCTGATAGAAGTCGGGAAATAGCGTAAGAGAATGAAGGAAAGAGCATGTAGAGCTGGCGGAAATTCATAGTGCATTCAGGAATCACACACCCACCAGGACTGTGCTGACACCAATCCAGTTCCGACATGTCAAACTCCGAATTGGCAATTCTAGTGTATGCTCAGTGGGATTCTGTGGTGTGCACTGACATCTATAACATGAATTGCTTGTTGGTCCTATTTCATATGCGTTCACTTTTTGTTTGTCAGGAGTGTGACAACTATGTATCTTGATTGCTAGTTTCATTTTCGTTTTAAAATTCATATTTAAGTTCAACAAATTCCAATATATCTCGAAATTATTGCTTCCGTCTCTCAGGGGCCACCTTCACAGGATGATGATCCTATATTCAGGGGTTGCGGAGAGGAGTCCGAAACAGTGACCCACTTTCTATGTCACTGCCCGGCACTCTCAGGAATACGTTACAGAATTCTTGGTTCACACCTCCTGGAAGAGTTACATGATGCCGGCAAGGAGGGCTGGGAGCCAATACTGAAGTATATAAGAGCGTCCGGTTGGGACCTATGAGCGATCGTTATCTATCGTTAACTAATTCTTATGACTATTTTTAATGGGGTTGCACAATTTTTCAATGTTGAAGTCATTTATCCTTTGTCATATACTTATCATAGTTGACAAAACAATGAATATGTAATACGTGACAAAACGTTGACAAGCTAACCCATGACACCACAATTTCAAAAAAATATAAATGAATTTAATTGTTTAAAATTTGTATTGCGCCTTAGAATTAGCCACAAACACGTTCTACTACTCTTAAAAAGTGGAATGCCATCAATCCCTCTAATCAGACATGAATAATAACTGTTCGCACCACATTTTTAAAACACTTTTGCATATCCTTATATAAAGAAAATTCCCCGAAATCATTATTCCTATATAGGAAGACATGGATCACAAATTTTCACTAAAGTTTTCTTAGAAATGGTTAGGTCTAATTGAGATTTTAAAATACTCAGAAACTCATCCTTAGCAGTTCTACTTATGTTATATTCCACTACCCACGAAACTAACTTATTAGACAAACTGTTTTTTAAAAAATGCTAACCGTCATAGACTCTTCCAATATGACTCAACGCTAACCTTACTACTAAGTCCGGCGACCACACGATGATACACACGCGATACACCGTACTAAAAACTGATTTTCTTAGCACTATTTTAGAAGATTTTCGTGTATACCTCTATTTAGAGCAGAGGGTTAGACTCGGATGATACACGAGTATTTTATTACATATGTATGCGTGAACTCGGTTTGCGTGCGTATAGAACATATGGAAATGATGAATTTTCTTTGCTGCCTCAAGAACGTGTATCAACCGTGTATAAACTACTTGTACCATGGGCTGATACACATTCGATACAAAGACCGGTTTTACGTCGTGTCTAGTCTAGAGTGCGTATCATCGTGTGTCACGGGACTAACAATTACAACTTGTTGTCTCAAATTATAATGACTAAGTTTTACAATTTCAAATACTATTTCATCGTTGACAAGGCTTTGATGTGGGCAACAATTCTTACACACTTAAAATATTTCAACTATACCTGCTCATTTTATTTCTACTGTTGACACAATAGAGTAAACGGTCAATAATGAAGCATTGTTCACTTCGTGGTCGTTGACCACATTTCCTGCTGTGGATTGGAAGCTTATCTCCTATAACATCAAATATTCCTTAAACTCGATTTTTAAATAAAATGTAATTAAGCAATTTTTGTCTGCCTATCCCTGAAAGTAGTTATGGAGGGACAGAGATAAAATTACAAGTGCTTCATTTCCAACTATTTCTTTTCTATATATTCATTTGGAAAATCCACTGAACTGAAACTGAACTATTGTGGATTTCGTATAGAACCTATTACTTGAAGTTCAGCGGGAATACTGTACTGAGACCAAAAAGAGACAGCTATAGAAAATTGATCACATGATAATATAAGCGATTTCAGTAGTGTCAGCAATCCATGTTATACATATGTCAGCTAGAAAGAATCAAATCAAAGCAATTAAATATAATCCTTGTGTATAAAACCTTAGAATAATAAAATTATCTAAGTAGAAAATCCGACAACTTTAAACGAACTTTTTTATTCTGTCGCGTCTTTGGACGATTGTGCCACCCCAAAATCAATGGGAGGATGGGGCTTGGCCAAGAAGGCATCCATCTGCGCCTTCATGGGAATGCAGGTAAGTGACGTAAAGGTCCCTTCAGGACTGAGTGAAGTGCGAGGCTTTCGTATGTAGGTACGAAAACCTTTCTTTTGATTATGGTTGGTGACAAGCGGCAGGTTATTTCGGGAACTCCCCCAACACTCTACGCCACCCTTAGCCGAGGTGCTAGCGTGCCGCCCCTGTACTAACGCTGTCATCGAGTGATCTGTCAGCTCATGCTGGCAGTTTGGACTTCACGTCCTGACAAGTTCACTTCAAACATATACATACATCCATAACAAAAATGCGACGAGCGACGGAAAACGACGACAAAATTCCGTTGTCAAACTTCTAAAAGCACAGCGTCTTATGCGAATCCACCAAATAACGACGAGCGACGAAGTTTTCGTCGGGATTGATCAGTTTCTGATTTTGCCGTCGTCGCTGCAGTACTACCAACAAAATTAATCGAATGAAATTGTTCTGCCATTCAGTTTTGTCTTTTTAGGTGGTAGGACGCCGCAGTAATTTTTAAAATTATGAGCTTTGAGGAAAAATTGATTGAGAAAGTGCGAAGTCATACAAGAATTTATGACCTGCAAGACAGGCAAGATAAGTGAACAAAAAAGACGTGGTTTAGATTGATATTGCGAGGTGCTTAAATACAAATTGTAAAGTTCTGATATTTTTGGCATTTATTTTGATTTTAATTTAGTTAATTTATGTATTTTATTTTTAGTCCATTGCAATTCTTTCAAAATACTAATACAAAATATTCTCGATAGAAATCTGTTTCAAAACGCTCAAAACTACTAACAAATGAAATTTCAGAGTATCTTCTTCTTTCCACAATCGCCGCTCACGGCCTGTCGTTGCAATTGTGTTCCCAATTTATTGACTGTCACTCTGTCGTCGCAATTATGTTTAAGCCTTAGTGTGACTTCAGGAATTTATTCTGCCTGCCTCCTTCCTGGCCTAGTTGTGTGACACCACAATAAAAAAAAGCGAAAACTGAATTACAAAGCACAGCAGTTAATTAAATTGGTAGGATTAGGAACTACTCCTTGGTTTCTGACTTTTTTCTTAGAATTGTTATTCATTGAGGCCATTCCCTTTAACTCGTACATCAATTTATCTGTCTATTTATTTATATATTTCTTTTTAATATATTCGACACTCTCGTAGACCCACTTTTCGTCATCAAAGCGAGCTAAAATTTGGCACACAGGTTCATGTCGCGCGGCAATTGAATCTATCAAAATTTGAACGCAAATTTTCATGGAAAACCCAGAAAATCGGGAAAAATCATTTGAAAATCTGGTACAAATTTGATTAGTGATAAATCCGTTTTAGGAAAATGCAGAGTTTTCCGATTTTTCCGAAAAAAATTTCCGGAATTTTCCGAGTTTTCCGGTAAAAAAGTTTTCTAAATTATGCAGGATCAAATTCCCTAACAACTGGCATCATTACTTTCTCTCCGACAATGGTGAAAACTTGCAGAAAAAATCGAGGAAAATTCATGTAAAACGCTTTTCCGGAGTTTTTCAGACCAAGGAAGCGTTTTGCAACCTAAGACAAAGTTGCTAGAGCGAAAATGAGTTGCATAAAGTTACTTTTATGGAAAACTCCGTGGAAACCCCGGAAAAGCGGGAAAAATCATCGGAGGAATTTTCATCGATATGATTAGTGATAAATCTGTTTCAGGAAAAAATGCAGAATTTTCCAATTTTTCTGGAAAATTTTCCGAAAAATTTCCGGAATTTTCCGACTTTTCCAGAAAATTTTCCGACAAAAAAGTTTTATAAGCTATGCGGAATCATTTTTTTCCGTCCTACTGGCAACAATACTTTCTCTTCAACAATCATGAAAACTTGCATTAAAAATCGAGGAAAATTCATGTAAATTTTTAAAAATATTTCATAGAATAGGAAAAGTCTGTGGGAAAACATGGAAAATCGGGAAAATTCATGTTATATGGGATCAAGTTGGAATACAGCTAAAAAGCGCTGTTTAAAACATAATTTGAATTTCAGAAAACCGTTGCAATACTTCAACGATTTGATACTCGAAAAATTTTTGTTTTCGGATGGGCACCAAAACATGACTTAAAAATTGTTTTAAAATCTCTCATGCAGCACGTAATAACAATTTAGTTAACGTGAAAAAGGCAG